>CM070030.1:3818460-4418460 GCA_036247105.1 Cirrhinus mrigala
ATGACCACAAACAATACAGAATGAAAGATAGATAGGATGAAAAAAGGAATGAAAGATAGATAGATAGATAGATAGATAGATAGATAGATAGATAGATAGATAGATAGATAGACAGAAAAACAATACAGAACAAAAGATAGATAGGATAAAAGAAGGAACGATAGATAGATAGATAGATAGATAGATAGATAGATAGATAGATAGATAGATAGATAGACAGATAAAGTAGAATGACCACAAACAATACAGAATGGCAGATAGATAGATAGATAGATAGATAGATAGATAGCAGCTGTAATTGTTGTACGTGTAGTATTGTACTGTACAGTGTCTTTCATTGTATGATGTCAGAGTTCTGCAGTCATTCTGTAATGTTCTGTGATGTTTGTCTCATAGAAATGCACTGTTGCAGCGTGTGCTGAGAGTCAGTGCATCACTGTAATCCATCTATCCACGGGCGCTGCACATGCGCCTGTCTTCCTAATCCATGCCGTCTACAGGGAGCCACAGTAACAGAGCCTGTCTCTCTTCCCCTATCAGCCTCTTCCACCCCATCTCTCCTGGCACTCATTTACTCCTTAGCCGACTCCCTCCACTTCCTTCCTCAGTAGTGAGCGAGCGGCTCTTTAATTCCCGTCTCTTCAGCGGGACGCACGCGGTCACCTCGGCACTGCGGAGAGCTCAGCTGCTCTAGTGTGATGTTTCTGATGCTCACTGTCTGTTTGTGTGGTTGTTATGTTCTGGATGGCATCTTGCAAATGTGCTAAATCAAGTGTGAGCTTTACAGCGTGTGCGTTAGAGAAAGAGAGAGAGGCCATGGTCAGCAAGAGCAAAATTTGAGCGTGTCAAGCTAATAAAATCACTGCGGAGAGGGCTTTTTCCTGCAAGGTATTGTGTGTACGTGTGTGTATTTGTGCGTGTTTAAATACACGGCTAAGTGATCTATTTAGAAAGCACTTCACTCGTTATCTCAGGCCCAGTACACATTCTGCAAGCATGCCTGTCTTTCCTTTGCACATACTGATGCAATCACGTCACTTTAGATAAAAGCATCAGCCAAATGCATAAATGTATTCATCAAACATACTGAAGATAGAGATGGTAAACAGCAACTGAGGTTTCTAAATACAACAATAAATAAATAAATAGTAACAATATATATTGCTAAAAATGACATATATACAGTATAATATAACACAATTTATATTAATTAAATAATACAATAATATGTCATAATTATTAATTATAATAATAATACATGGAACCTACAACAATGAAAAAATTAAAAATTAAATTTTATGTATTTATATGCATGCATACACGTATATATATATATATATATATATATATATATATATATATATATATATATATATATATATATTATATTTTTTTATAGAAAAAATAGTACAAATTAGTGACAGTAAAGAGAATATTACAAAATATTTCTATTTAAAAAAATTGTTTTATACTTTCTATTCAGATTAAGTTACATTACATTTTGATATTTACAGTTTTTACTTTATTTTGATCAAATGAAAGAGCCTACTTTCAAAAAGTTTTGAAAAACTAAACAAAAAAAAAAATTCCATCTTTTGTACGCTACTGAAATCTCACTTATTATCTATGAATTAAAATACATTTTTGTTTTATTTATCTTATATAATTTTTTAAATATTTATATATATATATATATATATAAATATATTAGAGGAATTAGTACAAATTAGTGACAGTAAAGACAATATTACAAAAATATATATATTACAATATTACAATTTAAAAAAATACCATTTTAGACTTTCTATTCAGATCAAATTACTTTTTGATATTTACAGTTTTTAATTATATTTTTTTGCTGTATTTTTAGATAAAAAAAAATGCAGGCTTGATGAGCAGAGGAGACTTATTTAAAAAATAATTACAAATCTTACTGTTCAAAAACTTTTGACTGGTGATGTAGTACAGTAACTACAACTTTTTAAAAACGTAAATTTAAAAATTTTAATTTAAAATTCAAACAGCATTTTGCAGTGTATTTATAAGCAGTTTCTGTAAATAATCCAAAGGGGACAACACATCAAAATCCTGAGTTTTACACAAACAATTACATTCTTAGCTTGCAAGTCTTTCCCTTTCTTATTCTGTCTGTCCACTTTCATGTCTCTCTCTCTCTCTCTCTCTGAAACACACTCCATCTTACTCCTCTGGGTATCTAAATCTACTTCCAACACCAGCTTTTGAAGCTTCATTGACAAAGACAGATGTTCATGACATCCCAACAGCAACACATCCGCCTGCTTCTTATTCCTTGTTTTTTGCTCCGTCATGCACATGCAACTTTTCCTTCTCTCTTTATCTCCAACACCAAATGCGCACCGTCCCATCGAGACGCAAACGCTGTTGTGATGAGTGAAGCGTTACCATCAGACGCCGTACGACTCTCAGAGGTACGAGATGTACAATCAACAAACCGTACAAATCAAAGAAGAAAACACTTGCCTGGCGCAGCGGAGCGGCAGTACAAAAACGTTGGTGTTTTTGTGTTACGGTCCTGTGATGTGATGGGCATCCATCATGTGAAAATACACGGGTGGAGCTGTAAAGTCTTTGGGGGGTTTGATGCATTTAAGGATCTAATATTACAATCGGATTCTCAGACAAATGTTAAGGATGGCAGTCGACCAAGACTTCCATCATCATCCTCTGCCACATATCTGCATCTTAATCCTTTGTATTAGATTGTAAAGCTGAAGTAAAATGGATATGAAGCTGATTCTCAATTCCCAATTTTAACAGAAACAAGTAAATCATCTGTAGGTTGGTTTTCACAAAGAGTGTATCTATCTATCTGGCTAGAAACCTTTAAAACATTCAAACAAGGCTTTGTCAAGCATAATATTTAAAATTTGGTTTTGTAGTTTTTAAATTTTAAAATGACAGTTGTATGATCAATTTCAACTGTACGCCTTTACATTCAAATTCAAATCACTGCCAGTTTTACTAGCCAAATTCAAATTCGGGAACGGAATGTGAATTTTTAAAGCCATTCTCAGTTCCGTTCTGAATGGCAGGCGACCCTGCTATAAACATTTCAACAGTTCTAACTTTTAACTTCACCTTCTTTTAACTAACAAGATATAACACACTCAGCATATCTTTTTTCAGCATAATGATGTACGTCTTAAGAAACCCAGTTTCTGCCACTGAATAAAAAATAAAAAAGGTAATTGCAACTTTTTATCTCACAACTCTGACCTTTTTTGCGAGTTATTAAGTCAGAGTTTTCAGATATAAACTTAATTCTGAGAACATATCAGTATTTTTTTCCCTTCAAAATTTGACTTTTTAACTTGCAATTGCGGGTTATAGTCACATTTCGGAGAAAAAAAGTCAGAATTGCGAGATATGAATTCACAATTGTGAGAAAAAAAGTCAGAATTGCAAAAAAAAAGGCAGAATTCCAAGTTTTTAATGTTGCAATTCTGACTTTATTTCTCTCAGTTGTAAGTTTATTTCACGCAATTCTGAGAAAAAAGTCAGAATTGTGAGTTTTTATCTCGCGTTTCTGACTTTATAATTCGCAATTGCGAGTTTATATCAATTCTGAGGAAAAAAAGTCAGAATTGCGAGTTTTTATCTTGCAATTCTGACTTTATTTCTCTCAATTGAGAGTTTATTTCATGCAATTCTGAGAAAAAAGTCAGAATTGCGAGTTTTAATCTTGCAATTCTGACTTTATTTCTAATTTATTTGAAATAAACTCTCAATTGAGAGAAATAAAGTCAGAATTGCAAGATAAAAACTCACAATTCTGACTTTATTTCTCTCAATTGAGAGTTTATTTCACGCAATTCTGAGAAAAAAAAGTCAGAATTGTGAGTTTATATCTCGCAGTTCTGACTTTTTTCTCAAAATTGTGATATAAACACAACTGCGAGAATCTGTTTCACTCAGATGTTATGGAAGCCCGTGCACTATATCGGGTGTCAGCCATTTTGTAGTGATGTCCGAATTCTGAGTGAACGACTTCATTCCCTACATTCGTTCACTACTTTTTACCCACAATGCATTCTGATTTCGAGTGTACAACCGATGTACACTCGCTGAAGCACTATATCCCACAATCCAATGCGGAGAACCGACGAGCTGGAAGAGAGAGCGGGAGCGAACAAGTTTGAATGAGAGATGGCGTTTAATATCATATTTACGTTAAATATCAAAATATATTATATAGGCATTAACTCAGTTTAATATTTTACTAATTTAATGAGCTGGCATCTTTGTTAATTTACAAAAAATGATGATAATTTGGTGGATATTTAAAAATGTTCGTTGGTAGCGTATTCATTCTGATGTAATATTAACGGTTGCCTGAGGGCGCTCTACGACCATCGGCATGTTATGCTGCTCGGGGAAAGTTTCAAGATACTACAAACAATAAATACATAAAATTATTGTAATTAATGTATGTTTTTTTTTTTTTACAGTATTTTAATAGTATTTAATGATTATGAACACATAAGCATTACAAAACAAATACCATTAATAAAACCATAAAGCTGACGCGGTGGTATGTATAATTACAGTATAAAGTCATTTAAAGTGTTATTGCTATTAATATTATTTTCTAAAATAAGGTACATGTAATATAAAAGTACATGTGACAAAGATGTTTTTCGGAACAGCTCCAAGTCTCATGCGAAGTGTAACGTCACCGTCCGAATTCGTTCACTTCATTTCGTTCACTCCTTCTGATATAGTCCACTCAACGGCCATTTACTATATAGGGATTAGTGAATAAGTGAACGAGTGAGCGATTTCGGACACAGCTTCTGTAAAGTAACACTACGCATCTGTGCACATTCCTATCCACCTTATTTTTCCCATAAGAGTGGGTGTAGCCATTTGTAAAAAATGTTGTGTCTGGCTTCCGGTCTCATCCACTTTCAGCTATTTTTAGCTGCACAAAAAGCTCATTTTGCTGCTTGATATTGCAAAATGGCGTGTCTTACCATATTATTTTAATGTATTATCTTAATTATGAACACACTGGTTTGTAGTGCAAACTGTTTTACCGTTTACTGCACTTCGATATTCTTCTCGTTATTTCCCTATGGCGGATTATGAACCGGACGTCTAACACATTACCAGAAAACAGCTTACTTCCGCATTGAAAAATAAAGTGGATAGACTGAAAGCATATGTATATATATGATTAGGGTTAGGGTTATATGGCACAGAAGCCACGAAAGTCGATATTTGATCAGTTTGGACTTTACGCAACCCGACATTATTAACAGCGAAAATTACTTAAATGCTGTATTACACACCCGTTTCCGAACATTTATTATCGGCGAAAACAACTAAAAATGCTGCATTACGCACCTCAGGAAAGTAGATGGCGATGTCACTTTGTAAAGAAACACTACGCATCTGTGCACATTCTATAGACTGAAAACATAATAATATGTATATATATGATTTGTGTATACGAAAGATTTGTGATCCATTCGACACAGGAGCCACGAAAGTCGATGTTTGATCAGTTTGGCGTTTACGCAACCCGACATTATTAACAGCGACAATTGCTTAAATGCTGTATTACACACCCGTTTCCAAACGTTTGCATTTTCAGACTCCAAAACAGCATTTACGTGTAAATGAACGGCCAAAATGCATAAAAAGTTTTTTGTTTCTAGTTGAAAACAGTGTTGGGGAAACGCCAATGGACTTAAACCCATGTCACTCCAAAACCATGTACAACTTTCGTGCTCCACAGAAGATATTTTGAAAAACATCCAGTGTTTTTGTCAATGGGGTCTAATGTTGGAAGAAGGTTTTGAATCAACGTGAGGATTAGTAATTTTATTTTTCATTATGGTTTTAAAATTATCAATTTGTGATCCATTTGGCACAGGAGCCACAAAAGTCAATATTCGATCAGTTCGGCATTTATGCAACCCGTCATTATTATCGGCGAAAACAACTAAAAATGCTGCATTACGCACCTCAGGAAAGTAGATGGCGATGTCACTTTGTAAAGAAACACTACGCATCTGTGCACATTCCTATAGACTGAAAACATAATAATGTGTATATATATGATTTGTGTATACGAAAGATTTGTGATCCATTCGACACAGGAGCCACGAAAGTCCATGTTTGATCAGTTTGGCGTTTACGCAACCCGACATCATTAACAGCGAAAATTACTTCAGTGCTGTATTACACACCCGTTTCCGTTTTCAACATTTGCGTTTTCAGACCCCCAAAACAGCATTGACATGTAAATGAACGGCCGAAATGCATGAAGTTTTTGTTTTTAGCTGAAAACAGTGTTGGGGAAACGCCAATGGACTTAAACCCATGTCACTCCAAAACCATGTACAACTTTCGTGCTCCACAGAAGATATTTTGAAAAACATCCAGTGTTTTTGTCAATGAGGTCTAATGTTGGAAGAAGGTTTTGAATCAACGTGAGGATTAGTAATTTAATTTTTCATTATGGTTTTAAAATTATCAATTGTGATCCATTTGGCACAGGAGCCACAAAAGTCAATATTCGATCAGTTCGGCATTTATGCAACCCGTCATTATTATCGGCGAAAACAACTAAAAATGCTGCATTACGCACCTCAGGAAAGTAGATGGCGATGTCACTTTGTAAAGAAACACTACGCATCTGTGCACATTCCTATAGACTGAAAACATGATAATATGTATATATATATATATATATATATATATATATATATATATATATATATATATATATATATATATGATTTGTATATACGAAAGATTTGTGATCCATTCGACACAGGAGCCACGAAAGTCGATATTTAATCAGTTTGGCGTTTACGCAACCCGACATTATTAGCAGCGACAATTACTTCAATGCTGTATTACACATCCGTTTCCAAACATTTGCATTTTCAAGACTCCAAAAACGTCTGACGTGTAAATGAACGGCCAAAAAGTTTTTGTTTTTTAGTTGAACAGTGTTGGGGAAACGCCATTGGACATAAACCCATGCCACTCCAAAACAATGTACAACTTTTATGCTTCACAGAAGATATTTTGAAAATCATCCAGTGTTTTTGTCAATGTTGCGTCTTCAAAATTTCTTCTCAAACGAGTTTTTGAAATGACTTGAGAGTAAGAACTGTCATTGGGCATATCTGTATGATCAGTTGGGCGTTTATGCAACCCGACATTATTCGGCGATTTATCACGGATTGATGGCTTCTCTTCATCCATTCATCCCTTTTTCCACGGCTCAATTCTCGCTCCGCTCACTCCACCTCCTCTGCTGTCACATCTCTTCCCTTCCCTGTTTTCTCAGTCCATCATATTTTTCTCTTTCCCTCATCTCATGGAATGATATTTCCTCTAAAATTAAACTATCGAACACTTCCAGAGCTCTGCTTCCACCTCAGACCTTCCTCAAAAATCACTCCTCATTTTCCCGCAGAGGACGGACTTTTCCCTCTCGGATCACTCTTTCTCCCCGTCTGTCTCTCCGGCGGTCTCACTCTCTCTCTGCAGTCCGTGAAATGATGGAGAGACAGTCGCCACATCCCATCGCTCCATGGCATTCGCTCGCACACTTATAGGAGTTCTATAAGGAGTCCATTACAGTGCATTAAACGACATGCATCTGTCTCTCTCTCTCTCTCTGACTCTAAAAGACTAGAACAAAAAGTGCCTTATGAATATTGATTTAAATGCAATCTGGAGGTTCAGCATTGACAGGGAAGAAAACGTGGATGCAAACGCTCTGTCAGTGTGAAAGCAGAACAGTTTCTCAGTGGCTCTGCTTCATGATGGGAATAGATGGGAATGTTCAATCCTTGAGGATAACGGTGATGCAACGGCACATACCTGCTGAGGCTGGTGCTGTCTGTCCTCTCCTCTCCTCCCGTCTGCTCACCCACCCTCGCTTTATCTCTCAGCGCTGTCTTACGCAGCCTCGTCCTCCTTCATTTCTCCTGTAACACCCATTCTGATCTCTCTCTCTTTCTCTTTCTCTCTCTCTGTCTCAGATCCGTGTGTTCGGTGGGAATCTTCTGCACCAGCCTACCGCTGGCCAGAAGTTGTGTGTGTGAATGCCTGTGTGCGAGTGTGTGTGTGTGTGCAGGTCCGCATGGCACAAACCGAACTCATCTGATATTCATATAAACCCCCACTCCACCAGCAGCCCCCCCTCCTCCTCTTAAAGGTACAGTGAACCGATACACTACACATGGGCTCAGCAGGTTCATGGATTGAACCATCATGAGGGAAAGAGGGGGGGGAGGGTCGGATGGGTGAAGAGGGGGAAAAAATGAGGGATAATTGCAGGATGGCAACACTACATGAACTACAGAGGCTGATTTGCATATACAGCTTTGAAAAAATTATGCTGTGAGAGAGGAATTGAAATAAAGATAACGAAGGTCTGTCTTCTATCATCTATAATCTGTTGATTAATGATAATTATAATTAAAAAAGTGATTATACTGCAATAAAACAGTGCATATAATAAAGTGTTATTTATATAGTACTATATAAACAAACAAAACGAAACAAACTATATAAATCTATACAAAATAATATAATATAAAATTATATAATAATAAATAATAAAATAAAAACAATATAAACATAATATAAATGTATATATTTTAATCAATAGATTAAAATAAATATATTCTCTTACTGATCAGTTAATGATTTCTCTAATTAACCAGTGACACACTGCACAAAATATATAAATATAATATAATAAAGATATAAATATTATAAAGAAATGCCACAGAATCTAAACAAGTATATATATATAAAATTACTAGACTATATAAAATATACTTTTATTTATTAATAATTTCAAATATTTTATAAAATTATAACAAATATTTAATAATATAAATATGATGAAAAAACAATACACACACACACACACACATATATTACATTTGTTTAAATAATTTAAACGAACACATTTAAAACACAAACACATTTAAATTATTTGAAATGATAGAAAATAACAACAAATATTAATAACAAATAACAGTATAAATAAATGTAATAATAAAAACATATTTTAGAGAGATTACATTTCAATTAACCAAAAAATAAAAATGTTATTTATATAAAATATACATTTATTTTTAAATAATTTAAAATACTGAGTACAATTATAACAAATATTTATAAGAATATAAATAAATATGATGGAAACATTTTATGTATATATTACCTTTACTTTTATATAATTAAAATGTAAAAAAAATTATAAAAAATATTTAACAGTATAAATAAATATAATAAAAATATTTTAGAGAGATAACATTTCAATTAACCAATAAAAAAGTTTTATTTATATAAAATATACATGTATTCTTAAATAATTAAAAATATAGAATAAAATTATAACAAATATTTAACAGTATAAATAAATATAATAAAAAAAACTATTTTAGATAGAGAGAGATAAAGATAATTTTAATTAACCAATAATTTCTCTAATAGGTCAATTAATAACACACAGCACCAAAATGAAATTTTAATTCCCAGATTCTAAACAAGTGTGTACATTAAAATCTTATTTAAATAAAATATATTTATGTTAAAATAGTCTTACAGAATTATATATTAATACTAATATCAAAACAATATAAACTACTACATAAAATTATATAAATATTATTACACAAATTTATTTAAAAAAATACTTGGCATAAAAGATTATAAAATAATTTCACGTAATATTAATATTAAATTATAATTTAAGTAGCATGCATGAATGTAAAATATATTTACTTTTTAAAACTTTTTAAGTCAAATCAGAATGTAAAAGCAAATTGAAATCCATTAAGATTTTAATAACAGAACAATTTTTTACATTTGATTTGCTGTATTATGTTGGTCATCAGGTAAAAATTAACTAATCAGCAAAAGCACTTTGGACAGGACAGACGTACTGAAACAGAAGCTGAAATTCAATCCACTTCTGTCACACTAAACTCTCAGAGTCATTTGAGCTTCAGAAGACAGACAAGCTATTCCATTCACATCTAACTTCGAAATGGATTTAATTTTATCCTTAAAACTACAGGAAATACGTAGAAATTGAATGCAACTCAAAGCATTGCACAGTGAGTGGCTACAGATCAGAACTGAGGCCAGTTTCATTTCAGTTAAAGCTTACTTTAAATTGGAAGGTCAGAATAATTAATAATGATAAATTCTCAGAATGTCTTGCACATTTATGCATTATTGGAACAGTGAATTGATCTCCTGATCCTCCTCAAATGAAACTGATTAATCCATTTTGAGCTTCCAGTTCAAACTCTGAGGAGCCTCATGTGTTGTTGTGTGTCTGTGGCCTAGATTCAGCACTGCTTCACCTTGCAAACACCACAGTGAGGTACAGTCTGAGTGTGTGTATGATAAATGTGTGTGCATTGTGAAGGTGGAGATGAAGCTTTTATGCAGGTTTGGGGACATTGTTCAAACTTAAATTAATCATACCTCATGAATAAGTTAGAGGGGTGACTGACCGGTTGAGTGTCTGCGGTAGGTAAGGTAGAGCTACGGCAAGCTGGTGAAGACAAAAAGGGACACAAAAGTCACAAGCCAAACAGCACTCAACTATATAATCGCTTCAGAATAAACACTGTAAAAAATACTTGATTTGGTTTCTGTGAATTGAATTGAATTGAAAAATGCCAATTACAAATAGTGTGTAATTGATATAATTATACATGTACAAATATATATTTATGTATAAAATTATACATTATAATTATTTAGAATGTTATGAATAATGAGTGATACATTAATATTTTATTTACAACAAACTCACAACTAAGAAATCTAATAATTATAAATGGTAATTAATAAATTCTAATAGATTTATAAAAAAAATACAAAATACATAACTGCAAATTCAATGTGTGTGTAATGAAACAGTAATATTATGTATATTTATGTAATTAAATATGACAGATTTTAAAATAATACATTAAATATTAGAATTCATAATTAATAAACTACAATAAATACATAAAATATATATTTGATTTATAGCAAATTCATAATTTAAAAAATTCTACAATTATAATTAGTAATATAGTTATAATAAATACATGTATAAAATAATTTACCAAAATACATTACTGAAAATTCAATGGTTGTATTTATTTATTATATATAATTAAACGTTAATATTATGTGTATTTTTATGTAATTATATATGACAGATTTGTAATTTATACATTAAATATTATATTTAATAATTAGTAAACTACATTTATAATTACATACATTATACAAATACATAATTGCAAATGCAATGATTCAATTATTATAACTATCTATTTTATATATAAACTTTAATATTATGTATATTTTTATTTAAATATATATGACAGATTTTTATGAATACACTAGATATTATAATTAATAAACTACAATAAATACATATATAAAATATATGTATATATACATATATAAAACATATATACAACCGTTGTATATATATATATATATATATATATATATATATATATATACACAACCGATTTTTAATTAATACAAATATTATAATTAGTGCAATAAATACATTTATAAATAAATATTTACACATTATAATTATATTACAATTACCTATTAAATATTTACACATTATAATTATATTACAATTACCTATTATATATAAATACACATTTATAATTAAGAAATCAATATAATTAGTAATATAATAAATGTTTTTTTAATTATATGATTTTTTTTAATTAACAAAATACATAATTGCCAATTCAATTATAATTATAAATTATATATTATTTATATAATTAAACATTAATAGTATGTATATTTTACATAATTGTAATTGTAATAAATTAATTATAATTAATAAACTGCAATAAATGTATAAATACATTGCTAATTCAATTATTTATATCATAAAAATGTAATTAAATTGATATAATAATAAAATAATAATAATAATAATAATAATGTATACATTAATGCATATATTTGTATATTAAAAAGTAATCCATGCTCACAACTCAATTATATTGATAACTTCCTTCTTTTTTCCCATATAGATTTCTCATTACACTCTACAATTCATGTTCACACTATATTAATATTCATATTTTCAGCATGAATGAAGCATCCTTCACTGACTCCTTTATTTACCCTTATAATATAGGATTAATGCATGACTTATCAACAGCTACGGCGAGGTGATCACCTCACCCACATCTCAATAAATTACCATCGCATTCAATAATCAGATTCAAAGTGAGTCACAGCATATAAAGCCTACAGTATATACTCCTGCTGGACTGATGACCTCCCTTGAATATTAAAGGAATAATCTCCATGGCAACAACACAGTGGAGACCTGACAACTGATGTACTGCTGATGTCAAGTTAACTGAAGCATACAGAAAAACACACACACAATCTGAAGGTCCGTCTCCAGAGTCCAGAAATGGTCCTGCTAAGAGCCAAATACAGTTTAAAGCAGAAAAACAACACAACACTCCATTTACTTATTTACAACTTCAATTTGAGGTTTTGGTCAGAATTAAACTACACACATACAACCAAGTACAACTGTTGTTAACCAGAACAAGTACTAAATCAACAATAAAATAGAATAAAAAAAAATAAATATAAAAAAAATTACACACATATATATATATATATATATATATATATATATATATATATATATATAAATTAAGCAAGCATAAACTAGCCTCAAACACCCATAAATTAAAAACAGTGCTAAGCAAAACAAAAAGAATAATAATAATAAATCTGCTACATTGAAATCATCTCCTTCTGCAACTTCAAAGATGTTTTAATATTTACTTGCATGACTATTGCATAAATTAAGAATTCCTGGAGAGAAAAAAAATTCAAAGCATCAGTGCGCCACTTAGTGTCCAAAGAAGGAATAGCAGGAAATTCCCACATTCCAGTTTAGAAATATTCCCGGAGAGGATGAATGCAAATATCTGTAAACAAGTATTTTTGGTTGGATAACCAATATTAAAAACCTACGTAAGCGTGCTAGAGGTATATCAAATATAAATAGAATTACTATGTACAGAAATAGTCTTTTTTTGGATTATGGAAAACTGTGAATGTCCTGACATCCACACTAAAATGACAACGTTAATGCTCCAGAGACTGGTCCTGGGTGGTCAAAGTTCAAGGTCAAAGGTGAAGGTTTAGAGTGCAATGCAGGTGCAGGGGTGTTTGAGACAAACGGGTAAGATGCCGCGGTTGATCTGGTGAAACTCCACTAGCTGCAGCAGATCTGTAAACAGCGTGACGCCGTCGTCCATCGTGTAGTATTGTTTATCTCCTTGCTCTAACTAGAGATAGAGTGAGAAAAGAGCGTTTAAGGATATGCAATGCCTGATGTAAAACACACGCACGCACTATAAGAAATAGGGACTTACGGGAATGATGAGGTAGTGTTTCGTCTTGAGTTTGTAACATAAGGATAATACGAAGCACTGCGCGTGCAGCTGGCTGTCACGAATCATAAACATCCTGTAGACAGGAGAACACTACATAAATATGACTTTATAGAGTAAATGTATAAGATATGAGGAAAAAACAGATGGTTTTTACCCGTCCACCTGACCCTGCTCCTCCAATAGCCTTTGAGCTTCATTTCTAGACACGCCCCCATGGAACCACGGCTGAACCTGATGAACTGCTGTAGATAAAAAGATTTTAGTAATGACAGATGATTTCTTGATGATTGCATTTTGCATAATGTCAGCGTTGATGACACTCACCGGAGAGCTGTGAGCCGTGACCGTTGGTGGGTAAACTGTGACGTAACGCTTCTCTCTTCTGAAACACAAAAACTGCCATTAAAGAAACATCTACACAGTTGAGTTAATAATTTTTTTTTTTTTTTTTTTTTTTTTTACCAAATATATGTAATTTTCATATAAAAATGTTACATATACACACACACACATATATATATATATATATATATATATATATATATATATATATATATATATATATATATATATATATATATATATATATATATATATATATACATAGATATAGACAAATTGATCATGTGAAAATGTTATTATTTGTTAAATGTTATAATTATATATTTACATTTTATATTTATATATAATTCATATAATATTTATATTTAATATTTACTTAGAATTATTTTTATCTATTATTTAATTTCAATATATAATAGATAAAAAATATTATATTTATATTTTATATATAACAATTTATACATTTATATTTGATATTTTACTTAATTAAAATTATATTATATAATTATAATTTCGTTATTTAAATATATAATAAAATATAATATATTAAATAATGTTAATATACAATTTATATATTTATATTTAATGTTTACTTAATTCTAATTTATATATATATATAGAGAGAGAGAGATCAAAAATATTATATATTTAATGTTTTACGTAATTATATTATATATTTTGTTGTTTAAATATAAATAAAAAACATAATATATAGATAATTCAAAAATATATTTATATTTTATATATAATTTATATAATATTTATATTTAATATTTACTTAATACTAATTTATAGAGAGTTCAAAAATATAATTATATTTTATACATAATTTATATATTTATATTTAATGTTTTACTTAATTCTAATTATATTATATAATTATATATTTTGTTTAAATATATATAAAACATAATATATAGATATTCAAAAATATATTTATATTTTATATATAATTTATATAATATTTATATTTAATATTTACTTAATTCTAATTTATAGACAGATAATTAAAAATATGTATATATTAAAATATTTTTTTTAAATATATATATATAATTAATTATTATATTTTATATTTAATTCATATTTATTATATATATATATCTTTAAAATAACAGCTAAGCTGTGAAAAATAAACTAAATTATAAAACTGTGCTCAAAGGAATTAATAAGCCTCTTTTAAAAGACTAGTTTATTTTATAGTTTTTTATGCAAACTCTTGTTTTTTTTTTTTTTTTTTTTTAAATCAATGCATAACAAATAAAAAATAAATAAAAAAATCTCACATATAAGAAAAGTTTCTCACATATACACATACATACCCGCCAGTTGTGTCCTTCCTCCTGCTCGGCATCCTGGGCCTCATGTGGATTCTGAATCACTCGCCCGCCGCTCTTCCCTGAAAAATCCATGGCCACCATCGACTCCTCCCGGTCTGTATACTGATAATGACACACGTGTGAAAAACTCTGTTGCTCGCACAAAGCCAACATATGACTTCAGAATATAGTGCACAAGTCATACAAACTACTTTTTTGGAGTCTGAGAGATGGTTTCTGTACCTTGGAGGATGGTTTGTGAAGTCTGGTGCTGGATTGGGAGAGCTGGTAATTACACTGGAGCTGTTTCCCATGCTAAAACACACACATTGCAGGTTTCAGATGGAGCTAGTCCAGTGTGTTTTCTTAGTGAGTCTCTGTGTGTGTGTTCACGTACCTTAAACAATCTGAAGGCCGTGATCCAGCACGTACGACTCTGCTCGCTGTCGGCACACATCAGCTTCAAATCCTGACAGCGAAACCTGTCTTTTGAGGCCTACCGTACATATACAAACACACATTCATGTTCATTTAGCTGTCTACATGAGGAAACACCAGAGACTTCTATAGCTGTTATGTAAAGTGAATTATTATTATTATAGACAGCTCAAACCTTAGAGGAGAACCTGGATTTGAAAATATGGATTTGTAAAATATCAACATTGCTTTATAAATTACTTTTATAAAATGTGTTACTAAAATTGTAACTAAACCCATTTAAATTGTTTATGTTAATAAAAAAATACATATTTAATATAATATAGTCTAATATAAAATATTAGATGTAAAACCAAAAAAAAAAAAAAACTTAAAAATTAGGAACGTTGTAGGAATATATATATATATATATATACATTTATTTATTTATTAAAATATTATACACACACACACACACACATTTTAAATTTTGCTCTGGTAATTAACTTAAAAATAATTTGACAAAAAAAATCATTACAACTAAAAATGAAATAAGTAAATAAATAAATAAATAAATAACGCTAAATAGAAATATTAAAAAAATAATAAAAAGCACAAACATTTTTAAACTAAATAATCTGAACTAAAATTCAAATAAAAAACGAAATTATAAAAATACAAATAAAAAAAAGGCACAAACATTTTCAATCTAAATAATAATATGAACTAAAATTCAAATAAAATATGAAAATATAAATAAAACAAATTAATAAAAAAATAACTACAAACATTTTCAATCTAAATAATAATATGAACTAAAATTCAAATAAAATATGAAAATATAAATAAAACAAATTAATAAAAAAATAACTACAAACATTTTAAACTAAATAATAATATTAACTAAAATTCAAATAAAAAACAAAAATATATTAATAGAAATTAATATAAAATAAAAGGCACATTTTGAAACTAAATAATAATAACAACAATAACAACAACAACAATAATAATAATAATAATAATAATAATAATATGAACTAAAATTCTAATAAAAAAGAAAATATAAAAATACAAATGAATTCAAATTATTAATAAATACTATAATAGTATAAAAATATAATACTATAATAATTCTCCATTCCTATTGGCTACCTTGATGCAGAAGACATGCTCTCCTGGAGCCCCGTAAAGTTTCCGTCCATTGAACACTGTAAACACATTCAGATCTTCCAGATCTCCGACGAACTGCAGGTGTCGTGGATCCTACAAACATCATATTTGTTTGTGTCCATATGCACTTTGTGCATTATGTGTGTATGAATGTGTTTTTATTTGTTTGTGTGCGGCACCTTTGATTGTCCTTTGCTGGAGCAGTAGAGTCCAGAGCGTCGTAAGCGGAAATAGAGTTTCTTCCAGGACTTTTTCCCGCCCTCTCTCACATGAAGAAAGCCTTGAATCTCTGGACAGGAGCCACTCTTCACCGTATTCTACAAAAAAGGCATTCACTGCTTTTATAAAGACTGTAAAATTGCCATTTTGATGTTTTTAACAGCTGTGGCTCGTCATACCTGCACCAGCGCAGATGACGTTATGCCTTTCGTATCATCAGCGCTGTCAGAGATCATGTGCTCCGGGAAAAATAACTGCATAAGGGGGAAATACAAAAGAAACAAACATTATTAAAAATGCCTGTGATTGCAAATACGTCACATCATTCAACTTAAATGGATCGCAAACATATTTTTATATAAATACAATTTTATTTGTAGACAAATGACTGGGTGACGACAAAGAGGTTTCATACCACAGGTTTTTTGAAGAACTCATATTTGGCGTAGTTTTTGCGGAAAAACAGTTGTGTGTCGCTCTCTACAGGCCAGGATGATTGTACCTGCACTACAAGCTCATGGTCTTCAAGACAGCGCTCTGTGGGGAATAAAAAAAATTCATAATAATAAAAAATTAATAAAACTAAAAAGTTTAAATAAAAAAAAGTTTAAATTACTTACATTTTATTAGTTTAAATTAAAAAAAAAAATAATAATAAATTTCAAATTAAATGAAAAAAATATTTTGAATTAAAAACGAAACGTAAAATTAAACTTTAAACTAAATTCCGTTTTATTGAAGTTTGAAAAAAATAAATTAAATTAATAAATGCAATTAAATTTAATGCAATTGAAATTGAAACTTAAAGTGAATTAAAATAAAAACTAAAAATAAATTAAATACATTAAATTTAAAAATAAAAATATAAAAAACATATAAATTAAATAAACAATTAATGTTTAAATTACTTCTATTTTGAAGTTGATTTAAATAAAGAAAACAATATAAACTGGAACTGAAAAACAACTTTAAAAAAAAAAATCAACTGAAATTTAAAATTAAATTTAACAATAATATAAATTAAAAATTAAACATTAAATAAAATTACTTTATTTAATTTTATTCCAGTTTAAATAAATTAAAAATAAATCTTATTACATTTAATTGACACTGAAACTGAATTAGTTTAAATTACTTATATTTTATTAGTTGAATTAAATAAAAAAAACAATAAGTAATTTAACTTAAATTGAAAAAACAATTTAAATTAAAAATAAACTAAAATTTCAAATTAAATTTAACAATAATTTAAACTAAAAATTAAGCATTACATAAAATTAAATTTTATTAGTTCAAATAAATTAAAAATAAATTTAATTGAAATTAAAATGTAAACAATTAAATTCAAGTATACACTAAATTAAATCTAGGTTTAGTAAAACAATTACTAAAATTATTATTTATTTTTTTTAATTTTGTTAAATACTTTCACTAATTAAACTGTCATTTATAAGCCATCGAAACCGAAGGTTCATCCAATCCAGCACCTGTGAAAAGCACAACTAAAGCTGCTGTAAAAGCCTGTATAACACGTTGGTTATGTTCATTTCAGTGCTTTTTCCACAACACCCCTGAGTCTACTTTCTTCAAACAATCACTCATTATAAAAGCACAATAAGACATGTCAGCTTTTGTCTTGCCGCTATTTCTACACAAACAAGTTGGCATTTGAGAAGGCATTTAGTGGATTCTGTCCAAACAATGAGGCATGCAATTACATTATCGATTTGTCAAAAGCAAAAACACTAGATGATGATTTTTATAGTGCAAAAAAACAATAAGTAATTTAATTTAAATTGGAACTGAAAAAGAATATTTAAATTGAAAAATAAACTAAAATTTCTAATTAAATTTAACAATAATGTAAATAAAAATTAAATATTAAATAGTTAAACTAAATTAAAAATGAAAAAACAATGTAATTTAATTTAAATTGGAACTGAAAAAACATTTAAATAAAAAAAACTATAATTTCAAATTTAATTTAACAATAATAACAATTAAAAAATAATATTGTATTAAAGTGTAAATAAATTAAAAATAAATGTAATTAAATTTAATTGAAATCGAAAATAAAACTGAATTAAAGTTTTAATTACTTATATTTTATTACAGATTAATTACATTTAAAAAACAATTTAAATTAAAAAATAAACTAACATTTCAAATTAAATTTAACAATTTAAAAAATTAAGCATTAAATAAAATTACATTTTATTAGTTTAAATAAATTAAAAATAAAAGTAAATGCTTTGAAATTGAAACTAAAATTGAATTAAATTAAGGTTTAACTTACTTATATTGTATTACAGTTTAATTAAACTAAAAATTAAAAAAACAATATGTAATTTAACTTAAATTGAAACTGAAAAAATTATTTAAATTAAAAAATAAACTAAAATTTCAAATTAAATGTAACAATGTAAATTAAAAAGTAAATATTATATAGTTAAATTAAAAATGAAAAAACAATGCAATTTAAATTGGAACTGAAAAACCATTTAAATTAAAAAAAAATTAAAATTTTATTTAACAATAATAACAATAAAAAAAATAACATTTTATCAAAGTTTAAAATAAATTAAAAATAAATGTAATTAAATTTAAATGAAATCGAAACTAAAACTGAATTAAAGTTTAAATTACTTATATTTTATTACAGATTAATTAAATTAAAAAAACTATTTAAATTAAAAAAATAAGCTAACATTTCAAAGTAAATTTAACAAATTAAAAATTAAGCATTAATTAAAATTACATTTTATAATAAATGTAACTGCTTTGAAATTGAAACTAAAAGTTAATTAAATTAAGGTTTAAATTACTTATATTCTATTACGATTTAATTAAACTAAATATTTAAAAAAAAACAATATGTAATTTAACTTAAATTGAAAGTGAAAAAAAACTTTAAATTAAAAAATAAACTAAAATTTCTAATTAAATTAGATTTTTAAAATTTGATAACGATTTTTGTAGTGCAAAACAACATAGTGAATACAAACCTCATTACTATCAGACTTCATTTGTAGGTGAAGTACCTGATTTTACATTCCATTATGAAAGTATTTGTATTAATAAGTTACATAATGGACGTTTAAACTCACAGGAGAGTATTAGAAGTCTTAACGCAATTGCATTATGTGATTTTAGTGCAATAAGACCAAGTCTTACCCAGGCCTAAAGCAGAATGATGCTCAATGAGAGCCCAGCTTTCCTCATCCGTACAGTGCGCACTTTGCGCTAGCATATGACAAACGTCATGCGCCGTCGTCCCAGACGTCACCAACACCGACCGACTGTGTGTGGCGTCCCCAAAAACCCGAAGCACCTACAAAAACACACAAGAATTTGATCGTAAATCGTTCAGAAACCAAGATGCACGCAAATGCTTTTCACTTTTCACTTGCTTTGTTTGTTTAAGGTCACAAACTTTTACGAGTGCCAAAGAATGTGTTGTGTTGTGTATTTTTATTGACAAGTCTATGAACTGCACACCCTGTGATGTGTTTGTGCACACGCACGCTTGTTTTTCCCCTGAGGATGGCGTGTCACAGCGTCTGTCACCTATTATGACTACTGAGAATTCATAGCGCCACAGGCAACCGTCTGTCATTTGTGTCACAGCTTAAACAGGCACGCTTACGTGTGTGCTGCTGTTGGAGGGAGGATCGCGCCCGTTGAGAGATCCGGTCAACACCGGGGAGTGTGTCGGACTGCAGAGCTCTGGAAACGGATTGGGAATCAAAGGTGCGGATGAAGCTCGAAACTCCCTTTTAGTTGTAACGCTAAAATCACAAGACAAGGAAGAAGAATAAGCAAGCAGCATCAAGAAGGTGTAATCTTCAAATATAAATAACATCTTAAACATCTTTTAAACTCAACTAGTAACTGTTTGAAGCCGTGAAATAAAGTAAAAAATAAAATACATTTAAACTATTTATATTGATATATAACAATTTATTATAACTAATATTATAACTATATAATATATATAATATATAACTAAAATATATATATATATATATATATATATATATATATATTTTTATCTTTATAAAATAAAATTATGCATGCAAAAAAAAAAACTTAAAAGAACTTGGAACTGTTTGAACCTTTTTATACACTATTTCTATAGTTATAAAATAATATTATATATATATATATATATATATATATATATATATATATTTTTTTTTTTTTTTTTTTTTATGAAATAAAATTATGTATGTAAAAAAAAAAAAAACAGAAACTGTTTGAACCTTTTACACACCATTTGTACAGTTCTAAAATAAAATCAAATAAAATACAAATATTTTTATTTTTATGAACTAAAATTATATATGTAAAATAAAAATCTTAAAACACAACTAGGAACCGTCTATAATTTCTTTTCTATACAATAAAATGAAGTATGTAAAATAAATAAAAAACAGAACTACATATTAAAACAACTTGGAACTGTTTGAACATTTTCTACTATAAAATAAAAACTAATTTCATAAAAATAAAAAAATATGTATGTAAATTAAAAAAAAAACAGAACTACATCAACAAGTGTCAAAGAACTGCAAGCATTGCTAGCTTTTTTTGTATTGTAGGTTTGTTTGTATTTTAAGCAAATTTTTACCCACAGTCAAATACTACCACGAGTTACCTGTGTGTGTTTCTGATGGTCAGAGGGATCGATCGAGGCGTTGACATCTGAAGATTTTGTGAAGCTGGAGAACATTTCACAGACACAGAACTTCTTCTGGACACGCTCTCAATCGTCGGCCTCCTGAACACTTCCACCTCTGACCTGCATCCTTTCACCTCCATCACTGCCGAGAGAGAAGACACAAATGCACTTTTTCAAAAAGCCAGACATAAAAAACAATTTGACCACTTCCAGGTGTGACTCACATACCAAACAATTAGCTACTACGTGCCAACCACGTGTCGCAAGAATAAACAAAATTTGTTTTCCTAAGCGCAAAGTTTCCCTTCCTAAAAATAGATTTTACTCAACACGGCCGAACCTGATTTTCAGCCAAAAGGAAAACAATGACGTGTGCCAAATCTGTGTAAGTGAGTCTTTCAGTCACACCTTTTGTTGTTAATCTTTCATTCGCCGTTGCGAAGGAAACAGAACTGTTGACTAGACACTCATATGTTGACTGTGTCTGATCGCACAAACGGAGAACTTGTGAACCAGGAAGCTGGCACAGAAACTCACCCGTTCACCTACTAAACAAAGTGATAAACAAATGCATGTCAACACTTTTCAGCAAGACTGTTTGCTTCAACACAACGTGTTCATGGCTATAAAAGCAATCAGTCGATCACACTTTCTAATATTTATGAAATGACAAACGAAACACAGTTTCTTTCTTTTCTCTACCTTCTGCACCTGTCAAATTAAAAGGGTGATGTCACTCTCCACAAATAAAGCTCCATTGTCCCTGTACAAGGCTGTGGGCTCTACTTACATCAAATAACAAAGAGGGTAAACCACACAGAGTGAACTCAAGTGAAAATGCATTCGTGGGTTTCTCTTAAGCATGCATCAGGAAACTGCCATTTCAGAGAGGCTGCAGGTTAAAAAAAAAAATCAGCACAGAGTCAAAACAAACGTGATGACAGTCAAAGTGGCGCGCAAACAGGTCAGAGAAATGAAAGTACAAGCGGTTGTGCACCTGTCGCTACGTCCAATGCTTGATAAGCTTGTGTTTGTTTTGCTTTGATGTTGTTTCATCACCTCAAGCAATGTTTAAAAAGTAGTGTAGTATAATATGGAGTATTGCAGCAACAAAAGATGAGAACAACTGCCTTTTATCAACAGAAAGGACATGGTATTGAGTCTAACGCTCTTAAAAACAAACAATACGTAATATTTTAGAGCAGTTTTAACTTTATATATTTATTTATTTTAATCATGTTGGATATTATCAGCACTAAGTTACTAGTATTAAATTACAAATTTAAAATAAATGTAAAATAAAAACAGAACTACATCTTAAAACAGAACTAGGAACTGCTTGAAGCTGTTAATACACTATTTCTATAGTTAATTAAAAAAAAAATAATAATAATATTAATAATAATAATAATAATAATAATAAATAAATAAATATATTATATTATATTCTTAAAATAAACAAATATATATATATATATATATATATATATATATATATATATATATATATATATATATATATATATATATATATTTGCTTATTTTAAGAAATAAAAAATGTGTATATATATATATAAAAAAAATCAGATCTAAAAAACAGCAACTTGGAACTGTTTAAAGCTGTTTATGCACGATTGCTAAAATAAAATACATTTTTTTATAAAATAACATTTAAATCATTTTTTACAAAATTAATTAATTAAAAAAAAAAAAAAAGAACTACACGTTAAAACAACTTCGACCTGTTTGAACCTTGAAATTAGTACATATAATCATGTATTGAAACACATCCACGCTAATTTATAAAGCTTGCACACACTGTATTGCTTTGTTTTGTTTTTTCTTTAAAATAATGAATAAAAAAGCTTTCCATTGATGTATGGTTTGGTTAGGATAGGACAATATTTGGCCAAGATACAATTATTTGAAAATCTATAATCTGAGGGTGCAAAAAAAAAAAAAAAAAAAAAAAAGAAAAAGAAAAAAAAAAAAAATCTAAATATTGAGAAAACCACCTTTAAAGTTGTCCAAATTAAGGTCTTAGCAATGCATATTACTAATCAAAAATTAAGTTTTGATATATTTATGGTAAGAAATTTACAGAATATCTTCATGGAACATGATCTTTACTTACTATCCTACTGATTTTTGGCATTAAAAGAAAAATCAATAATTTTGACCCATACGATGCATTTTTGGCTATTGCTACAAATGCTACTTAAGACTGGTTTCGTGATTTTATTCAGTACTAAGTAACTAATATTAAATAAAAAAGGCCAATTTGCACATATAATCATGTATTGAGACACATCCACACTAATTTATAAAGCTTGCACACACTGTACTGCTTTTTTTTATTCTTTAAAATAATGACTTCGATCACATGCCATAATTTTGACTCATTTTATGCTTTGTTTTCTTAAGTTTAACCAGGCAGATTTGGGAATCACCGCTCTTGATGTACAAATGACGCACATAAACAGACATTTGTGACCCTGGACCACAAAACCAGTCTTAAATTGAGATTTATACATCATCTAAAGGTGAATAAATAAGCTGTCCATTGATGTATTGTCAGGACAATATTTGGTCGAGATACAACTATTTGAAAATCTGGAATCTGAGGATGCAAAAAAAAAAAAAAAAAAAAAAAAATATAAATACTGAGAAAATCACCTTTAAAGTTGTCCAAATGAAGTTCTTTGCAATGCATATTACTAATCAAAAATTACATTTTGATATATTTACAGTAATAAATCCTAATGATGACTATTTTTGACCCCATACAATGTATTTTTTGCTAATACTACAAATATACCAGTGCTACTTAAAACTGGTTTTGTGGTCCATGATCATATTTATTCAGCTACAAAGTACTATGGTATTATCATGCACCATGTAAACACCATTAAAGGGTGACCTGCATATTATGGACGCCAGTTTGACATTGAAATAATCGTTTTATTGACCTAAATTAACCCTTTCATTCAGTACCATAGTATATTTCAAAGTACTGTTTCACCACAGTCACCAAAAATATACACATATTCATCACAAACTTTGAATATACCATTAAGACACGTTGTGTAAACACTAAACTGTTCGGGGTCACAACTTAGATCGTGAATCTGAGATTCGGTTAAGAGTTTAACTTCTGTTCTACTAACATGTTGACACGTACAGAGTTAAATTTAAGTCATGCCGTTTAAAACGGTGTAAATAAGTATAAATAACTCACCTGCATGTAAACCGTCCACTCGCTGTTGTTGTTGTCTGGTATCGATATATGCTGACACAAGCTGCAGTTTGAGTGTTTGTGAAATGTTTCATCCAGTCCAGCCGGCGTGAGTAACATTCTCTTTACTTCAGTAGAGTTTCGTTTGAGAACACCTCACGCGTGGGCGGAGCTTTTGAATGCAGGTGCAGGAAGGGCAGGAAAGCTCAAGCCTATACTTAACAGACAGGTAAGTGATGAGCTCATGCTGATTTTTCTACAGCAGCTTAGTGATTTTCCTTTACGTAACTTCAGTTGATTCTGTCATAACGTTAAAAGGGATAGTTCACTCTAAAATAACAAAAAAACATTTACTCACCCTCATGTCGTCACAATGTTGTTTTTGACTCCATTTACCTTTATTATCCATCTTTTTCTTCCCGTAAGAGTGGGCGCGGCCATTTGTAAATTTTGTGGATCTGGCTTCCGGTCTCGTGGCGTCCAGCGATTTTAAACTGTAAACAGCACGTCTTGCTGTTGATATTGCAAATCGGTGTGTCTTACCATATTATTTTAATGTATTATATTAATTATTATGAGCATACTGGTTTCTTACGCAAACAGTTTTACCTTTACCTTTCCCTATCCACCTTATTCCTACGCTCCATGACGCTTTGCGCGAATTATGGGTGTAACTTCCGTTAATATGTAAACAGTCAGTAAAAGCCTCGCTCTGAACACAATAATACGTTTTTTTTTTTTTAAAAAAAAAACGGTACAATGAGATGGCATATTTCTAGTCACCCTTTAACCACCGAACATTAAAATTACATTTAAAAGTGTAAAAGGATTGTTTAAGCATAAAGCATAAAAATAAGGTATTTTTAACAGACTATGAATATCCCTAAAAGCGCAATTCTTTCCATAGCAATAACGGATGGGTGAAATATAACTGTAGTAATGTATATCTGTATTAAGTAGTAACATGCCTTAATCAAAAATGTTCATTTAAGCATTGTAATACTATTTCAAAGAGATTTCCGTCATTTTGACAGATAATAAATAGTATTTACCTGTGAAAGAGATGTGAGGATTTGAGGAGAAAAATGAGAGATTCGTCATGCAATCCATGGAATTATTAATGGGATATATTGTAAATTAAAACAGGAGAATGTTGTCCTTTTTCATAGTATTAGCGAAATGCAAAGGGAAAAAATTAAATATTTATGAGGAAAAGAATACAGCGATTAAAAAAAGCTCTTAGATTTTCTTGTTATAACATCACGTTACAAACACGAATAGTTACGTTATTCTCATGATGTAAGCTTTATGTGTAGGGCAACCTTGTGACTGGGTTGGCAGGTTTTCATAACAAAACTAGTCCAATCCCATTTCGAGGGATAAAATACACTTTTTTTTTTTGGTCTGGGTTCCCCTGGTAAATTCATATTTCAGGGGCTAAATGACGTTGAATGACGTTGAATTGACATAATTCAAAACACAGTAGGCAGTGTTGCCAGGTCCGTGGTTATTGCACAGAATTGGGCTACTTTAACCCTGTTGCCGCAGGTTGAAGCGACCCCAATAACGCAATATTTAGCCCCTGGAATGCTAATTTTGCCAGGGGAACCCTGCCAAAAAAGGTGTGTTTTACCCCCCCTTGAAATGCTATTGGGCTAGTTTTGAGTAGCAATTGGGTGGGTTTTGTTGTGAAAACCTGGCAACCCTGGCAGTAGGCTCATTAGGAATAAGGTGGACAGCGGATAATGAAACAGAAGTCTCACCCATAGGCTTACTGCCACGTTGAAGAAAGAGTAGTGAATATAGACAAAGACAAATATTCTTTAAAAGTTATTCTGTTTTGGAACGACACAAGGCTGATTAAATTATTACAGAATTATCATTTTTAGGTGAACTATCCCTTTAAGTTGTCGCTTGTCACAAGAACGTGGTCAAATGAATACTGATTATATTTCAGGACACTACTTGTAAACATGAAATTCAAATGTCCAACTGAAAAACAAAACATAGATAACATAGGGCAATAAAATGTGACGACACACCTTGCACCATATGAACGATAAATGTGTCAGGTCAGAGGGAAGTTTAAGCATTGAGCAACATCAAGTCAAATTTCCTGCTTATTGTTTTGACAAACCAACAAGGAAAAGATTTCATATTTACACTTAGTGAATGTAGCAAAACAACATTTACCTTCACGGATTCAGCCTCTGTCACAGCATCTGACATACTTTACTTTTTTTTTTTTAAATCAAATGCAGCAGCCATGGTGAGCATGAAAGACTTCTTTCAAAAACATTTAAAAGACGTACGTAACATGATCTATTTAATCCATCCTTGTTAAAGTAAAATAGAACCAAAAAAGTTTATTTTTCTTAAAAAATAAAATCTTTGATCCTGAACTGATTGACGTTAGTATATTTTATAATGCTTACACTGCAAAACTATTAATCATTATTGATGTACACAGCCTTATACTGTACATCTGAAGGAACACTGAAATGTTAAGCCAAACTTTAACTTCTAAGTTAACTTGTAAGACAAAATACCATTGAAGACCTTGATGTAAAACCTCAATTCTACAATCCAAAATTGAAGCGACCATTTTATTTTTTAATCAAATCTTGAATAATAATTGGGAAAAATATTACAGGTTTCGTACAGACACTGTAAAATGAATTTTAAAAAAAAACGATTCGCGAACCCGCTCCGAAGTCCCGATCTGAATCAAATAATTCGCGATCTGAATAGAACGCTTCGAAACAGTGAATCATTTGATTCAGAGTTTCGAAAAGCTCAGTTTCAGCTATCACTACATACTTTTTAAAACATTACAAGCGATGTCTAAATTAAAAAATTAACGTGTTTTTTAATTTAATAAGGATTTTGAATGATCTAAGTCACAGATTTGAATCAATCGGAACGGATCCAGCGTAAATGACTCAGTTGATTTGGTTCGCCTGTTCCTCTTTTTGCGCCTTCAGCCATGCTTAGACGACATTGTCAGTACTACCACTGGCTAAGCTCACTAGTTTTATGACATTAACTGAAATAAGCAAAAAAAATGTGCTTGTTGAAAAAGTTAAACACTTCAAAGCTGTACTTTCTTTCAATAATTCAAGCACTTTTCCAAGTACCTCTTAGGGAATATTTATATTTTCAAGGGTTTTTCAGGGCTTAAATTTCAAAAAGTCAAATTCAAGTACTTTAAGCACCTTGTACAAACCTTAATATTACTTTCAGAACACTGGATTAATCTCAATTCTGAACAACCCACAAGATTCTCCATGACACAAAATGAACAAAGAAACAAGTAATATATGATGTTTTTAATTCAAATCAAATCCAACAATTTGGTGGTAGGGGGAATGTTCAGCAGTCTGTGATTGTGCTTGGGGTCTGTGTGGCGGCTGGAAACAGGTAGTGTACAGTAGGAAACCAGAGATCTGCCCATGACTCCACTACCAACATTTGGACACATTCACAAATTAAAATATGGAGCTGAAGAGCCGGAAATAAAACAGCCTGATTTTCAAATGACTCAAAAGAACAATCAAGGATGGTGGTGGTGGTGGTGGTGGTGGTGGTTCAGGGGGGAAATCTGAGCAAATCGATCCTGACCTGATACAGGTTACAACAGCTTTCCTAAACATACAGGGCAGGATTTTAATCTCATTTTAAAATGCTATATCGAAAGTGTACAGGCTTTATATTCAGCAAGCCTGTAATACTGGAATACTAGGTTATTGCAGGTTTATTATGACAACCTTGGTTCTTTCTTCGCCAAGTGAAAACCACGCATGGTGCAGTATGGAGCAAAAACAACGAGAGTCGTATTACAGTTTGCGAGGTGGAACGATAAGAGGAGATGTGTGTGTATAAAAGGCACGCCAGGGTCATTCCCAAACCAAGCAAACAGACAGAGAAGCCTTCATACACACATGAACACGATACATTCTTGCTAACGTGCATAATAAAGATAAACTATGCACACACGCACACACAAACACAGTCTGAATCAGCAATGCCCAAACCTAAACAAAAGAGGGGAACATGGGATACTGAGTTCAGTCAAAGTCTGGGTCAGTACTGTAGCCGTGTGTGTCTCGCTCTCTCAAACACGCGCACAAGTCACGCACACCTACCCATTCGCACGACAACAAACACACACAGATTTGGAGGCGGCAGACAAGCTCATTTCTGATTTTTTAGCTGATTGGAGAGCCAGTCCAGACCCTCGTAGAGCCCGTCTCCGCTGGTGGCGCAGGTGGCCTGGATGTACCAGTTACGATGACGGAGGGCGTGAAGGCCCAGTTTGTCTGTGATCTCGGCGGCGTTCATGGCGTTGGGAAGGTCCTGCGATGGACGGGAGACAAAGTCAATCACACAGATTCAGAGACAACCAGACAACATACGCATCAGTCATGTAAAATCAACATGAAATGTGACCCTGGACCACAAAACCTGCCATAAGGGTCAATTTTTTAAATTGGGAATAAATAAGCTTTCCACTGACATATGGTTTGTTAGGATAGGACAATATACGGCTGAGATCTGAAGTCTGAGGGTGCAAAAAAAAAAAAAAAATGTAAATATTGAGAAAATTGCCTTTAATGTTGTCCAAATGAAGTTCTCAGCAATGCATATTACAAATCAAATTAAGTTTTGATATATTCATGGTAAGAAATTAAAAATAAAAATTCTTCATGGAACATGATTTACTTAATATCCTAATGATTTTTGGCATAAAAGAAAAATCTAAATTATTGACCTATACAATGTATTTTTGCTACAAATATACCTGTGCTACTTAAGACTGGTTTTGTGGTCCAGAGTCACAAATGACATTAACACTGCATTATTTTACTTCTGCAATGTGACATTTTCAATTGAAACAAGATATTTAAGGAGTAAAATGTAAACAGACTTTACAAAAAAAAAAAAAAAAAAAACTCAGAAACCAAAGCGTTGCTAGTTTGTTACATATTTTTGCACCCAAAGATTTTGTTGGGAAGCAGTTATATTATAAAAAACATTTCTGTTATATCTGTTATACATTTCTATATATATGTGTGTGTGTGTGTTTATTGTAATAGTCCTATCAAAGTATTTTTTTAAATATAACATAATATTTAATTTTAATATTAATGTACAATATATGTTGTTACATCAATGAGACGATAATGACAAAAAAGAACATTTTTTTGTACCATTCACTGAACAGTTTCCATTGTGTGAAGACAAAGTAAAATAAGCTAAAAAATGTAAATAAAAAAAATTTTAAAAGTTTAATCCCTAATGCACAGCCCAAACATTGATTACACATTTATGCTTAAAATGTTTAAAATTTCCAGGCATGTAAGCCTTTTTTCATATATGTGATAAAAAGTGAAGAAATATCACTGTTTGGCCATTTAAATATTGTAATAGTCATATCAAAGTATATTTTAAATATAATATTTCATTGTAATGTGAAATATATGTTGTTACATCAATGAAACGATAATAAAAAAACAAAAACAAAACAAAAAAAACCTCAAAAAGAATAAAAAATATTTTTGTTCCATTCACAGAACAGTTTCCATTGTGTGAGAACAAAATAAAGTAAAATATAAAATAAAATAAAAAAAAGCTTAATTCCTAAATTAGTAAATAAATAAATAGTAAATAAAAAGTAAATAAACAGTAAAAAAAATCATTAAATTAGGAATAGTGTTAGCTGGCTGGTGCCATATTGTGCAACTTTAGCATGATAATATGCAATATTTTTCCATCTAAACTTCATTGCGTCAGCTACTTTTGTGTGTAGTTTTACCCTTATTTAGTAAAAGTCAGGAATTACTTTATTTATGCCATTCTGCCTCACTGGATCTCTGAGGGTTAACCTGTGTTTAATGTCTCCGAGTCAGATTTTCTTATTTAAATTCGTACCAAAATATAGTAGAGTGGGTATGGGAAGCATTTTTGACTCCACTTCAAAGCTGACAAGTCAATTTATCTCAGTTACTTTTTTTTTATTTGCATTTAATATTGGAGAGATACCACAGATAAGTAATGCTCACCTGTTTGTTTGCAAAAACGAGAAGCACAGCGTCACGCAACTCATCTTCTGCTAACATTCTCGTCAACTCCTCTCTGGCTTCATTAACTCGTTCCCTGTCATTACTATCCACCACGAAGATCAGACCTGGCAGCAGGAATATCAGGAAAATCATTACAACAATAACAGTAATCTTACAAAACTCTCAGGCCATCAGTCCTTTTGCACTGCAAAAATGTTTATAATGATTGTTTTTGGCTCTCATACCTTGAGTGTTCTGGAAGTAGTGCCTCCAAAGTGGTCTGATTTTGTCCTGGCCACCAACATCCCAAACTGTGAAACTGATATTCTTATACTCTACCGTCTCTACATTAAAACCTGCAGAACACGGGACACAACAGGTGAAAATAACTTTAAAGCTTGGACAGTACAAACACAAACTGAACACACACACAGCAGATAATCTGAACAAAAGACTTTTGTGCATCACGATGCACAAGTGAAGGTCAAACTGTGAGACAGACTGACAAGAAGTGTCGTAAAGTGTTTTTCAGCATACCAAACACTGACAAAAACAAATAACAGATGATGTCTTTAGCCGTACCGATAGTGGGAATGGTGGTGACTATTTCTCCCAGCTTGAGTTTGTACAGGATGGTGGTTTTACCGGCGGCATCGAGACCCACCATGAGAATTCTCATCTCCTTCTTCCCGAATAAACCCTTAAACAGGTTCGCAAAGACATTCCCCATGCTTTAAACTGCAAAAATAAGAGTTAAACATATATTAACAATTCAAAAATAGTTAAACAACACATAAGATGCACAAACGACATGTATTTCAGTAATGCTGGGTTAGAAAACAAGACCCTGTAATGACAATACAGTCTTTAAATATACCAAGTCATACATTTTCACAATTCACAGGAAGAATAAAAAGGCCTGATATTTTATGATAGATACTGCTTTTTATTTTTTTTTAATAAATCAAAGTACACATGAACAAACAAACACCATTATTATCTGTCTATAAAACTGATACAACGAAATCTATAGGCGAATTATTGTCAGTAACACTTAAAAACAAATTTCACGTCATTTAAATTTCTTATAAAATATAAGGCACATTGAGAGTTTTTGTGAATAAACGACTAATAAAATGGACAAACACTATCAGGTGTCTGAGACCAACAAGTTTAACAAGTTTAAGTAAGTTACTATACGACATAAAAGTAAGCTTAATTCAATAATATTTCAAATAAATTCCAACTACCATAAACCTCTGTTATAATAGCAGGATAGCTAGCTTTATCTACGCTATTCACCACGAACAACTCGTTAATATGTTTTTACAAACAATTTTAAGTACTAACATTTATTATTTGAAGAGTGTAAGGCTGTGTTTGTCTCAAACAAACTCATTTTATAAACCAATCATCTTTAGCAAATTAGCCGACTAGCTACACACAAGATAAGAGCAGCCAGCTGGCATTTCAAATGACGGACTCCGTCATTTGTAAACGGTTAAATTAAAGACTAACGAGCTTAACGTAACCATCAATAAGTGAGAATGTTTATCAAGAAGGCAAAGATATAAAATCACCTCTAAACAGAGACTTCTCGAGCTTTCTGTCTCCACTGCTTTAGCGCACCGCTGTCACTGCAAAATGGCGTATATCGCAACTCAACGCACCGGCTTGAGAAACCCCGCCCATCACACAGAACGGACCAATTAGGTAAGGAGAACAATGCCTAATCCCGCCTTCTATGAGTGAAGCCCAATCAGAATGGACGACAGATCCGGTTGGATTTGGGAAACGAGGAAGTAAGAACTTCCGATTTATTGTAGTGACTGTACACGCCTTGGTTTACATTGCATAGCACTGAGATAGCGTTTTTCATGCGCAATATATATATAAAAAGTATTTATACATATTTATACAGAGTATATTATGTATAAAACATTTAATTTAAACAGTGCTGTCTTCCTAGCAAAACTATCAACACAATTTTACAATGTACCTTTATATTTCCATCAAAATAGTTGCATAATTTGACACATTAGGATTAAGTTTAGTCAACTGGGACAATTTTAAAAATGTTAAAACTCAAATCAAACACAAATGAATGAAGTGACAAATGAAGTGAGCATCACAAAGCTCAAAATCAATGGAATGAGATGTATAAAACTCCATTTCTGGTCACTTTTGCTAGAGTGCCAATGTTGAGCAGACATCTGAATGTTCATCATATTCCTGCAGCTCTAGTTTTCCATCTCTGACCCTCCAATCCCAGCTGGGACTGCCGTCGGGAGCGGGAACGCACTGCAACCACATGCCCGACTCGCACACTTCTGTGTCCGGAGACACCAGACGGCCATCTAGGGTGGCCAAACTGAAGGTCCTCAATGATATCTGTGATGATAAAGAAGTAAATCCTGTTTTAATGCACCATTTAATCTCTGCTTATGGGAATCTTAAATATGTACACTACCAGTCAAAAGTTTTTGAACAGATTCTTTTTCTGCTCACCAAGCCTGCATTTATTTGATTTAAAGTACAGCAAAAACTGTAACATTTTTAAATATTTTTACTATTAAAAATAACTGTTTTCTATTTGAATATATTTTAAAATGTAATTTATTCTTGTGATTTCACAGCTGAATTTTTAGCATCATTACTCCAGTCACATAATACTTAAGAAATCATTATAATATTCTGATTTGTTGATCAAAAAAACATCAAAAAACAAAAAAAGTATACTGACTATACAAGCTTTTGAACGATATAGTGTATAATGTTAAAAACAAAAAGCTTTTTATTTCAGATAAATGCTGATCTTTTGATCTTTCTATTCATCAAAGTATCCTGAAAAAAATGTGCTCAACTAATATAATAAAAAGCGAACAGTTTTTTGAACAGCAAACCAGCATATTAGAATGATTTCTGAAGAATCATGTGACACTGAAGACTGGAGTAATGATGCAGAAAATTCAGCTTTGATCACAGGAATTAATTATATTTTAAAATATATTCATATAGAAAGCATATATTTTAAATAGTAAAAATATTTCACAATATTACTGATTTTGCTGTATTTGTGATAAATGCAGCCTTGATGAGCAAAAAATAATTCTTTACAAAACATTAAAAACCTATGTTCAAAAACTTTTGACTGGTAGTGTATAATTATGAAATCTCACCTGTTCACTGATACCCACAGCAATGTGTCCGATTTTCACCTGTGGCCTCTCTCTGATCTTTAAACTCTCTCCGCTTACATCTTCCACCCATATATCCACGCCAAGACCTGCACATATACACAAATCAGTACTCACGAACATAATTTTAGCACCTAAAATTACACTATATTAAAGAAACGTACCTTCAAAGTAGCAAGAAGGGGTCTGATCAGTTGACACTGACCAATCCACATTAAAGCTTTGACCATCTACGGTGCTGCACGAGGAAAAGACCCCCGAGCTTAAATCATCAGGGTCCTGTAAAACAAAAACATGGGTTAATTTGATGTTCTGGGGCAATAGCCTATATGACTGTGTCTGCATGTTTACCTCATCACTAAGGTCTTGTTCAGAGTCACAGCGGCTGGTCCAGGTGAGAGGTTGCGGTCCGTGAGAATCGGGTAAACTTGTGCCTATTTGTTCTGTGGAGAACAAATTAGAATTTAATAATGCTGTATAAAAAGTGTTTGGCATTCGCAAAACTCTGGATCAGAACATTTGAGCAACATTTGCTGTTTGATGCATTTCCTAAAATGTTTGAGACACATATATGGTGCAAAGGTATAGGTATACTTTATATATAAGGTACAAAAGTATGTCAATCACAAGCAAAATCTTGGGGAATCAGTGGGAAATTAAGAAGCTTTTCAAGCATCTAACCCTAAACCTACTCTTTTCTTTATCCGTGGAATCAGATTGGTAAAAACAGTAATGATACAGGTTCCAAAAGTAGGATTCATAAAAGGTTTTCACAGCAATGCCATAAAAGAACCATTTTAACTTCCAAAAAGAACCTTCTAATGAAGATTTCTTAAAATAACTTTTTAAGAATCTAGAAAATCTTTTTACAAAATAAAGAACAATTTGTGTAATGTTTAAGGTTGCTCATGGAGCCACAGAATCCAATAAAGAACCTTTATTTTTGTGTTGTTGATCAAGAATGTTGATCCATGAACACATCCGACGTGGCAAAATCATGGTCCTCGAGTTACTCAGATAATTTACATTATTTACACATACCTAGTGATGCATGAAAGAGTTCTCCAGTCATTTAGTCTGCTTAAACCCTGCCCCTCCACAATCAACTGCATTCGTTTTTAAGTGCCACGCCCAAATCTCAAAATAGAATAAAAATACCAAGAACCAAGTCCCACCTCACATTTTTCTAGACAATCTATTTAATTTAAATGTAAGCAAGGAAAACAGATGTTCCATTTCATTCCAACTTTAAAATTTGGTCTTTCCCCTCAAACAATACTATCATATGGCTTCAGAAGACTTCACATATAAACTTTAAAAAATAAAGGTTCCAAATGGGTTTTTTCAAGGTGGTGCCATAGAAGAATCATTTTTGGTTTCCCAAAGAAGCTTTTCTTAAAAAAAACTATTATTTATAAATGTGAAGAACATTTAATGATCTGAAGAACCCTTTTCCACTATAAAGAACCTTTTATCCTAGGGCAGGGGTGTCCAAACTTTTAAAGGGGGCCAGATTTGATGGACACAACGGGGGCCGGATGCTTCGACATATATATATATATATATATATATATATATATATATATATATATATATATATATATATATATATACATATATAAATAAATAAATGTCGACCACCTGGAAAGAGGGCTGTTGCGGGACATAGATGTGCTTTTGCGGGACAATGCGGGTCACGTGTGAGACTGATACATTTTCTACTGTTATGCTGTGTAAATACCGATTACATGCTTTATCATATGCGCTAATCTGTGTTTCTCAGTGCGCAAATGCAAGCGAGAGAAAGCGCGTCATTTTTATGAGAATCCACCTGCGAGAAAAGAGATTTGTGCTTTCGCATTTTGATGCGCCCCGCATTACAATAATGTGCTCTAGACATTTATCATTAAATTAACGCCATAAAACCGCCTCAAACGAACTATTAACATAAGAAGAAAGTCGCGCCTGAAAGCTGCATCGATTTTTTTTTTATTTGGTTAAAATGAATGGAGAGCATCGTGTTTTTCCGTGTGCGCTCAACCATTTCCGTCGGTGGCTCTAGGTCACTTGATGAGCTTTCTTAAAAAGGCAAAAGAACGCATAGACGTTTTCTTAATACGATCATTAAAAACCAACAGGCTGATGAAAATGCGGGACATTTGCTCAATATGCGACGTGCGGGACAAGAGGTGAAAATGATTTTCTTTAGGCAGAGCTAATGATGGTCCGTGCGGCGCTGGCGTGGTTCACAAGTTGCCCTCTCCCGCTTTTGGTGCTTTTAGGAATTGTTGCGCGGTAAAGAAATGGCAAATTGTTAGTGCTGCTTTTTACTGCTACATCTGGTCAAAAATCTAGTGCTGTCACCTACTGTTGACATTGTGAAACTGCATATTTTAACTAGATGAGAGGTTGGCTTGAGAAAGCCTAGCCTGAAAGTTTGAAGCAGTTGTAAAAGTATGAAAGGAGCTAGCATGATTTAACACATTGCTTACATGATTTAACATGTTGTTAACATGCTTTAGCATGATTAGCTTGTTGCTTGTACTTTTATAGGCTGATTACAATGTTGATAGCATGATTAACATGTTGGTAACATAATTTGCAAGTTACTAGAATGTTGTTAGCATGATTAGCAAGTTACTAGCATGTTTCTAGTCTGATTAGCATGTTGATAGCATGTTTTGTGCATGATTTGCATGTCACTAGCATGTTGTTAGCATGTTGTTAGCATGTTTCTAAAATTAGCATGCTGTTAGCATGATTAGCAAGTTACTAGCATGTTGCTATCATGATTATCATGTTACTAGCATGTTGTTAGAATGTTTCTAGTATGATTAGCATGTAACTAACACATTGCTAGCATGATTATCATGTTACTAACATGTTGTTAGAATGTTTCTAGTCTGATTAGCATGTTGATAGCATGTTTTGTGCATGATTTGCATGTTACTAGCATGTTGTTAGCATGATTAGCATGTTACTAGCATGTTGTTAGCATGTTTCTAAAATTAGCATGCTGTTAGCATGATTAGCAAGTTACTAGCATGTTGCTATCATGATTATCATGTTACTAGCATGTTGTTAGAATGTTTCTAGTATAATTAGCATGTAACTAGCACGTTGTTAGCATGATTAGCATGTTACTAGCACGTTGTTAGCACGATTAGCATGATTACTAGCAAATTACTAGCATTTTGCTAGCATGATTAAGATGTTTCTAACATGATTAGCAAGCTGCTAGCATGATTAGCAAGTTACTAGCATGTTGTTAACATGATTAGCATGTTACTAACATGTTGCTAGCATGATTAGCAAGTTAGCAACATGCTGCTAGCATGACTAACATGCTGCTAGCATGATTAACAAGTTATTAACAAGTTGTTAGCATGATTAGCATGTTACTAACATTTTGTTAACATGTTTCTAGCATGATTAACATGTTGTTAGCATGATTAGCATGTTACTACCATGTTGTTACCATGGTTCTATTATGATTAGCATGCTACTAGCATGTTGCTAGCATGTTTCTATCATGATTAGCATGTCACTAGCATGTTGTTAGCATGATTAGCATGTTACTAGCATTTGTTAGCATGTTTCTAGCATGATTAGCATGTTACTAGCACGTTGTTAGCATGTTTCTATCATGATTAGCATGTTACTAGCATGTTGTTAACATGATTAGCAATTACTAGTATGTTTGTAGCATGATTAGCATGTTACTAGCAAGCTGCTAGCATGATTTAGATAGCTAGATAGATTAGAAATATTAGAAAAATTAGAGTGGAAGCTTAAATGAGTCTAAATGGATTAGAAATAATACATAGAAGGGAAGCTTGATTAAGCCTCAAGGGATTCTGGGAAGTGTTGAAGAGTGTTGGCTCATTTGAACATTCCGTCAATGTAAGTCTATGGGATTTCTGGTGGATTTGATAGTTTGGTTTACAAAAACTGTAAGCTGGATCAGTCTGAAAAGATACAGCACACCAAGTCAGACCAGTCTGAAGGTCTGGGCCGAGTTTGGTGGTTCTAGCTTGAAAGCTCTACACTGTAAAAAATAAAAAACACAATTTGTTGAGTGAGCTTAAAATAATTTGTTACCCTGCTGCCTTAAAATTTTAAGTTCGGTCAACTAAAATAAGTTTATTTAACTTGAAATGTTAAGTTGTACTAAGTAACAACTTAGATATTTGTGTTTGCTAAATTTAACAGATGGGTAAGTAACCCAGCTGCCTTAAAATTTTAAGTTGATTCAACTCAAATATCTAAGTTGTCATATAGTATAATTTAACATTTCAAGTTGAATAAACTTTTTTTGAGTTGACTGAACTTAAAATTTTAAGGCAGCCAGGTTATAAATTATTTTAAGTTGACTCAACAAATTGTTTTTTACAGTGTAGGAGGAGATAGATACTGAAATTTGGCTCAGAAGAAGAATAATAATAATAATCTTAAATAGTAGATCAGTAAGTTGGCTTTCTCAAGCCAACTTAAAAATTATGTTCGGCGTACCGCATATAATACATTTCAGTATATAAGCTGCGGCCCGTTTGAAACTCATCCACGGCCCGGACTTTGGACCCCCCTGTCCTAGGGAAAGATTTCATGGATGTTAAAGGTTCTTTATGAAACCATAGATGCCAATAAAGAGTGCTTTTTATGATTTTGCACATTCACTTTCATTGTATAGAAAAGAAAAGCAACAGTTTGTTAAACCTCTATTTCAGTTCATAAAAGAATTAACAACTCACCACTCTTCCTCAGCATGACCGACTCTTCTTCAGACTCTGAATAGCTGTCTTCACTCTGCATTTGTTCTTCTTTCGGCTGATAAAGTGTCTGGAGCTGTAGAAACGGTTCCCACTCTTGCGCCCAGTCGCTGCCAAGCTCTCGAAGACTCTCCAAATCACTCTCCACCTCTTCATCATCCACAATGCTTCGGATATCTCCATCCCAGCTTTCTGATTCCTCCAAAAGACTTCTGTCATATTCACCACATCCTCCAAACACAACTCTTTTTTCAGTGAAATAATCAGTTTTGCTTTCTTCAGCCTCTGTTTGAGCTATCGCTTCGACATTTTCATAGATCTCCAATGTGTCTTCTTCAGACTCGAGCTCTCTGTCATCTTCTGAACAGCTTTGTTGCTCATTATTTTTCTCTTCACCCCAGTATCTGTTCATCCAGCTGCTCGTCTTGTCTCTTTTTAGTTTGTTGATACGTGCATCTTCATCCCACTCGCTCTCCTCCGTTGTGGAGTCAGAATCATCCTCGTTTGGTGCTGTCTGTCTCCATGTGCTCACCCAGTGGATTGTGGGTGCTGAGAGGTCTTCTGGGAAGCTAGGAGGACTTGTTTCCATTGGAGTTTGCTTGATGGATGGGACAGATGTCTCATGCGAGATCACATTCGGACAGTCCTCGAATGCAGGTGCTGAATGATGTTTAGCTGATTCCTCAGGACCAGAAAGCCCACATACTAAATATATATAAGGATGCGTTAATTAGATTGAAAGTTTGCAAGTCATGTTGCAAATGATTTATATTTTAAATAAAGCTGTTATTTTGAACATTCTATTTATTAAAGAATGTATCGGTTTCCATAAAAATATGAAGCAGCGCAACTTATTTCAACACTGGTAATAAAAGAAATGTTTCTTGAGCACCAAATCAGCATATTAGAATGATTTCTGAAGGATCATGTGACATTGAAAACTGAAGTAATGATGCTAAAATTTCATTTTTGATCACAGGAATAAATTACATTTTAAAATATTTTCAAATAGATTACAGTTATTTTAAATTGTAATAATATTTCACAATATCACTGTTGTTTTTCTGTATTTTTGATACAATAAATGCAGCTTTGGCGAGCATAAAAACTTCTTTCATGTAAATATTAAAGGAACTGCCTGATATAACGTAAATGATGTCTCGTACTGAAGACTTACATTATTTAAAAAAAAAAAAAAAAAACTCTGTTCTCTCCACTTTAGTCCTTATGCCTTTGACAGGGTTCATACAGATACTGTAAAATTCAATTTCAGGACTTTCAAGGACTTTTCAAGCACTACTTTTTTTATTTTTAAGGACTTCCATCAGAGATCTCACTTATCAAACAATGCCTTTCATTTCAAATTCTAAAAAAAGAGAAATAGATAAAAATATACTAATCAAAATGGAAAAAATAAAGTGAAGCACATGTGAAGTATTGCTACTAAGTATTACAAAATATACTACACTTTTACTAGTAAAACCACTGTTAATTTTTTTAAGGAATTTGTAGTTGTGTATACTTTCTTTGATTTGTTTTGTTTTGTTGTTATAGCTGTACTGCATAAGTGGTTTAATGATTTCTACTGTTTAAGAAAAAAAGCAGAAAAAAAGATTCGCGAAATCACTCCGAAATCCTGATCTGAAACAAATGATTCGCGAACCCGCACCAAAGTCCCGATCTTAATCAAATGATTCGCGAATTTGATTTAGATGAGGACTTCAAATCGTTTAATGCGAATCATTTGATTTGAATCATTCAATTCGCTAAATGATTCACGAACCCGTTCCGATCTAAATCAAATGATTCGCGATACGCAAAGTTCCCATCTAAATCAAACGATTTGCGATACGTGATTTGAAATCCCGATCTGAAACAAATGATTTGCGAACCCGCACCAAAGTCCCGATCTTAATCAAATGATTCGCGATTCACGAATTTGATTTAGATCAGCCCTGCGTCCCAATGTGCATACTATCCACCCTGTCATAGTATTAAAATTAACTAGTATCACATAAAATTTAGGGCAGATAGTATGCACAGTGGGACGCAGGCCAGTACTTCAAATCGTTTATCGCGAATCATTTGATTTGAATCATTCAATTCGCTAAATGATTCACGAACCCGTTTCGATCTAAATCAAATGATTCGCGATACGCAAAGTTCCAATCTAAATCAAACGATTTGCGATACGTGATTTGAAATCCCGATCTGAAACAAATGATTCGCGACACGCGATCCAATTGGAACACTTCAAAATAGTGAATCATTTTGCAACACAGTGGTTTAACTGATTCGGAGTTTCAAAAGCTCCGTTTTACCCATCACTGTGTGCTTTTTATAATCATTACAAGCGATGTCGAAATTCAAAAATGAATGTCTTTTTATTTTGATATGGCTTTTGCTAGTGAATCGCTTAAAATGAATGATCGAAGTCATGAGTTTGAATCAATCAGAGCGGTTCAAGCGTAAATGACTCAATTGATTTGGTTCATCTGCTCCACTTTTCGCATCTTCAGCCACGTTTACAAGACACTGTCAGTATTACTATATGCTTAGCTCGATTGTTTTCTGACTAAAATAAAAAACTGAAATAAAAAAGGTATGTTTTTTAAAATTGGCTTGGAAAGTTATGTGCTTATTGACAAAATTAAACACTTATTTCATAGATGCATTGTCTTTCAATAATTCAATCACCTTTGAAATACCTCTTCAGGAATATTGCCATTTTCAAGCGTTTTCCAGACCTCAAATTCAAGTAAGTTAAGCACTTTAAGCACCTTGTACGAACCCAGTTTTGAGGCTTTTAGTAGACTACACTCTTAAAAATAAAGGTGCTTCAAAAGGTTCTTAATGCGATGCCATAGAAGAACCATTTTTGGTTCCACAAAGAACCACTCAGTCATAGGTTCCTTGAAGAACCATCTCTTTCTTACCTTTTTATAATCTGAAGAACCTTCTTTCGCCACAAATAACCTTTTGTGAAATAGAAAGGTTCTTCAGATGTTAAAGGTTCTTTATGGAACCATTTAGACAAAAAAGGTTCTTCTATGGCATCGTGAAGCACCTTTATTTTTAAGAGTGTATAGCTACTAAAAGAACTTACAAACGGCAAAGACAAGAGACCCTGATGCCATCCTGGTAGGATGTAAACATGCCAATGCTTGTCATGATGCCGCAACCACTGAAGCAGTTTCTCAGTGCGGATTTCACTCAATATATGTGGGTATTTAGACTCCTTGTTGGGAAAATTGATGGTAAGCTCTTTCAGTAGCTGTGGTCATCATATCAGTATTTTATTTTCCAAGTTGTGTATTCTTGTTATAGACATTTTGTAAGCATGCACAAACAGTTTGCACCTGTTCTGAGTGCTTTCACTGTCTTTTCCAGCAGTTCGGATGCCGAATGTCTCTCTCTCGGCTCCTTAACCAGTCCCCCTTTGATGACATCACAGGTCAGCGGGTCACAGTCAGCTGGAATCTCCCATAAAGGAGGCGGCTCACTCACAATCTGACAGTCAGAACATATTTCAACAATTACGTACAGTAGACATAGGCATAGTCAAAAGCAGACTGTACGCTCACTGCACCTTCAGATACAGTGGATGAGGATAGTATCGCGTCCAGGGCTGATGTCCGTTGAGCATGTGCAGTAACATACAGCAGCTGCTCCAGACGTCGGCTTTTGCAGAGCGAGGATCACCTCTCGCCACCTCCGGCGGCATGTGAGACTCAGTGCCACGTAGAATGTTCCCTGCACAAACAACACGCACTATAAATCATGCTTCATAGTAGGCATGCATACTGGTGTGTGTGTGTGTGTGTATTTATAATCACCTCTGAAGGTTTTAGTGCTGTATCCACCCTGATTGAGCATCTCAGAGAGTCCAAAATCACAGAGGAAACACTGTCTGCCATCCTCAGACAGTAACACGTTGTCAACTGCGTATGTGAAATAAACATATGAATGATATCAGTTCACAAATCAGTGATTTTTGAGATGAAAATGCATATATAAAATGTCCATAGCTTTAAAATACACACATAAGCATGCATGTATTGTGGAAGTTAAATTTTTGGGCATTTAATTTTTGTTTTTGATTGAATTTTTTATTTAAATCATATGCTTAAATGTGTAAAATTAGGTTTGATTTTGTTAAAATTGGGTCACAGAGTGAGGGATGCATTGATAATATGTTATGGATATGTTATGGATATACTCAACAGTCAGTAAATAGTTAATAATACATAAATCGCTGATATTAGAATTCTTTAAAAATGTATATTATGATTTTAAAATTATGTATTTTTAAAACTTTGTATTTCTGGTCAAAATATATTTAAAATTTATGTTAAATATATGTTGTGAACAGCTTTTTCAAATATAAAATGTTCATTTACAACATTTTCATATACAATGACAAATTATACTACAAAATGTACTACAATGAGTAAGAAAAAACATTTCCAATCCTAAAATATATTTTGAGTAAATTCAATGTTTTATTTTTTATTTTTCGACAATATATAAAAAATTGATTTACATGAAACAAAACATAATAAATAAACATAATAAACACTGCTCAAAAATACATAAAATATAAATAAATGTACCAAAAATGTTATCAAAATGTATTTTATTTACATGTTTATAAATATACAATTTATATATATATATATATATATATATATATATATATATATATATATATATATATATTTATTTATTTATTTATTTTTTTAAATATTATATTGGCTTTTTAATAAACTTTTTAATGTACATACTCCAATAAACTAATAATTTACGACAGCACATGATTTCTTTGTAAATTTATTAAGTATATATACAAATTTTGGATAAAAAAAATAGTTTGATATACATAAAACAAAATAAAACATAATAAATAAACATAATAAATGACAAAAATATATAAAATATAAATAAATTTACCAAACATGTTTAGCATATGCTATATATATAATAAATATTTATAAATATATTTAGAATATTTTATATTTTACTAAAAACCTTTTAATGTACATATTTCCAATAAAAAATTGATATACATAAAACATAATAAATAAAAATTATAAACATAATAAACACTGCAATGTTTATCAAAATGTATTTTATTTATGTATTTATAAATATAAATGTATTTATTATAAATATTTATAAATATATTTATAATATTTTATATTATATTGGGTTTTTAATAAACTTTTTGATGCATATACACTACTGTTCAAAAGTTTGGGGATTTTTAAGAAATTAATACTTTTATTCACCAAGGATGTATTAAGTTAATAATTAAAAGTTTACTAAAAGTTAATAATAAATAATTTACATTGTTATAAAATATTTATATTTTGAATAAACACTGTACTTTTTAAACTTGTTATTCATGAAACAATCCTGAAAAAAAAAATTACAGGTTCCAAAAAATATTTGGCAGCACAACTGTTGATATTATCCAACATTCTAATAATAAATCCACATATTAGAATGATTTCTGAAGGATCATGTGACACTTAAGACTGGAGTAATGATGCTGAAAAAAATTCAGCTTTTCATCACAGGAATAAATTCTATTTTAAAGTATGTTAAAATAAAAAAACATTATTTTATATTGTAAAAACATTTTGCAATATTACTGTTTTTTTTTCTATATTTTTAATCAAATAAATGCAGCCTTGATGAGCATAAGAGACTACTTTAAACAAGTCTTACCGACCCCAAACTTTTGAACGGTAGTGTATTTCCAAAACAAATGCATAATTTACAGTAGTTTTCATGGTGCACATAATTTGTTAGTTGTAAGTTTATTAAGTATTACATTTTGGACAATATAAAAATTTGATTTACATAAAGCAAAATAAAACATAATAAATAAACATAATAAACACTGCTCAAAAATGTATATGATAAAATATAACTAAATGTACCGAAAAGCTTATCAAAATGAATTTTATTAATATATTTATAAATATAAAATTATATATTATGAAGTTTTATAAATATATTTATAATATTTTATATTACATTAGCTTTTAAATAACCTTATTGATGTATATATTTCCAATTAACTCATAATTTACAGCAGTTTTCATGTTCCACATTATTTCTTAGTTGAAACATTATAAACAAACATTATAAACACATAATAAACACTGCAACGTTCATCAAAATGTATTTTATTTATGTATTTATAAATATAAATGTATTTATTATAAATATTTAGAAATATATTTTTAATATTTTATATTACATTAGCTTTTAAAAAACCTTTTTAATGTATATATTTCCAATTAACTCATAATTTACAGCAGTTTTCATGTTCCACATTATTTCTTAGTTGTAAATTTATTAAGTATATATTACATTTTGGACAACATAAAAATTTGATATACATAAAACAAAATAAATGAACATAATAAACACTGCTAAAAAATAATAAAATATAAATAAATGTCCCAAAAATGTTTATTGAAATGTATTTTATTTACATATTTATAAATTCATATATAATTAATATTAATATTAATATTTTATATTATATTAGCAATATATATTTAATATATTGTAATAGTATTATTTTGTATTTGTATTGTTGAAGTTTGAAATATATTTTTTAAAAGTATTTTTTGCAGTATGGGTTGCCAAAATTAAAAATAAAACATTAAAAGCTAAAATCAGTTTAAATGCTACAAATAAATGTATTTGCATGCATTTTATGCATGTATATATTGTTCCAGTCAAAAATTAGGACAGAATTTTACAGAAATTAACACACAAATGATATTTCATGATGCTGACCTTTGACATCCAGGTGTACGACACGTTTGCTGTGCAGGTGTTGGAGAGCCTGCAGGACCTGAGAATGATAATACAGAGCCTGATGTTCAGACAGACGACCCTTTACTCTCAGCAACTGAGCTAAAGATCCTGCAAAGAGAGAATTCATTGGCTCAAATAAGACTTGATTGCTTTCAGAGGTGTACACTGGTAGATGCAATCACCTCTTTTCAGGTCCATGAAGAGAATCACGTTGGGTCCTTCTCTTACGGCCCCATACAGCTGGAGGACACGAGGAGACTCCATCCTGCTCCACGTTTCCACTTCCTCCCACCTAAAACTACAAAGGGGAATCTTCACAAGAGAGCAATGCATTGGATCAGTTAGGAAATAATCAGAGTCACAGGGTTTCATTCAACAACTTTGCATGTAAGAAAATGCATGCAGAGATATTTACGTGTATAAGTAATTGGATAAGAAATGGATATCCACCTTTTTGGCAGCACATGTAAATCCTGTTTGTTTGTCCCGAATGCTGAAGACGTCTCCATATGAGCCGTTTTGAATGTGACGGAGAAATGAATATTCACGACCTTCTCGATATTCAGAGTTCTTCACCTGGAGGAACTAAGAAATTATGTGCATCATGAAAACTACTGTTAAAAATGAGTTTAACGTTTATCTGCCTAAGATTTACCATAAATACATATATATATATTGTGTGTGTGTATATATATATACACACACACACACATTTTTTTTCACAGATCGGGAGGAATGCACCGATAATAAAATATTCACGTTACGGAAATAGTAATTAATTAGTAAAACAATCAATAAAAGCATTATATTGCAATTCTTCAAAAAATATATATTACATTTTGCAAATGCAAACACCTTCAAATGCCAAAATATATTATGAAATGTACTACAAATCTAACATTTCTGAAACTTAGAAAAGTTGTTTTGGCAAATAACTGAAAATAAGTTGTTTTTTAAATTTATGATTATGTTTCTAAATTGTACTAAAGTACTAAAATTACTACACAAAAAGTGAAATAAAAATAGACGGAAGCTAAATAGAGTAAAAAACTAAAAATTAAACATAAAAGTATTAAAATAAAACTGAAAATATAACAAACTTATTAAATATTTTATTTTATAAATAGTTTCATTTGTTTTGTTTTTTTAAAGATGTATTTGAAGTACAAATATTACTTAAATACAAATAAATTATAGCTAAATAAAATATTTAAAATACAAGAACTGTAAAAACGATTAAAAAAAATTCAAAATGACAAAAATTTAAAGTAAAATTAAAATAAAAATTAAACTTATTAACTTATTATTATACAATAAGTTTAATTAGTTTTTTTTTTATTTTATAAATAAGTTTTTGAAGTACTAAAAGCCCAAATATATAAAATATATAAATATAAAATACACTAGAATTCTAAAATTTCCAAAACTCAGAAATGTTGTTTTGGCAACTAACTGAAAATAAGTTGTGTTTTAAGTTTATAATTAAGTTTATAAATAGGTTTAGGTTTTTGAAGTTCTAAAACAGTACAAAAACATGAAATATAAATTAAGCACATAAAATTACTACAATTAAAATAGAGCTGAAAATATAACATAACAAATAAAACTGATAAAAGTACATAACAAAATTACTAAAATTGAAACTAAAATTAACATGAAAAACAAAAAATATGAAAATAAAAATTATAAAAAAACTCATTATATTATACAATATTTCCAAATAAATGTAAAATTTACAGCAGTTTTAATGGTGCACAGAATTTTGTAATTTGTAAATTTATAAAGTATAGGTTACATTTTGGACAAATTCAATATATAAATATAAATTTTTCGAGATTAACTTGATTAACTAAGTGAGCGTTTTATGACAAAGGTAAGCTAATTCTACTTAAACGGTGAAATGAAAATAAATAATATTATATTATATAAAAAATTATATAAAATATAAAAAAAATATACCAATTATATAAAATAAAAATATTTAATAAACAAGAACAAAAATGATAAAAGTACATAAAATTACTAAAAATTAGTATAAATTTAAACTTATTTTATAAATTAAATTAAATTAGTTTAAAAGTTTTTAAGCACTAAATGCCAAAATATATTATAAAATATTCTACAATTCTAAAATTTTCAAAACTTTATAATTAAGTTTATAAATAAGTTTAGGTTTTTGAAGTACTAAAACAGTACAAAAACATGAAATATAAAATTACTAAAATTAAAATACAGCTGAAAATATAACACAACAAACTTAAGTATAAGTTTAATTTGTTGTTTTTAAGAGGTTTTTTTAATTCGAGCCAAATGAAAATATTTTTTTAAAACAAATAAAACTGATAAAAGTACATAACAAAATTACTAAAATTGAAACTAAAATTAACATGAAAAACAAAAAATATAAAAATGAAAATTATAAAATAAACTTCCAAATAAATGTAAACAAATTTAATATATAAATATACATTTTTCAAGATTAACTTGATTAACTAAGTGAGCGTTTTATGACAAAGGTAAGCTAATTTTACTTAAACGGTGAAATGAAAATAAATAATAATATATTATATAATATAATCATTAATTATATATAATTATAATTATATAAAATATAAAAAACAAGAACAAAAATCATAAAAGTACATAAAATTACTGAAATTTAGTATAAATTTAAACTTATTTTATAAAAAAAAATTAATTAGTGTAAATATAGTAATATATTATATAATTATGTATATAAATAAGTCTTAAGTAACACACCTGCTTAGGATGAAACAGAAACCCTTCATTCACATTCATTTTCTCCACTTCTCTCTCCTGCGTCACTTCTTTAATCATCTCACAGAAACATTCAGAGAAATGCCGTCTGTTCATTTGAGTCACGACGCCCCACAGTTCACCCGTCTCCCGTCTAGAGCAAAAACACTCAGAACGGCTCTCTGCGTCTCTGCAGACGTCTTTGACGGCGTCACAGGACTCAAAACAACCTGGCAAAAACACTTCAGGGCATTTTATATCACTGAGAGCCTCTGAACGGCATCTGTCTGACTCTGAGCTGCTGGTTTGTCTGTCTGTAGTACAGTACGAGTCACGGTCAGCGGTGTAACACGAACTCTCAGAGCCCGATGACGCTGCTGAACCCCACTCCGCTTCGGCTGGACTGTATCCCTGCTCGGTTTCTGTACTGCCGGCTCTCCTTTCCCATTCCGTATAAATACAGCTCGAGTCAAAATCATCTAATAAAGACCCAAAGCGATCAGCGCTTAACCGGGAACCTGCCATAGCTGCCATACTGCAAGCAGACATGTATAAATCCCAATGGGAGTCTTCGGATGATTCGGATTCTCCATCAAAGACAGATTCAGTGCTTCTGACAAGGGGATTGTGGGTATTGCAGTCTCCTGGACAGGTGCAACAAGTAGAGTCGCATCCTTTGATGCTCTCAGCGTAAATATATGCAAACTCTGAGTTGAACTTTGGCCCTAAACTGTCAGATATCATACTGTGAGACTCAAAGGTTGAAGGAAAGTCGACTTCCAGCTTGTGAAGGCAAAGACGGGAGACGCCAACATCCAGACGGAGATCTGAAGTGACCTGCTGAGGCTTGGATAAGCGCTCTGGAGTCGTGGAGAACTTGTTTTGATCTTCAAAGCTTGGTTTTGAGCATTTTGAGGAGTTGACTGAAACGTTTCTTCTTATTCTTGCTCTGTCTTTTTTACACGTCTCCCTCATTTTCTTCATGTCTTTAAAATCTGTTCGGTTTTTCCTGTGTTTTCTGAGGCAGCAAGCTGTTGCCTTCTTCTCTCTCGTGCTTGGAGGGAACAATGCGTCTGATCTATAAATTACCAAAGCAGTTAAATTGATCAGTGGATCCATAAACTTGTTATTTAAGTAGATGGAAATGGAAAGAATCACATTGTGCAAACCTGTCACTGATGCACGACTGGATGTTGTTGTCTTCTGTACTTGTAAAGTCAGATGTGTGATATTCCTCGCCTGAAATACATGCAAAACGTTACTTAAAACATATTAACACATAAACATGAAATCTTCCCATCCATTCCTCTAAATATTGCACATTATCTCATTAAAAAAACAGTGTTTTAAAAATAAAATAATTCAATTTTTTTTTTTGCAGTAATTAAAACAAAGTTGAAATAAAATAAAAAATATTATAGATTTTTTAAGTTTATAATTAAGTTTATAAATAGGTTGTTGAAGTACTAAAATTACCAAACAAAGAGTGAAATATTATAAAGTAATGCTAAATAGAAATACAAATTAAAAAATAAATAAATAAATAAATAAATAAACAAACATCACACAATTACTAAAATTATACTAAAACTGATAATATAACAATTATAACAAGCTTAGAAAATAAGTTTAATTTATTATTGAGTACTAATATTACTAAAAATATTACTAATATTAGCTAAACAAAAAATTAAATAAATAAATAAAATAATAAAACTAAAAAAAACTGATAACAATGATAAAGTATGACAAAATTAGTAAAATTTAAATAAAAACTGAAATATAAAAATAAAAATGATAAAGTTATTACTAAATAAGTTTAATTTGTTGTTTTTAAGTTTAGAAATAGGTTTTTGATACTAAAATTACTATGCAAAAAGTTAAATATTATCAATTAAAGCTAAATAGAAATCCTAAAAAATTAATAAAAATTACATAAGCACAGAATTACTCAAATTAAAATAAAACTGAAAATATAACAATTATAACAAACTTATAAAATAAGCTGAATTTGTTGTTTTTAAATGTATAAATAAGTTTGTGAAGTACTAATATTACTAAAGCAGTGAAATAAAAATTAAATGCTAAATAAAGATATTAAAATAACAAGAACTAATTAAAAATTACAAAGTACATGACAAAATTACTAAAATTTAAACTAACATTTTCATAAACTGAAATATAAAATAAATAAAATAAACTGTAAAATAGTTTTTAAGTTTATAAGTTTTTGAAGTACTAATATTACTAAAACAAAAAGTTAATCAGAAATATTAAAAACAACTAATAAAAATAATAAAGCACAAAACAAAATTACTGAAATTAAAATAAAACTGATAATATAACAATGAATATAACAATGAATATAACAAACTTGTTATAAATGTACACATTCGTGAAGTACTATTACTAAAACAGTGAAATAAAATTAACTATAAAAATAAAAATGATAAATAAACTTTATAAAATAAGTTTAATTTATTAAGTTTATAAACAAATTCTGAAGTATATAAAATTATAAAAACACAAAATAAATTACTAAAATTGAAACAATAAATTTTAAAAAAAAAATTATTAAATAAACTCACGTTTAATTTGTTGTTATCAAATGTAGTTTGAAGTGTAGCATGAAGTACTAATATTACTAAAAGGTGAAATAAAAATAAAAGCTAAATAAAAATATTTTTAAAAATATTTTTAATAATTTTACATAAACAGTGAAATAAAAATAAATTATAGCTAAATAAAAATATTTAAAAAACAAGAATTAATACAAATTATAAAGTATTTAAACAAAAAAATTTTTAACAAAAATTAAAAATATTTTTTATGTACTTTTATTTTTTTAAATATAAAACACTTATTATAAAATTACTAAAAACTAAAATGACTAAAACAAAAGGTTAATCAGAAATATTAAAAAAAAACAACTAATACAAATGATAAAAGTACAAAACAATTACTGAAATTTAAACTAAATTTAAATATTATTATTATTATTATTATTAAGTACTAATATTATTAAAACAGAAAAATAGATATAAATTAAAGCTAAATAAAAATATTTAAAAACCAAAATCTAATAAAAATAATAAAGTACATAACAAATTACTAAAGTTTGAACTAAATTGAAATAATGTTATTATTATTTACTGTATTATTATTATTATCATTTACTAATATTAAACCAGCAAAAAAGATATAAATTAAAGCTAAAATAAATATTTAAAAACTAAAATTACTAAAAGTTAATTATAAATATAAAAAAAAACGAATAAAAAATGATGAAATCACAAAACAAAATTACTAAAATGTAAACTAAATTGAAATAAAAACTGAAAATATAAAATGTTTAATTAAAATATTAATAAATTCTATGTAAGTATATAAACAATACCGCACATAAAACAGCACAGACAAAAACAAATAAACTGTACATTGTTGTGAAGAGAATATCTTAAAAATATCTAGTATGTAGTTCCATTTAAGTAAAATTTTTAAATTCTAAAATTCTTTTTAAATATTTAAAGTTTTACTTCAGTGTGCTGATCTGACAAACTCATAATCATCAAGAACAAACTTTTTTTTAATCTCTAAAATTCTTCTGATTGATTCTTGATTCCTGCCAAGAATCACTGAAGAGCCTTCATTTCTAAGACTGCAGATCCACTATCATCTAAAAAGTGATTGGCATCCTCTCTTGAACCCATTAACCCTCTAGTATTGGCGACTGTCCTCTCTCACCCCTCGACATGACGTCTGATATTCCAGTGTCTTCTGCAGCCACTGGCTGAGGTTCCTCCAAATCTCTTGGCTGGAGCTCAGGCTCCTCTCCGCACTCCGTGTCTGACGCTGAGGTCCCTTCATCCAGATAAGCCAGTGTGGACACCTCAGTAAGCCTGCTGGAGTCAGACATGGTCGGTATGGCCATTCCGCTGTCCTCTCAACTGAAAAACATCAACAGAAATGCCGCTCGGTAACATAACTGGGGCAGTTACCAAGCTTTTTAGGTGGGAGAAACCTGAAGCCATGATTTTCCTCACACTTCCTGCTGTACACACACACTGTGTGTTGATTGGAGAGCAGTTGCTGAGGTGTATTAATAGCAGTGACATTTTGGCACGTTTGATGCTGCATGTCTCCCGCTTCCCCTCAGCTGTCCCGTCCCTCCCTTTCACACTTTCTCACACCGGATCGTTTATCACAATCCAGCATTCTTGCCATTTTTGTCGGCCTCTTTACCTTCGCCGTCTTGAACTTTGATTTCCACCGAGTGTTTGCTGTAGTTAAACTTTCAGACAGTGATTAAGCTCCTTCAATATCTAAATATAATCACACATGCTCAGAGTGCCTTCATTACATACAGCATTCACACCTACGGTGAACACTCTCAGGATAGTTATGCAACAATTCACACAAAAGTTTGGGGTCAGTAAGATTTTTTATTTTATTATTTTATTTATTTTTAAATGTTATTTTATTTTATTATTTTATTTTTTAATTTAAATGTGTGTGTGTGAAAAATTAACATTTTTATTCAACAAGAATGACTTAAACTGATGAAAAGAGACAAAAAAAGAATTGTGAACTAAATTTTGATAACTACAACTGAAAAGTAATCTAAATAGGATTTTAAAATCTTAAAAAATAAAAATAAAATACTAATTCTAAATAATAAATAGTATATTATAGAAAATTATATATTATTAAATAAAATTGACAACAGTATTTATTTTTTATTTTATTTTTTTAATTTTTTATTAAAAAATTAAATTTTGATTTGTACTACAACTGAAATAAAAATTAAGCTAAATAGAATGAAAAAATGTTTAATTTGTAATTTTATATTTTATTTGTTTTATTTATTTTTTGTTTGAGAAATACATTTTTTATTATATTATATATATTTAAAAAAAATGTATTAAATACTAAAAATAAAATAGTAATTCAAAATAATTAATATTATTATATTAATGTTATATAAATATATATTATTAAATAAAAATGACAACAGCACATAATTACTGAAACTTAAAACTAAAATGACAATATACTGAATTCATTAAATAACTACTATAATAATACATTTATTTTATATATTATTATTATTATTATTATTATTTAACTTTATTATTTATGCTTATTTTGTGTGTGTGTGTGTGTGTGTGTGTGTGTGTGTGTGTGTGTGTGAGAAATTAATATTTTTATGTAGGAATTACTTAAATTGATCAAAAGTATCAAAAAATCATTATGAACTAAATTTGGATAACTACAACCGAAATAAAAATTAAGCTTAATAGGAATTTAAAAATGTATTATATACTAAAAATAATATTATATTAATGTTATATAAATATTATATATTGTTAACTAAAAATGACAACAGCACATAATTAGTAAAACTTAAAACTAAAATTAGAGTATATTTATTAAATATAGAGTATTTATTAAAAACAAATTATTATAATAATACATTTATATTATTTTTTATGTTATTGTTTTATTTTATTTATTTTTGTGTGAGAAATTAATATTTTTATTCAGCAAGAATGACTTAAATTGATCAAAGGAGACAAAAAATAATTTTGAAGTAAATTTTGATAACTACTGCAGAAATAAAAATTAAGCTAAATAGGATTTTAAAAACATTAAATACTAAAAATAAAATACTAATTCAAAATAATAAATTATGTGTATATATATATATATATATATATATATATATATATATATATATAAATAAATAAAAATGACAATTACTAAACCTTAAAACTAAAATGACAGTATACTGAATTTATACAAAAAACAAATTATAACATTAAATATTAAATTTATTAAAAAATAATTCAAAATAACAAATATAATATTTTAATATTAAATAAAAAATATATATTTTTTATTTATTTAAATAAATACTTTTTTTCAGTAAGGATTGATTAAATTAAATTGTTTAAAAGTGTCAGTAAAGACATTTATAATGTTACAAAAGATTTCGATTTCAAATAAATTCTATTTTTTTAAACTTTCTATTCATCAAAGAAGGATTATGTGACACTGAGGACTTAAGTAATGATGCTAAAAATTCAACATTGCATCTCAGGAATAAATTATATTTTAGAAGATATTCAAACAGAAACAAGACATTTTAAACTACAATATTATTTCACAATTTTACTGTTTTTTCTATATTTTGTAATCATATAAACAGCATAGGTGAGCATAAGGTACCCCAAACTTTTGAATGGTAGTATAACCTCACACATGCATTTGTATTTAGCTGCTATCTATTTTTACAAACCTTTAAATCTATTTTTGCAAACCCACTCGCTTTAGTTCATCTTACACCGGTGTACTAAAGTTGTTCCGGTCAGGTGTTGTATAAGTTGTGAAAGTTGTGACACACAAAATGTCAACATACCAGAAGAAACAGCCAAGACAGGCTTCTGTAAATCTGCAAACTTTCTCCAAAGCTATCTTGTTTTCTTCTTCAGCCGACGTAGATATTTTAAGCTTGTGTGTGGCTTCAGCTGAACGGTACGAGTGTTTTAGCCGGTCTGAGTGAGTGTGACTCAAACACATACAAAAGCAGAGCCGTGAAACACGATTCCATCAAGCAGGAGCCATCTGGAATATCTGTGTCAGCCGCGCTGATTGGTCAAACGCATTTACATGCCTTCTTAAAAGACAAACAGACCGAACGTCTACATATTTTAGGTTTTTACCTCTTTTTTATTCATTTAATAGACTTTAGGATATTTTTTTTCATCAGTAGATGTAAGATTCAATGCCATTGCAAAAATGAATCTGCCAACATGTGCTATGGAAACCAGACAGAGTTTATCAAAACAGTATGATGAGACATGAATGAGTCAACATGCCATCTATTTAAAAAGTATTTAATTTCAGTGTTTTTTTCCGGCATAATTATTAACCAAAAACCAAGCAAACAAATCCACTTCAACAAATAACAGCAACAACAAAAATATGTCTCAGGGTTGCCAACTCTCACGCATTTGGCGCGAGACACACGCTTTCAGGCTCTCACGCTCTCACTCTGCCCGAGTAAATCTCACGCCAAATTGGCAACCATGCTTGCAAAGTTTCAGCTTTCAAATGTTGTAAGTTTTAATACTAAATTCGAACGATAAATGTGGCGTAAATCGTAAACTGTAGCGCTTCTACTTCAGAGCTGCGACAAGCTTTGATCTCGCCGGCGCCGCCGCCACGCGGTCACGTGATTCACGAAGCTCAAACCAGTTGGCAGTATAATTGTGTTTAAGTAGGACAGAGACGACAGCTTCACTATACAGGTATTTGCAGCATTTTTTGGTAAACATTACAGCATATTATACATTGATTTTTACGTCTTTGACATTCACAGTATAATTTTATTCTGGAGAGTCATGGACAGGCAACCCTTACGAAAATTAAATATGGTTTTACTACAAATAAAACCAAAAATCCATGGTTAATATAGTTAAACCATGGTAACCACAAATTAACCATGGTCTTGCTACACTAACCATAGTTTAACCTTGTTATTTGTAGAAAAACTTTGGTTATACAAATGGTTATGTATGCGCCAAAAACATGGTTACTACACTTTTACTATAATAAAACCATGGTTAATTTTTGTCAGGGTTAATATGGTTTCTTGTATTTAACTCTCATGTATTGCTTACCTATGAAGTGACCATACAATTTAACTATGTTTCAGTTAAATAAATATTCTACATTTTAGTTGAATAATATTCATTTAATATTTTAAGGAGATCATTTAGTACTAAATACTATTTGTCCAATAATTATGGTCCATTAATGACTTATATATATATATATATATATATATAGTACTGTGCAAAAGTCTTAGGCCACTAGTATTTTCACCAACAAAAAAAAAATGGTTTTAAGTCAGTTATTTCTATCTTTTGCTGTAGTGTGTCAGTAGGAAATATCAGTTTACATTTCTAAACATTCATTTTGCCATTAATTGTAATAATCCAGTGAGATTTTTGTTTGCACAAGGATTCTGACAACAGCCAGTGCTCCACACAGAGATCTGATCTCACCATCATCCAGTCTGTCTCTGGAATGACATGAGGAAGAAAAGATTCTTCAAGAAACCTGCAAAGTACTGTTAAAGGTTTTAGGCACTTGTGTAAAAATGCTGTAAAATGAGGATGCTGTCAAAAATAATGCCATAAATAGATTTTATTTATCAATTAACTTTATTAACTAAATTAAATCAACATTTGGTAAACCATATTTGCATTTAAAACTGCTTTTGCCCTAGGTACATTTGTGCATGAGTTTTCAGGTAGCTTTGCATGTAGGTTTCTTGAAGCATCTTGGAGATGTTGCCACAGTTCTTCTGGATTTAGTCTGTCTCAGTTTGTTCTGTTTCTTCATGTCATTCCAGAGACAGACTGGATGATGGTGAGATCAGATCTCTGTGTGGAGCACTGGCTGTTGTCAGACTCCTTGTGCAAACAAAAATCTCACTGGATTATTACAATTAATGGCAAAATGAATGTTTAGAAATGTAAACTGATATTTCCTACTGACAGACTACAGCAAAAGATAGAAATAACTGACTTAAAACCATTTTTTTTGGTGAAAATACTAGTGGCCTAAGACTTTTGCACAGTACTGTATATATATATATATAAATCAGCGGGGTATTTAAGGTTGATTAGAGGAAAGGGTTTTAAATTCCAATGCAAAGAGGCAAATTAGAGTCATTTTGTGGTCATTTTCACTTGTAATGCCATGGTGTACCCACTAATATACATATACTAAATATACATGTATCTAGAATATTGCAGGTCATACCTGCTTACTTATTTTTTAAAGGAAAAGTCCACTTCCAAAACAACAATTTACAAATAATTTACTCACACCCTTGTCATCCAAGATGTTCATGTCTTTCTGTCTTCAGTCGTAAAGAAATTATGTTTTTTGGAATGGAAGCATTTCGGGATTTTTTTTTTTTCATATAATGGACTTCAATTGTGCCCCCGATTTTGAACTTTGAAATGTAGTTTAAATGCAGCTTCAAAGGGCTCTAAACGATCCCAGCCGAGGAAGAAGGACCTTATCTAGCGAAACGATCGGTCATTTTTTTCGGAAAATAAAAATTTGTATACTTTTTAAGCACAAAAGCTCCTGTAGTACAGGTTCTGGCATGCGCGTTCACGACGTACTATTGAATCACGTCGAAAGGCCACAGACCCAGTGTTTACAAAGCGAATCCGCAAAGACTAAGAAAGTGCAACGCTGTTTACAAACAAAAAGGTACAAGGTGTCGGACGATTCTGAAGTTGTAGGAGAAAAAAAGATTTTCGCCATACTATACCTTTTTTAGCCGGAGTACACAGACGATGAACTTACACATGATTCGTAGTAGTGATGGGAAGTTCGGATCATTTTACCGACTCGGACCTTTGAGTCTCGTTCAGCAAAATGAACGAATCTTTTTTCGAGTCATTTCGTTAATTTTAGCAAAATCAGCGTCACGTGACAGCCTCATAAGATGAACGAACGACTCGGAAAAACCTAAAGACTCGAAATAGGTGAACTAATTCCAGTACGGAACCTAATAGGAAGTTGCGCATGCGCGACTGAACGAATCACTCCCCGAGACGACTCGTTCTTCGCGAGTCACATTAAAGATTCGTTCAAAATGAACGAATCGTTCAAGAACCACCGGTGGACGCGCATCCGAGAGCCTGTGCTACGCGAGCTTTCGTGCTTAAAAAGTATACAAATTTTTATTTTTCGAAAAAAAAAAAAAATAAAAATGACCGATCGTTTCGCTAGATAAGACCCTTCTTCCTCGGCTGGGATCGTTTAGAGTCCTTTGAAGCTGCAATTTAAACTAACGTTACATTTCGGAAGTTCAAAGTCGGAAGTCCATTATATGAAGAAAAATCCTGAAATGCTTTCCTAAAAAAACAATTTCTTTACGACTGAAGACAGAAAGACATGAACATCTTGGATGACAAGGGGGTGAGTAAATTATTTGTAAATTGTTGTTTTGAAAGTGGACTTCTCCTTTAAGTTTTTCATTTGGAATAAATATTTAGAAATGATTAAACTACATTTTTAAATGTGAAATTTAAAAAGTTAACAACTTACATGCTTTTTTAATGAATGCAAGCAAATACTGAATTTAAACCGTTTAAAATGGTGCTAAAAAGCCATTCAGCTGCCTTTTTATCTCCTTATATGTACAGAATATACATAAAATAGACAAATCTCACTCCAAGCTTAACTTAAAAGTTGGCAACCTTGATGTCGATGCTGTTTTCAGTTGATGAATAAACAGTACATAGTGCGTCTTCCTTTCAAAAAATACCAATAGGCTAGGCTTTGTGTTACTTTTGATTTAAAACAAAGTCTCAGATTTCAAATTCTGTCCATTTCATTATGAAATTCAAGCAATAAATACCGTTTTGGCGCTCTTTAATGTCGCGTGATAGATCGTTGTAGCTTGTGTGGTCAAAATATTCGTGACAGTTCAGTTTTTTTTCTGGATCCAGCGCTCTGTTGCTACATTGGAGCGCACTCGCCACCAACTGGACAGGAGTGGGAATTACAGCTACAATTTTACTATATATATATATTATATATATATATATATATATATATATATATATATATATATATATATATAATTTATTTATTTATTTATTTATTAGACTTAGAGGATATTTTTTCATCAGTAGCTGTAAAAATTCAATGCCATTGCAAGCATGGATCTGCCAACATGTGCTATGGAAACCAGACAGAGTTTATCAATGAGACATGAAGGAGTCAACGTACCATCTATTTGAAAAGTATTTAATTTCAGTGTTTTTTTCCGGCATAATTATTAACCCAAAACCAAACAAACAAAATCACTTCAACAAATAACAGGAAAAAATAGAAAGAATCAACTTTCATTCTGTCACAAGATTCATTTCATCCTTTAGTAAATATTAAAATAAGATAAAACAAACAAAACACTAAAGCAGCTATAGCGACTGTTCAGAATGACACTTGAAATTGAATATGAACACTTTCAGATATTCAAAAGATTTTTAAAAACGCACACGGACGCATCGGAACAATTCGAAATTTAAAAACAAAGCAAATAAAAGTTGAATTAACCCTACATGTAACGGCCTCTAAGTAAATTATAGGGTTAAATGGTTGGCGACATTCATTAAATGTCAAACGCCAACTGAATTTGAAGCTACTGATAGATTTACTATACATTTTTCCAATCAGATTTAGAGTGGAAAATAAAAATAAAAATGTTTTAATAGCTTAATAGCTTTTCTCACATACTCAAAAAAAAAAAAAATCAACATCCTAGTAACATTTATGCCATTATAATGTGTTATTTAGCCTCTAATTTTCATTTCAATGTCTTACATTTACTCTGTTTTTAAGCAACTGAGAAACACGTAGAACTTCAGCCTTTTTGAAATGTGCCCTGGTTTCCTTTTAACAAAACTGATTTAAATCAAAAACTAAAAAGTCTAAAATGTCAGTGTATCCTGGCTAAATATAAGGCTCCGTATGTTTTTAAATTCCAGTAAAAACTAAATATTAATTAAAAAAGCTAGATGCATAGTCCCTTGTCTGAAGAGGGCATCTTAAAACAATACTTTATGCAATATGTAACGAGTGTGTATGTATGTATTTGTGTTATGACATGGTTCAGTGTCAGTCTGTGGTTTATCATTTAAAGTGAATTCTCCCACCACGTGGATGTGGAGGCTTTAGTGCAGCCCTTGACTTGTGGGTCACATTTGTATCCCATGGGGCAACAGTGCTTCATGTCTTCACAGCAGACTGCCTGTAAATGAGAGAGAAACAATTGGTTTAGTGTTCAAGTGTTTTAGTGAAGATTGCTATTGGTAGTGATGATTTCACTTTATGGATGCAAGTAATATTCTGTAAAAATAAATGTAAAATAAATGTAAAATTTAGCAAACACAATACATGATAATTACCTATAAATAAATAAATAAATAAAATATGTTTTAGTGAACAAAAATGTAAAATTCATTAAGCACAAATAAGCTCAAAAATTGTTTTTTTTAAATAAATAAAAAAAAAAAAAACACTAAAAATATTTTTTTTAAATAACAAATGAAAAACGAAACACAAATGAATAACTAAAGATTAAAAAAAACATTTTAGTAAAAAATAAAATTAAAATAAATCTAAAAACAAATTAATGCATAAAATAATTGTTAATTCAGTAAACAACAAAAAAAAAACAAAACAAAAAAAAACAAAACTGAAACCTAATAATATAATTAAATAAAAACACTAAATAAATAACCAGTACTTTCATTATTAACAAAATTAAAATAACTAAAACAAAATATAAATATATTTATTTATATTTATATTTTGTTTTAGTTATGTTTTTAATTTTGTTTAATGAAAGTACTGGTTATTTATATAAATAAATAAACACTAATAGAAAAAAAAAAGTTATTTCAGTAAACTAAATATAAATAAATATAAAATAAACCTTTCAGTAAGCAAATAAATGTTAGCTATAAATAAATAAAAATCAATAAATAAATAATTTACTTTTATAAACACAACAAATAAGTAAGTGTTAATTTAGTAAACACATAGAAAATAATCTATAAAAGCAAACATTTCCATAAACACAATAAAATTCACAAATAAAAAATAAATAAAACAGATAAATGCATAAATGCTAATTCAGTAAATAAACAGAAAAAAAACAGATAATTAAATAAAAACAATAATAAACACACTGAATAATAATAAATAACCAATAATTTCATTAAACAATAAATGAAAAAGAAAAGCAAAACAAATAAATAACTACAATTATAAATAACAAATGATATTTTCACATGCCAAATAAATATGAATAGATATAAAATAAACCTATAAACAAATAAATTAACTAATAAATAAATAAAATAAATAAATAAATAAATAAAAAAAAAAAACAACAACAAATGAAAAATAAATGTGTTAATTCTGTAAACACAAATAGATAATGAAAAATAATGAATAAGTAGATAAACATTTTAGTGAACACAATAAAATAAAAACAAATAAATGCATAATATAAAATGTAATAATATAATTAAATAAAAACAATAATAAACACACTAAATATATAACCAGTAATTTCATTAAACAATAAATGAAAAAGATAACCAAAACAAATATAAATACATAAATAAGAAAATGTTATTTCAGTAAACAAAATAAAAATAACTAAAACTATATAGATAAAATGGACATTAATTTCAGTATAAGCAAATAAAATGTTAATAACCATAAAATAAAAATAAAATTTAAAAATAAAATTTCAGTACACAAACAAACAAACAAACAAACAAACAAACAAACAAAGTAACAACGATAGTGACGCTTCCAAGACTAATAATATCAGACATCCTAGAAAAATAATCATTGAATTTCATTATCAACCCTACCTACAGTGTTTCTATGTGAATATGTGGCAGTCCAGATTTTTCTTACCTCTTTATAAGGACAGCAGGCCCACGTGGAGTCTGATAGTCTACAGCAGCTCTGTGTGTTTGAGCAGCGTGTGGACGCGTCACACAGCACCTCCTCTTCTGAACGCCTGTCAGTTTGTGTTTGTAATCGTGTCAGAGGAACGCTGTGCAAACTGGATGCTTTAACACAGGTCCCGAATTCGAGGTTGCAGGTGTAGCCCTGTGGACAGCAGTGCTCGTGATCTTCACAACACACCGCCTGCAGAGAGAAAACATGCAAAACACATGAAAACGTTATTTAAATTTAGTTATAAAAAGTCAGACGGAAAAACAAAGATTTACCTTGACAAGAGGGCAACAGCCCCACTGCCCTGTGGGTAATTTACAACAGGTAGAACCAGCCGCACAACTGGTCGTCGAATCGCACTTCACATCTTCATCTCCGAGCTGCGCCTCTGACCCCTTTACGACTCTGGCCTCTAGTTTTGTGAACCAGGGGATCTCGTGGTAGGCTTTAGTGCAGGATGTTTTCTTCTCATTACACGTGTAGCCTTTAGGACAGCAGTGATCATTCTTACAACACACCGCCTTAAAAGAGAGGAGATGATATAGTGTGAGAATTACATTCGTAATGGAGTACTATATACCCTGCCTGCTATTGTTTTCAATCAGCACTTAACATCTTTGATTAAAATGCTAAATAAAAAAAGATTTTTTTATAAACTAAAAATAAATAAATAAAATAAAAATAAGTAAAAAAATAAAATAAAAAACGATAAATAATTATTACTTTAAATAACTAAATTGAAATAACTACTCAAAGAAATAAATAAATAAAAATAGTAAAAATTGAATATCTAAATAAAATAAAACAAATAAAATAACTAAAAAAAAAAAAGCAACCATAAAATAGCAAAATAAGTAAAAGACCAAAAAAAAAACCACTTCAAATAACTAAAGTAATTAAAACTACTCAATTAAATAACTAAAAATAACTATTATGAAATACAAATTAAACAAAATAACTAAAATGTAACAAAATTAAACAATAATACTTTAGTTAACCAAATTTAAATAACTAAAACTACCAAAATAATAAAAATTTAATATCTTAAAGAAATAAAACAATAACTAATAACCAAATAACTAAAAAAAAAAAAAATGAATTGATTCTACTTTAACTAACTAAATTTAAATAACTAGTCAAATAAATAAATAAATAAATAAAAATAATAAAAATTAAATATCTTAAAGAAATAAAACAATAACTAAAAATAACTAATAACCATCAAATAACTAAAAAAAAAAAAAAAAAAAAAAAGAATTGATTCTACTTTAAATAACTAAATTCAAATAACTACTCAAATAAAAAAATAAAATTATTAAATATCTAAATAAAATAACAAAAAAAAAAAAAAAACATAAAATAATCAAAATAACTAAAAAAATTAAAAAAAAAAAATGACAAAAAACTACTACTTCAATTAACTGAATGTAAATAACTAAAAAAAAAAAAAAAAAAAAAAAAAAAAAAAAAAAAAAAAAGAGTTAAATAACTAAAAAATAACTATTATAAACTAAAAATTAAATACCTAAAAATAAAACAATAACTAAAATTAATAAACATAAAATAACAATGTAACAAAATTAAACAATACAACTTTAAATAACTAAATTTAAATAACTAAAACTACTCAATTAAATAACGAAAAATAACAAAATTAAACGATTAATACTACCTTAAATAACTAAATTTACATAACTAAAAAAAAAATAATAATAATAAAAAAACTAAACAAAATAACTAATAACTATAAAATAATAAAAGTGAAGTATCCAATTAAAATAAATAAAACAAATAAAATAACCAAATAAAAAAAATAAAAACAATTAATTAACTAAATTTAAAATAACCAAATAAAACTATTCAATTAAATAACTAAAAATAACTAACAACTATAAAATAACAACAACAACAAAAAAATCATTAAATTAAAAATATACTAAATATAAACTACATATAAACTAAATAACAAAATAACTATTAACATATAGAATAGCAAATTAAATTAAATCATTAACATAAATTAAAGCATAACCTTAAAATTACAAATAAATAACCTAAATAACTAAAAGCCATAATATAAACAAATAAAATAAACTAAAACACTTTAGTATCTATAACTGCATCTAAGTTGACTCATTTGCAATCATTTAAGGCTCACACGTGGCATTTACATTGTATTAAGAAGTGAATGAGTGACTGGTTTAATATTATATCACGTAATATTTGCACGTCTGACCTCTGGCAGCGGACAGCAGCCCCATTTGCCGAGGTCGTTCATGAAGCAGCATGTGTCGTCTTTTGGACAGCTGGTTTTGTCGTCACACATGTGTCTGTCCACTGGAGCATGATCATCAGATAGCTTTAGCGCAGACTGCTTCCTGAACAAGGGCATGCTGGGAAGGCCAGGACGTACACAGGTATTGTGAGCCAAGTCACACTTGTATCCCTGCGGACAGCAGTGCTCCTGATCGGCACAGCACACGGCCTGCAATTTTCAATTACCCACAAAGGCAGCAATTTATTACAACTCTGAATTCATGCATTTTGTGCCATTAAAAGTGCAAGCAATGCATGCACACTTGTATTATAATGCTGTAGGCCTAAAACCTTGTTGCTAAATGTGTTTGTACCTGTGGCATAGGACAGCACGCCCATGACCCTGAGTTGAGTCTACAGCAGGTTGTTCCTGTTGGACACAGCGATATCTCGTCACAGTTTTGGTTCTGTGATGGCAGGGTCATGGCAGGGATCTTCTTTACCAAAGGCACAGAGAAACGGGGACCCTGATCGTTGGTACTGTCACAAGTGCTGGCGGCCAGATTACACACGGTATCGTGGGGACAACAATGGAGATGATCCTCACAACACACTGCCTAGAAGTTTAAATAAATATAATTAAAGTATAATAAATTAATTAAGTAAATATAAAATAAACAGACATAAAATAAAAATACAATAAAATAAATAACTAAACAAGTGAAAAAAATAAAAGCAACAATAAAAATATTATTTTATATACATTTCCATAATAAATATAGAAAAAAAGTATTTGAAATGTAACAAAAAAATAAAATAAATGACAATAAAATAAATTAAAAAAAAAAAATAATATAAACAAACATCACCCAAACAATAAAATAAATGCTAAACGCATACAAAAAACAAATAAAACGCAAATATATTATTTATGCATTTAAAAAATAAGAAAATAATTAAATGTAGTGTAATATATAAACAAACATTAAAATATATTTTATTGTATATTTTAAAAATAATTACAAAATAAAAAAAAAAAAATAAAAAAAAAAAATAAAATAATAATAATAATAATAATAATAATAATAAATAAATAAATAAATAAATAAATAATGAAAAACAAATACAAAAAAAAAATAAAATAGTAAAAAAAATAAATAAAAAAAAACCCTCAACAAACATATTTATATATTTAAAAAATAAATATGTAAAAATGTAACAAACCATAAAATGTTTATTTTAAAAGTAAATATAAAATAATATGGAAAATGTAATCCAAAAAAAACCCCTAAAACAATAAAATATTTTAAATGTAAATATAAAATATGTAAAATATAACTAAACCAAACAATAAAATATATTTATGTAAAATAAAACAAACATTAAAATAGAAAAAATAAATAATAAAATTAAATATAAAAACAATCAAATCCAAAATAAAAAAACTAATGAAAATATATTTTATAATATATATATTTTAGAAAAATTATGTAAAATAAAACAAACATTAATATAAAATATAAAAAATTTTATTGTACATTTAAAAATACAAAATTAAAAAGTTACCCAGACAAACAAACAAAAAAAAGATAAACAAACAAAATAAAACAAATAAAACAAACAAAGCTATTTGTAAAAAATAATAATAATATTTTTTTTTTATTATTTTATTAATTTTTTAATATTTTTATTTTAAAAATAAATATTTAAAAAAAAAAAAAAAACATGACAATAAAACGAAAATAAATATGAATATAAAATATATAAAATAATATTTTAAATGCATTTTAAAAATATGCTAAATGGAAAATAAAACAAAAATTAAAATACATTTAAAAAATATATTTTATTGTATATTATTTTAAAAATAAATACAAAAAAAAAAAATATCACATGAAAAGAAAAATGAAAAACATATACAAATTAAAAATAGAATACAAAAACAAAGATATGATATAAATAAATAAATAAAGTAAAATTCTGTCTAAAAAAATAAACACTTTTATATACATTTTTACCATTAAGCATATTTATGTCAAAATGAGACAAAGAAAAATGATTTACTTGTGGCAGTGGGCAGCAGCCCCATTTTCCAGATGAGAGTCTGCAGCAGGTGGAACTATCAGGGCACGCATACGTCTCATCGCATTTCTGATTGGATGGAGCTACTGCAAAGGTGGGCACCTTTGCCACCCAGGGTACAGACACTGAAAGGTCAGCAGGGTCATCACAGCTGCCTGCCGCAACATTACACACCGTATCCTGAGGACAGCAGTGGATGTGGTCCTCACAACACACCGCCTGGAGGTGAGAACAACGTTGCTCAAAACACTATTCTACATTTTCCTCCAATAAAAATTTGATTTGATCTCACAAACTTTGTTTTGTTGAAAAAGCTGACAACTTGAATACCTTTGGCAAAGGGCAGCACTTCCAGGTGCCTTTCTGCGTTTTACAGCAGGTGGTACCACTCTCACACGCTACCGTTTCATTACAGGGAACCAGTTTTTCTGCAGACAAAAAAAGATGGACTGATGCATATTCTGTATCAAACCAGGAGGGCAAACCCTAAATTTCAACACACAGAAATGATGCCATGATACAAAACAGTTTGCACTTTAATTGCACAAAGATAAAATAAACAGACATTTACCTTTAGGCTTCAGTGAAGTGGCTGGGATCTTAGTGGCCATTTTTACCATGATGCCATTGGCCGACACACACATACTGTGAACAACATCACAAGTCGTGGCCTCTGGGCAGCAGTGCAAATGATCAGAACAACACACAGCCTACAGAAAAACACATTTATGCTTGTTAATTCAATCTTACACCAAGTAAAATACATGCAAACCTACTGAAAAATTATTAAATATGTATTTAGACAAACATTTGGCATCGGGCAGCACCCATAACTTCCGGTATCTAGTTTACAGCACGTTGCATCATCCGGACATGTGGAAATCTTATCTGGACAGATCACTGACCACATAAACACACACACACAGAAACGGTGTCAGTTTCAACAAAGACGCTTGATGAATAATGAATAGAAATAAATAATACATACAATAGGGCTAAAAATTATTGGTGTCTTACCATCTCTAACGTCACTGGAGTCTTTAGGTGGAGCAACTGCAATTACATAAACAACATTAAATACAACAAAATTACATTGTAATGTAATTTTACAATTTTGTAATGTAATGTAATGTAAAATTACATTTTAAAATATATTCAAATAGAAAACAGTTCTTTTAAATTGCAATAATATTTCACAATATTACTGTTTTTACTGTAATTTTAATTAAATAAATGCAGCCTTGGTGAGCAGAAGAGACTCTTATCAACCCCAAACTATATGGGAGACGATATGCAATATACACCACCAGTCAAAAGTTTTTGAACAGTACGATTTTTAATGCTTTTTAAAGACGTCTCTTCTGCTCACCAAGCCTGCATTTATTTGATCTAAAGTACAGCAAAAATAGTAAAACTTTGAAATATTTTTGCTATTTAAAATAACTACTTTCTATTTGATTACATTTTAAAACGCAATTTATTCCTGTGATTTCAAATCTGAATTTTTAACATGATTACTCCAGTCACATGATCCTTCAGAAATCATTTTAATACTCTGATTTGCTGCTCAAAAAATATTTATTATTATTCTTATGTTGAAAACAGCCGAATAGAATTTTTTCAGGATTCTTTGATGAATAGAAAGTTCAGAAGCACGGCATTTATCTGAAATAAAAATCTTTTGAAACATGATAAATGTCTTTATCATTACTTTTGATCGATTTAAAGCATCCTTGTTAAATAAATGTATTACAGTTTTTCCTCAATGGCTTAAATGCATTTCTTGAAATTATGCCCTTTTTTTTGCGAAACTCTAAACACAAGTCTGTAACTTCTAACTCAATGCCCCAAATGTACTATACTCAGGTCAAAATGAAGCTCTCCACTCAAAACAACTCAATCTTGCTGAAAAAAAAAACTTTGCTCTCAGACATGACACACAAACCCTCAAAAACACACACACACACACACACACACACACACACACACACACTACAACACAGTTTTACACACTGATTAGATCAATTCAAAACAATACTACGAAAACTGGTAATAAGTGCCGCTTGGGGAAGAAAAAAAAAAAAAAAAAAAAGAAAGAAAAAAAAGAACCTCCTCAACAATCACAGGCTAAATTGGCCCTGGACAGGCAGCAGGGGTAAAATCCATGCCTGATCCAACCCTGGCACGCATCAACTAAAATATATAAGATATATAAGACTGCTTGTTTTCTTGCCCTTGCCCTTCCTATTTCTCTTTCACGTTGTTGCATCTTCCTCTTTCACCTCCTACTCTTCCTCTTTGAAATGACACATTACTGTACGCAGGATACTGATTAAAAAAAGACCGGATACGATTCACAGTTACACGTTTACTAGTGTTCTGACAAAAAAAATATATAAAAATAAAAAAAATAAAAATATATCTCAGTCATTGTGAAATAGAAAAGAAAAAGAAATATGGGCAAAGGCAAAAATAAAAATTAGAAAGTGCACTGTCAGAATTTGTCACTCTTGTGTTGTCCTCTGTCTATATATGCTTTCCAATTGAAGGTTCATGAGATGTAACTTTGAGCTGTTTCAGAGAACTGCTTTATCATTGGTTGATCTGTAGTCTCTACATTAGTGCAAGTCAATATTCACTCGAACAATTCATGGGAAATTTACAAAAAGTCTAATAGAAATGTGTAGAATATGCTTGACAGTTTATGACAACTAGATCAAAAATTTTGCATTTACTGCAAATACATATACGATGATGTTTTAAGGGGTAAGGCTATAGCAACATGACAATAGGAACTGATAATGTAGGAAACCGCAGACAAATCAGTTGCATAATCAGTTGCATGAACATACCAAAGCAAATGCAACTTGTTAAAAAAAATTAGAAACATTTTATGATGTGCACAAGTGACTAGATGATGCGGAGGTTGAGCAGGTACTTTTGAGAATTTCATTTCTGATCTGAGAAATGCACCAAACTATAAGGTGACTTTGGCCCCTTTTACCTCCATCGAATGTTCTGATTGGTGTGTGATAAATTTTGACTCCTAGTGTTTCCACTTGGGTAATTGTGTGCTAATTGAGCTCAAACTTTGCAAATTTGGGTGAACAATATTGAATGCTAGTGCTTTCTAAAATGGCCACATGGTGTAAGCACTGAGAAATGTATGGATTTGTGTGTAGAGTTTTGCAGTAACAGTTCACCAAATCTGACTCGTGTTAAAGCAGGGAAATAGTGTTTATAGTTCAGGGAAATGGGTGTGCTTTTTGAAAAATGGCATTATGGTTTTGAAATTTTAGTTCAAAAGACTGGTTATTGTGTTTTAGCAATTGAGAAAAACTAATTTCTATAACGTCTTTTCCCAAAATAACAAAAAAAAAAAAAAAAGTGCTGACTCCAAGCTTTTGAATGGTATAATGTGTAATGTTACAAAAGCTTTTTATTTCAGATAAATGCTGATCTTTGGATCTTCCTATTAAAAAAAATAAAATAAATAAATAAAATAATATTTTCAACTCCTACATATTAATAATAATAAAATAAGAATAATAAAATTATATTTATTTGATAATAATAATAAAAAAAAAAAAAAGTGTTTCTTGAACATCAAATCAGCATATTAGAAGACTGGAGTAATAATTCAGAATATTTAGCTTTAATCAAGAATAAATAATAGAGATGCACCGATACTGAATTTCGCTGCCGATACTGATAGCCGATTATTTTGAATGATATCGGCTGATACCGATAGTTTGATTTTCTTAAAAACTATTTTTTGAGAATATGCAAGCTAAAATTTTACGTGGTTGCATTTGTGCCAGTGTACAGTCTGCGCTGCACACACACACACACACACACAACTTATATTTAACGAACAAAAAAATGCTTCAAATGTTTTTCTAAATTAGCTTAATGCTTTAATGTCATTTTTTTTTAACTGTTAATGCCTTATTCAACAGAGATTTTCTTCACTCACAGTACGAGTTGCAGTCTGACACGTTTTTCTGCCGCCTTTTGATTGACAGGATACTATCGGCCCTGATCATTGGCTAACTTTGAACAATCGACCGATGGCCGATAGTGAAATAAATAGTTTTTAATCGCCCGATACCGATTGTTGCACTGATACATTTTTAAATACATTCAAATAGAAAGCAGTTAATTTAAATAGTAAAAATATTTCAAAATTGTAGTATTTTTGCTGTACTTTGGATCAAATAAATGTAGGCTTGGCGAGCAGAAGAGACATATTATATTATATATATACACATATTATATATATATATATATATATATATATATATATATATATATATATATATATATATATATATATATATATATATTTTTTTTTTTTTTTTTTATTATATCTTACTGTTTAAAAACTTTTGACTGGTCGTGTAAAGCATAAAGCAAAACTGTCATACCTGCTGTCCTCTCTGATGGTTTCCTGCGACGGGCAGCGAACTTCCTCCAAAGCGGTGAGGGGACATATGTTGCCGACACACACATTGAATGCACGAGGTCACATTTAGTTCCCTGTGGACAGCAGTGTCGCTTATCTTCACAGCACACAGCCTAAACACACACAAGGAGAAAGAAAGACAAAATGTACACATTACCATGTATGTGGAACAAAATAGCAAAATTACAAAATAGAACCATGTTGAAACAGGTGTTATACATCTTTCATAGGACAGCAGCCCCAGGTCCCATCAGGCATCTGGCAGCAGGTGGTGTCATCGGGACACTCGGACTCCTGATCTGGACAAATTACTGCATGCTAGAAATCAAAAACGAAAGGAAATTAATTTATTTCAATGCTGAATGTTTGCACAAGACTTATCTAGATTTGTGGCTGTGCAGGTATGCATGTTACCGGCTTTGTGGTGACTTTTTCTACCCAGTCTAAAGTGTGCGTCTTGTTCACACACTTCGAGTGCACCAGGTCGCACAGAGTGCCCTGATAACAGCAATGCAAGTGATCGGAGCAGCATTCTGCCTGCAAACACATACACACATACAAACAAGAGTCACTTGATATGAATGTGCACATTGTTTACTGTGCTTAAACGAATAGTTCACCCAAGAATGAAGACGTACTCACCCTCAGGGCAGCGAAGATGTAGAAGAGATTGTTTGCTCATAAGAACAGATTTGGAGAAATGTAGCATTGAATCACTTGCTCACCAATGGATCGTCTATGTGAATGGGTGCCGTCAGAATGAGAGTGCAAACAGCTGATAAACACATCACAATCATCCACAAGTAATCAAAATGACTCCAGTCCGTCAGTTAATGTCTTGTGAAAAGTAAAGCTGCATGTTTGTAAGAAACAAATCCATCGAGACATTTAACTTTAAACTGTTGCTTCTGAGCAAAAAGCAAGTCTGTAATCCATAATAACACTTCGTCCAGTGAAAAAAACTCAATCTCCTGTTGTTCTCTCACATCTAAATCCATAAACACACTTGTTTTAAACTGTTTTTCCCTTGTAAACGATGCTTGATCTGTGCATATTTCTCTCCTGATTCAGTTTCGACGACTTTTTCCACTATAAAAAGCAATATTATGTATAGAAGACTCGTATTTTAGCTAGAAGCAATGGTTTGAAGTTAAAAACGTCTCAATGATGGATTTGTTTCTTACAAACATGCATCTTTTCACCTCATAAGATGTTAATTGAGGTTAAGTGGTGTGGATTTTTGTGATGTTTTTATCAGCTGTTTGGACTCTCATTCTGACGGCACCCATTCACTGCAGAAGATCCATTGGTAAGCGACGTGATGCTTAATTTCTCCAAATCTGTTCTGATTATGAAACAATCTCTTCTATATCTTGTTTGGCCTGAGGGTGAATATATATTCAGCAAATGGACATTTTTGGGTGAACCATTCCGTTATTGGGGTTAATGCAGAAAAAAAAAAAAACCTGAACTATTTGGCAGAACTATCCCTTTAATAAAGCACACCATTAATAAAGGTAATAAAAAGGAACAAAGTAAAACATTATTTTAAAGAAATTCACATTCTATTAGTGAATTTACATTTCAAAAGTTTGGGATCAGTAAGAATTTTTTATTTTTATTTTTTAAATAATACTTATATAGCAAGGATGCAATAATTGATCAAAAGTGACAGTAAAGACACTTCTAATGTTACAAAAAAAAAAATAATAATGAAATAAAATAAAATAATATAATTGGTATTGTTATTTTTAGCCATTTATTAAAGAATCCTGAAAAAAGTGCCATGATTTCCACAAAAATATGCAGTAGTACAACAGTTTTTAATATTGACAAACAGAAAAGTTTCTTGAACAGCAAATCCGCATATTAAAATGCTTTCTGAAGGACCATGTGACACTGAAGACTGGAGTAATGCTGCTGAAAATTCAGCTTTGCATCACAAGAATAAATTACATTTTAAAACATATTCAAATAGAAAACCGTTATTTTAAATTGCAATAATATTTTACATTTTACTGTACTTTTGATCAAATAAATGCAGTTGAGCAAGTTCTCTTACGTTGGGTAGTGGGCAGCAGCCGTATCCTCCTGACGGCGTCAGACAGCAGGTGTTTCCATCTTCACACATCCCTCCATCAGGACAAATCAGAGCGGCACACACACTCAGACACAGACATAATAACACTACAACACCTGCACTTACCTGAAAGACAAGAAATAGGTGTGAACTGAACACCATTTGATTCTGTGTTTGTGACACAGTTTTCATTATAGTCTTTATCAAAAGATAGCAGCACAATAAAGAAACACCTGCATAGTAACACAAAACGCCAGACGTTCAGGGCTGATTAGATACAACAGTTTGCAAAAAAGTTATGATAAAGTTAAAGTTATGATACATAAAGATTGAGGAACGTCTGGTGGAATATAGTGAAAAGTGAACTTCCATTCCATTTATTTCAAAACACTTCACACATCTGAGTGTCAACTGACCGACAGAGAAAAAACGGATTACAACATTTGAACAAGAGTTTCTTGAAGATGTACATTCCACAATTTGTTGATTTGTTGAGTAGTACAACAACGTTCAACACTGCTGACAATCCCATGACATATCGAGGTAAAGCCTGGTTGATGTACAATTGCTTCAGCAGACTTTAAACCTACTGAAGATTATCAACATGGTAAAAGCACTGTTTGATTTCATCAGTTGTTTGTTGTGCAGGCCTGTATCACAATAACAGCGAACTACTACAAACTAGCACTCACCATTGTGTTTCACTGCTGATCCACAAAACTAATGCTCTTCAAAATGTCAGATGCAAACCCATGAACGACTCTCGTGCGCTGTAACAAAAGATTTAAAAAAAAAAAAAAAAAAACTTTAATATTATTGACCACATTAAATAAGCAATACATCTCAATAAATAGTCACTTGTTAACTAACCTGTGGCATCGATTAACAAAAAATAAGTCAACAATATTTGTTTAGATTTTTAAATTTACAAAAACTGTCAAATTTATAACCTCAAATGTCTTGCAAAGCTTCAATTCGTGTTAAGTAAACGGTTAATATACAAAACAAAGGAAGTGTGTTTTCGTTTCATCGATAACTAAAACCGCATCGCTTTAATCTGCTGTAACGTTTCTCACTGTTGTTTCCGACGGAAGCGGGTGGGAGACCGGAATGATCCCTACACAAAGACTTGTTTTATTAAAAACAGGGTGACATTAGTATAAAGACAAAGCACTTACCGTATTTTCACGGTGTAAGTGGAGATATCAGCTCAATGGATATAACGCTGCTCTCTGCTGAGTTTGACTTTATTTGTGTCATTTTATCACGTGACCCGAGAGTGTCATATGACTCGCTCCATGAGTCAGGCTTTGTTTATTTGTCGTTTTTTTTTTTTTTTTTCAGTTATTACGCAAACTTGAACACCAACAGAGATGTTTAGTGATGTAGTCAAAAAATAAAAACTAGTTTACGTTATGAAAACGATAAATATGAAAAAGCAAAAATATAATAACAGTTTGAATCTAACATGAAAACGTAACGTAATATTTCTAATCCGAGTATTATATGCTACTGAAATATTAGAATAATATATGCTCTAACCTGATTTTTGTTTTAACATGTACACTAGCAGTCAGAAGCTTTTGCTTTCCTGCGATGCAAAGCTAATTTTTTAGCATGATTACTCCAGTCACATGATCCTTTAGAAATAATTCTAATATTCTGATTTGAACATTTATTATTATTATTATTATTATTATTATTATTATTATGTTGAAAACAGCTGAGCAGAATTTTTTCAGGTTCCTTTGATGAATAGAAAGTTCAGAAGAACAGCATTTATCTGAAAAAAAAAAATCTTTTGAAACATTATAAATATCTTTATCATGACTTTTGATCAATTTAAAGCATCCTTGCTAAACAAATACTAATTTCTATAATTTCTTTCACCAAAATAATATATATATATATATATATATATATATATATATATATATATACCGACTCCAAGGTTTTGAATAGTATAGTGTATAATGTTACAAAAGCTTTTTATTTCAGATAAATGCTGATCTTTGGATCTTTCTACTCCTCAAAGAATCCTGAAAAAATGTACTCAACTCTTTTAAATATTAATAATAATAAAATTATAATAATAATTTTTTTTTTTTTTTTTGATAATAAAAAAGTTTCTTGAACAGCAAATTAGAATATTAGAATAATTTCTGAATGATCATGTGGCACTGAAGACTGGAGTAATGATGCGGAAAATTCAGCTTTGATCACAGAAATAAATTACATTTTAAAATATATTCAAATAGAAAGCAGTTTTTTAAAATTGTACAAATATTTCACAATATTAAGTTTTTTTGCTGTATTATGGATCAAATAAATGCAGGCTTGGTGAGCAGAAGAGACTTCTTACTTTTAATAAGAAATCTTACTTTTTAAGCTTTTGACTGGTAGTGTATTCAGTCTAAAAACATTTATTTAAAAAATGGTTTGAAGGCATACTATTTGATTTAATGTACGTTTAACTTCTCTATTAATTTTAATCAATCCAAGGCGTCTGATGTTAAAAATGAACATTATTTAGTAAATATCGCTCTACCTGTCAAGATATTGCAAAAACAACATAAACACATTAAAAGTGAATTCATGTATTTAGCACCATTGCTGTAGTTCATTCTAATGAACAGTATTCTAATGAACATTTTTTGTGTGTTTTGACTATTTCAAAATTGCTAATGATAATTTCAAATTCACACATGATCGGAATACATGGAGCAATCCTTTAATAAAAGTCTTTCTTCAGCACAACAGAAAATTAGGTAATCGTGCTGCTAAGAGAACAAGTTTAAAAAAAAATGTTCTGCCTTCAAATTATTTTGCACACACATTAAAAGCAAAGCAGAAAACATAAAAGTTCATAACAGTACATTTACAGGTTTTGTAATGTTTTTGCTTCATGATTCTGCTCCTGAATTTGGTTTGTTGTTGTCAAATGGCAATGTTTTGATCTTTTCCCTCTAAAAACAGTCATCTCCTCTCCGTTCTCTCCTTCTTCCTGCTCCAATCTTCCTCTCTTCACAAAATGCTGGATCCTGGACTCCAAACTCTCACAGCGCGGCCGATCCAGAAGAGGCTGGTACTTCCTCTGCCTGGAGCCCTCCATGAGCCAACACTGTAGAGATGTCATCTCTACAAAAACACAAACAAAAACGATTTTACAATGGCTTCACATGCTACTTCTTAGATTTTTACATTAAGCAGTATGTTAGTATTTAGTTCCAGATATATCAATAAATCATTTTTGAGTTGTAGAGTATGGACGCAAACCTGTGTTTGTTTTCTGAAGGCCTTGGATCATGCCGAGCAGAACTTGGGTTTTCACAGCGTTCTGAACCCAGTGTTGGTGCAGAGAATTCAGGACGTGGTTCTCCTCCTCCGTTTCATTTCTCCAATCCACACCCTCAAAGTGGCAGTCATACAGCACCAAAGGGTAATCCACCGCCATACTATAAAAAACAGACAGCTATAATTAATAAAACAGATTATCTATAATTAATATTTCACAATATTTGCAATGTGAAGTCTAGAAATGACTGCGCTATATGCAGCTTCACACGGAATCCAGGATTAGCTATGGAAATACTGCAATAAAACTCACCTATATTGAGGTTTCCTTGGGTTTTTCTCCACATCCAGCAGCTGGTCAATAATTTCTGGAGCTTCGAGCTTTTGTCCAATAAGCAGCAGCAAAGCCATCATGCAGCGAACCTGGAAAAGCAAAGTTATTGGTCACGTACTGCTAATTTAAAAAAAAATCTAATACATCAAAATTATTATTCTAATACATCTAAAAACCTATTTTAATCTATGGTCTATTGAAATTAAAATAATTAAATCCTTTTAGGGGCTGAATGCCTTTCAGGTTTTAAGATTTTATTAATTTAAAACAGAATTTTCCAGACAGTGTTATTATAGTTAAGTAAAACTAAAATCCTGAGAAAACAAATTAAAACAAATGTTAACTAAACTTTTCTAACATGATTAGTATGTTACTAACATGTTGTTAGCATGATTAGCAAATTACTAGCATGTTGTTAGAATGATTAGCATGTTACTAGCATGTTGCTAGCATGATTTAGATAGCTAGATAGATTAGAAATATTAGAGTGGAAGCATAAATTGAGTCCAAATTGATTAGAAATGGTACTGTCACGGGTGCGGAGCAAAGGACAGACACAGTGGGCGTGACGTCAGGCCTCAGAGAGGCTTTTATTAAACAATAAAAAAAAGTGTCCAAAAAAGGGGGAAAACAGGGGGATCTGGTGTCCTCGACGTGACGGGGTTCCGTGAAGGAGGGGTAGTGTTCCGAAGGGAAGGGTCCAGGTAAGGGGCGGAGTCCGGCGGCCGCACGCGCTCCCCGCTCAGGTCCGGGGTGCGAGGGGCGGCGGCTTCTCTAGCGGCATCGTCCTCCTCCACCTCTGCGGCACTTCTGGGGGATGAAACGGCCCGGCACATTTAGCCCGTGAGCCGCCACGGGTGCGATCCTCATCCGGACCCGCGGGGTCCGGCAGCTCGTCCATCACATCGGCGGCGCTCGTCCCTCTTCACCCCTTCCTGGACCCACGAGGACACCAGCGTGCATGCACGGGGAAGAGACCGGTCTCCTGAGGAGAGGCGTGCTCGGCATTTTAACAGCGGCGGTGATGAGGCTTCATTAACATCAGGTGTGCCTCATCACACGCCGCCAAACCTGGATGTTTCAGCGCCCCTCCTCCTCCCACACGCCCACTCCCGTCGGGAGCCTGGTGAAGGGCGGCGATTACCGACGGGGTGAAGCTGATAGTTAGGGGGGGAGGCAGCCGACTCGTCACAGTACATAGAAGGGAAGCTTGATTTAATCTCAAGAGATTCTGAGAGTTTAGATTTGAATTTTGTCAGTTGGAGTTTGAAGAGTGTTGGCTCATTTGAACATTCCATCAGTGTAAGTCTATGGGATTTTTGGTGGTTTTGATAGTCTGGTTTATGAAAACTGTAAGCCGGATCAGTCTGGGCCGAGTTTGGTGGTTCTAGCTTGAAAGCTCTAGGAGGAGATAGATACCGAAATTTGGCTCAGAAGAAGAATAATAATCTTAAATAGTAGATCAGTAAGTTGGCTTTCTCAAGCCAACTTTTTCAGTCATTTAAGTTTATGCTAAAGTTTGTTTTGTCTAATTTTATCTAATTTTAAGTTATCTTGAGGCCCTCTTAAAAGTGTTCCAAAACCCCCTGGTTGAGAAGCACAGCTTTGATGAGATGAGATGAGATGAGATGAGATGAGATGAGCTTCTCACCTGGTGATAGAGGAAAGCAAGACCTTTGACCTGGAAGACATAGAGCTGGTGTGGGTCATTCGTGCAGGTGGAGTTGAGTTGGGCCGGCTGGATGGTTGCAGACAAGATGGTCCTTTGAAACTGCAAGACTCCATTACCTACATCCATCTTACAGATGTTCCTGAAGTCATGCGTTCCCTCATACCTGTGTCACCAGAGAAACATAATGATCCACTCAACTTCTAAAATAAAAAACGCTTGTCAACTGTTGTTTGACTGTATATAATATTTTTTAAGCAGACTTAAGCAGTATGTGTTGATGTTGATGATCTACTGACCGTTTAGCAGCCTCTGCCATGAGATCCACGTCTAAATCTCCACGAGGGAAGTAGTATCTGTATGTTCTGGACTGGCAGTCGAAGCGCGCGCTGAAGCCGATTTCTACAGGAGCCCATTGCAGGATCCTAATGTCCTGTGGCAGGACTCGATTTAGTATCTTCACGTAAGGTAATTCTTCTGCAGACGCCTTGGCTTTGATCTCCACACCAGCTGGGACAGTCACACCTAAACCTCCTTCAAACTGCGTCGAACGCAGATCAATGGATATGACCTGGAGAACAGAGTAAATATCATAAGCTAGGACTTTATTAAATATGAAAATAAATGTATGACTTTTTAGCTCACAAAAAGCTGCATAAATGTAATGACTTAATTAATAATTTTAATAATAATAATATTATTATTATTAGTTCTAGTAGTAGTTCAATATTTACAATTCAAGTTACACTTTTAGTTATAATCTAAATATTATTTATTATTGTGTCAAAATTATATTTAAAAAAATATAAAATTGCTTATATAGTAAAAAAAACAAGTTATCAGATATGGAGGGCCAAATTACTCAGAATTAAATCATTAAATAAATGTTGAAATATATAAATAAATTGTTAAATGCATAATTAAATAATTTAATGTCAATAAATAATTAAACATTTACTTTCATTTTCAGGTTTACGGTTGTCGGGTTTATTTCAGCTAGTTGCAAAGTCATTTTCATTTGGTTTAACTTGATGTACTAAAATAACTAAAACTGAAATAAAATTAACTATTAACTACTAATTATATAGACATTAGTTAGTAGTCCCCTAAAAACCTAAAATGAAATATATATGTATATATTATAAACTTGGAGTCAATAAATAGGTTAATAAGTGCAGAATGTAAAATAAATATTAATAAAAAAATAAAAAATATATATTAATAAAGACATTAATCAATTAATAATTAACATTAACATTGAAATAATTTATTTAAATTAAAATATTTAATTATGCATTTACTAATGTATTTATATATTTCAATATTTATTTTATGATTTAATTTTGAGTAACTTTTTTTTATTAATATAGCTTAATAACATAATAATTATTAATAAATAAATATTCGATAATTACAAAGTATAATAAAGTCTAAAAGTAAAGTTTAAAGCATAACATGAATTGAGAATATTTTATTATTATTATTAATAATAATAATAATAATAATAATAATAATACTTTTTATTATTACTACTTCCACTAAAATATTAACAATTAATGCTATGCATTTGGTTGTTATAATCTAATGATTATTTATTATATCAAAAAGTAATCATTTAATCAGTTATCAGAAATAATTTATGGAAATATAAATTGGTAGGATATATAATATTGAGAAAAAAAGTGAATACGAGGAATCAGTGACTGCAAAATATTAAAATAAATGTATGACTAATCAGATCACAAAAAAGGTTTTTGTGATTTATTTATTTTTGTAAATAAATGTTCATAAAATATTAATAATAATCATTAGATCAGTACAAAGTATAATAAAATCTAAAAGTATAACATGAATTGTGAATATTTTATTAATAATAATAATGATAATAATAATTATTAATAATAATAATAATAATTAATAATTAATAATAATTATTACTATTACTAAAATATTAACAATTTACGCTATGCATTTAGTTGTTATAATCTAATGTTTATTTAATATGTCAAAATTTAAAAATGTAATAAGTTATCAGACATGATTTACAGAAAAATAAATTGGTAGGGCAGGGAAAAAAGGAAACATCAGGAAATATATATATCAGGAATATCAGGAAACAGTGACATTGCAAAATATTAAAATAAATGACTTCAGATCACAAAACAGATCACTTTTAGTCATATATTTATTTTCATAAATAAATGTTCTTAAAATACTAATAATAAATAATCATTAGATAATTACAAAGTATAATAAAATTAAAATTTTAACATGAATTGTGAATATTTTAATAATAATAATAATAATAATAATAATAATACATTATTATTATTACTACTACTACCACCACTAAAATATTAACAATAATCCACAGACTTTACAAAATATGACCTATTCAGGTCCCATAATGGCATAAATAATTATTACTAATTGCAAAATGTTATTATTATTTTTATTGTTATTATTATTATTAAAATATCCATAACTCATGTTATACTTTTAGTTGTTAGTTTAACAATTATTGCCAAAATTAAATAATTAAAAACTGTTTCTAAATATTAGTTATCAAACACAGAAAAAAAAAATTTTATACTGCATCAGCTGTATAAAATATTATTGTCGAATCTTTATTTTCCATTATTGTGGGAAAATATGAAAACATGATCAACACCATAACTCACAAAATTCATTAAAATGCAGATCACAGTACCTGAGAGAAAGCACTGACTCCTTTATCTGTGCGACCGCAGCGGTGATAGTTAGACGTCTGTCTGTCCTGGATCAGTTTAGTCTTTAGCAGTGCCTCAAAAAGACGGGCTTCAACGGTGTTGTCTGTGTTTTCCTGGACAGCAAAGCCTTGGTATTGCCAGCCGAGATACGCCAGCCGCAGTGCCACATGTCTGCGAGGATGGACAGAGAAGTCAAAGGGCCTCTCTGCTCGTTTCTTCTGTTTGGATCTGTTCTCTTCAGCTTCCTGATGTTTTGGGCTCTCTGTTTGGAGACCAGCTGATGTTTGAGTCTTCTCTTCTGTCCCAGATCCATCTTTCTCTACTTTCAGCTGAGCTTTTAGTCTCTCAACCTCCTCTTCCAAAGCCTTCACACGAGCCAGTAGAACTTCTTCTGACATGGTTATAACAAACACAGATCTGTGAAATAACAGAGGTTTGCATTATCACCATATACATGTGTGTTTGTATATGAATGCAGGTCTTGTTCATGTTAACAATAAACTTTTTAAGAATTAAGCAATAATTCACAGTGGGTTTCACATAACTTTAGTGAAAAATGTCATTTATGTAATAAAGTGCATGTATGTAGTTCTCAAACAGATGCTCCTGTAGACTAGAGGTGTTTAATTGTGCAAATCTCCACGTGTTTGCTTCTTATCAACTTTCTGGGCTTCTTAATCATCTCACAAAACATAGTTTATAAAACTACAGGCATATTTTCATTTAACTATACTCACCTTTCTCCCGAAGCGTCATTAAAATAGCAAAATTGTAAATTCCGAACAGTAACTTTTCAACAGAGCACGGCGCACTGGCTTCCGCAAGGCCACCCGTCAAAATAAAAGTCCTGACACATTTACACCGACTTGTAGCATTGATTTATTCCACTGAAAAAAAAATAAAATAAATAGATAAAATAAATAAAATAAAATAAATATTTAGACGAAATGCTTAAAATAAAATAAAATCCATATCTAGATGCAATATTTAAAATAAAATAAAATAAAAGTCATATCTAGACCCAATGTTTAAAACAAAATAAAAATTAAATTAAATTAAATTAAATTGAATTAATACATGCATCCACTGAAAATAAAAAATAAAATGCATATCTAGAGCCAATGCTTAAAATGAAATAAAATAAAATAAAATTCAGATTTAGATGCAATGTCTAAAATAAAGCAAAATAAAATAAAATAAATGCATTCACTGAAAATAAAAAAATAAAATTAATATGTAGAGACAATGTTTAAAATAAAATAAATGCATTCACTGAAAATAAAAAATAAAAATAATTTAAAAAATCATATCTAGAGACAATGTTTAAAATAAAAAAAATACATGCATTCACTGAAAATAAAAAAATAAATAAAATTCATATCTAAAGACAATGTTTAAAATAAAATAAAATCCATATCTAGATGCAATATTTAAAATAAAATAAAATAAAGTTCATATCTAGATGCAATGTTTAAAATAAAACAAGTCATATCTAGATTCGGTGTTTATAATTAAATTATTAAATTAAATTAAATTAATAAATGCATCTACTGAAAATAAAATAAAATTCATATCTAGAGGCAATGTTTAAAATTAAATTAAATAAAATCCATATCTAGATGCAATGTTTAAAATAAAATAAATAAAATGAATACCTAGATGCAATGTTCAAAATATATCAAATAATATAATAAAATAAAATAAAATTCATATCTAGATGCAGTGTTCAAAATAAAATTAAATTAATACATGCATTCTGTCACTTTGGTGTAGTTGATTTCATAGTTTATTAAATTATGTAAATATGATTATAAATATGGATCATCATGACAATTATCATTATGATTTAATTATTATTTATCATAGTTTTAATATATATTTAGCATTTATTTAAATATGTACCTAACCATCTTTAAGATCTTTTTCCTTTTTCATAGTCGCTTTTTTATTTTCTGTAAAGTTGTTTGATTTATAATCACAATAAATGTGCAGTATACAGCCCTCTTGAACTGGAAAGTGTAATCGATGACAGTTTTCTGTTTCCTCATAATGTTCTTCCTATCCACCTTAAGCTGTTTTCTGGTAATGTGTTAGACTTCCGGCTCATATTCCGCCATAGGGAAATAACGAGAAATAACGAGGGAAATATCGAAGTGTAGTAAACGGTAAAACAGTTTGCACTACAAACCAGTGTGTTCAGAATTAAGATGCTACATTAAAATAATATGGTAAGACGCACCAGTTTGCAATATCAAGCAGCAAAACGAGCTTTTTGTGCAGCTAAAAATAGCTGGAAGTAGATGAGACCCAAAGCCAGACACAAAACATTTACAGATGGCTGCACCCACTCTTATGGGAAAAATAAGGTGGATAAACAGTTTACGTTTATGCTGCTAAATTAGCAGTTAGCAGTTGTTTATGACATTATAGGCATCGCAGATCGAATAGAATGGCATCATGTGATGAATACAACCGAGTTTCCCCCTTTTCTATCAATCTGGAGTTCTTATTGGCTAAAGCTCCGCAGAGGCCTTTCAGACAGTCCCGTGATTGGTTGCCTGCTTTTCCATTGACACACATTGCTTCCTGCTTGCGCGAAGAAAATCAATAGTACCAAAGTTTACATTTTTAATTCTACATCTGCAGCACCGATGCCGCTGACGTCACAGAACTCAAAATGATACATTGTATCCGCGGCGCACTGTTCGCGCTTTTATTTGTTACATTGTTGCAGTCTGTCTGCAGCGACTTTCAGACTCTCGAGCATCTGAGAGCGAAAGCCAGCGACGAAACTCAGTCCAGAGCTGTGGTGGATCTGCTCAGGCGACTGCTGGGAAACAGATCTCGGGATTTCATCGTGTCAGTCAACAGGACTCTGTCTAATGACACTTTGGACGTGTGTGAGCTGCGGTCCGCGAAGAATAACAAGATCGTAGCGGTGGGCAGCACGGGGGTCGCGGTGGCCACCGGTATATACAACTATCTCAAATACTTCTGCAACTGTCATGTGTCCTGGTCTGGAGATCAGTTGAATATTCCCCGACCTCTGCCTCCTCTCACCGGCGTCCTGCGCATCAACACACCGCACAGGTAAATGGATCCTTAACTATTTAAATAAAGCATATGTCTAATGATTTAACAAAATTGTTTTATTGATTGATAGAGTAAATAAATCATAAGTAAAACCTATACATTTATAATTTATTTGTAAGTTTTAAAACATACACTTCCGATTAAAAGAGTAGGAAGAAGAGTAAGATTTTTTATGTTAAGGGCGTCTCTTCCGCTCACCAAGACTGCATTTATTTGATCCAAAGTACAGCAAAAACTGTAAAATTTGGAAATATTTTTTACTATTTTAAATAACTGCTTTCTATTTGAATTTATTTTAAAATGTAATTTATTCCTGTGATTTCAAAGCTGATTTGCTGTTCGAAAAATTTTCTTTCTGAGTAAAATTTTTTCAAGTTTTTTTGATAAATAGAAAGTTCAGAAGAACAGACTTTATCTGAAATAGAAATCTTTTGTAACTTTATAAATGCCTTTATCATCGTTTTTTATCAGTTTAAAGCATCCTTGCTAAATAAAAGTATTAAGTTCTATAATTTATTTCTCAAAAAAAAGAAAGAAAGAAAGAAAAAAAACGAAATATATATGCTGACTCCAATCTTTTGAATGATATAGTGTATAATGTTACAAAAGCTTTTTATTTCAGATAAATGCTGATCTTTGGATCTTTCCATTTATGTACTCATCTGTTTTAAATATTTATGATAATGATAATAATAATAATAATAAATGCTTCTTAAGGAGCAAATCAGCATATTAGAATAATTTCTGAAGGAACATGTGACTGGAGTAATGATGCTAAAAATTCAGCTTTGTAATCACAGGAATAAATTACATTTTAAAATCTATTAAAATAGAAAGCAGTCATTTTAAATAGTAAAAATATTTCAAAACTTTACTATTTTTGCAGTACTTTAGATCAAATAAATGCAGGCTTGGTGAGCAGAAGAGACTTCTTAAGAAAACATTCAAAATCTTATTGTTCTATTGTTCAAAAACTTTTGAAAGGTAGTGTATGTCATTCATGGAGCGTTTTTCTGAAATGCTTTAGTTGGTTGTTCATCTAATATTTTTAAAATGTTGCAACTTGTTTCAGAACATTTAAAGAACATTCTGTACATTCTAATATATATATATATTTTTTTTCAAAATGATAAAATGGAATGTTCCCTTAATGTTTGCATAACCCCAAAAAAATTTTTAAAACATAAAAAAAATCCCTGAATGTTTTGAATGTTCTAATGTTTAAAAAATGTTTTCATAACTTAATAGAAACATTAGAAAAACGTTCTTTGAAGACATTTGTGATGTGATTATATTGTTGGAATAAAAATTGTTAGATAAACCCTCTTTCGTTTTATCAGAAATTAATAACTTTTAATAACTTTAAGGTATAATTTAACTTAAGTAATAAGTTAATGAAGCTCTGGAGAATGTTTCAAACCAAAACGTTAATATGATGTAGTCTTGACATTTACATAGTTATAATTTTTCGTCACATTAATATGCATGCATTTTCATCATAGATTTTCCACATTTCTTACTCCTAGGGGCTAAAACTCATAGCAGTTCCAGCTATTAAACAAGACTTTTATGTTCATTTTCTGTCTTTTCTTGCTACTTTCTATACTAAAATAAAAATGAGATAATAGTGATATTTGCTGATTCAATATTGTCATATCAATTAACATATTCCTCTTTATTCCTCTCCTTTTGTTTCCTTTCTTTTTTGTGAATTTTGTGTTGAATGTTTTCATTTGAAATATTTAGTATAATGTTCTCATTTAATTTGAGAAATGACTAGGTATTGAACGTTCCATATTTTATATAGGGCTCACATTTAATGTCAGTAGTAGCAAACTCAGTCTGCTTAAGCTGGACTATCTAATGTATTTTGTTCAGTTTTGAGCAACTATAATTTTAACCTGACCGATGCACACTTTAGTAGCCGTCTAGATAAGACTGTATGTCTTTTCTTTGTTCATTTGGAAATTTGTATGTTTCTGCAGGCACTTTATCATTTCTTCAAGCAGTTTTTGTTTCTTCTACATGTTCTCGTGTATGTCCAATCATGACAATGTGTTGTGTATAATTTGCAAGGCAATATAAAAAAGCAGCATTGCTGATACTTCTCACTGCTATTGTTCATGTGGATGTTTTGTAATAGCCGGACGTTTGTTGTCTGGTTTGTGTGTGTTTGTCGTGTTAGTTCTGCATGAGCTGGCCTGTACTATGTCACTCTCAGAGACGCTGGCGGAGAGTGAATTCCACACAATGTGAACATGATGTTATGAATGAGGTCATGTTCATTACAGCTCCAAAACAGTAAATAGTCACAAGTTGAAGATAGTTAATGTGTGGAGGATCTATTGCAGCTAATTCATTTCATTTAGCATTTGTTTAACTTTAGGTTCAGGTACTATCAGAACGTATGTACCCAGAGTTACTCCTCCGTGTGGTGGGATTGGCCCAGATGGCAACGGGAGATTGACTGGATGGCATTGAATGGCATAAATCTTCCTCTGGCATTCACTGGGCAGGAGGTGCTATGGCAAGAGGTGAGAGTACTTTGTTGAAAAATGGCTGGTCACTTGTGAATTTTCAGTCTTAAGTGTATGTTGTGTTTTATGTTTGTCTGTTTCTTTTCCTGATGTGCTGTAGGTTTATCTGTCTCTCGGTCTGAACCAGACTGAGCTGGATCGCTTCTTCACGGGTCCAGCTTTTCTAGCGTGGAACCGCATGGGAAACCTGTTTCAGTGGGGAGGACCACTTCCTCAATCTTGGCATGTCAAACAGCTCTACCTGCAGGTACTAAGATACAATTCCTCAAAATAACTTTTATTTATTGTGAGGAGAGAGACCATATTAATTTTCAGAGTTAGGTTTTTTAAAATGTTTCTATAATAACATACATAACATACATTTGTTCTAACATTAGTAGGGCCCTATGATTTCCACGATGTGGAAAATGCGGACGGAATCGCGGAATCTAGTCATAAAAATGGAATTTACTGTATAACACGGAATGTCACGGAATTTGCCAAATTTTAGACATATTAATCAAAAGTAGGTCAGTAAACTTAAATCAAAATGCGATATGGACACATACAGCATATGTAATGACAGTACTACATTTACTACTAATAAAATTATTATTAAAGCATTATTTTTAAAGGAATAGGCCTATTTAACAGAAAAATTATTTATCAGAATTTAATTTAAATTTTTTTTTAATAAAATAAATTAATTAGAGATGCTTTTGATTATTACATTTAATGAAACCATTAATGGAAAACAGAATTTGGTTAAAAAAAATAGAGAAAAAAAAAAATATATATAATATATAATATATATAAATATATAATATATAAATAAATAAAACTGAATTTAAGTGAAAAAAAGAAAACACATTTCATAGGGCCTTAGAAATTAAATTTTTGTTAAACTTTTAATAAATTTGCTGTTAAATAGTGTAAGTTTCATGGTTTCAGTTAATTAGACATGCTGTTTTGATTAATAAAATGTAATTTAACCATTAAAACAGAGTCTAGAAAAATTAAAACATAAAAAAAACAGAATCCAGAAAAAAAGGAATTTAGAAACAAAATAAAACAGAATTTGGTACAAATAAATAAAGAAATAAATAAATAAAACTGAATTTGAGAAAAAAAAAAACGTATTTCATAGGGCCTTAATTTAATTTTTGTTAAACTTTTAATACATTTGCTGTTAAATAGTGCAAGTTTCATGGTTTTAGTTAATTAGACATGCTGTTTGATTATTAAAATGTAATTTAACCATTAAAATCGAGTCTAGAAAAATTAAAACATTAAAAAAACAAAAAACAAAAAAAAACAAAAACAGAATCCAGAAAAATTAAAACAGAAAAAAAAGAACCTGAATTTGGTACAAAATAAAACTGAATTTGAGGGGGAAAAAACATATTGCAAAGGGCCTTAGAAATGTAATATTTGTTAAACTTTTAATAAATTTGCTGTTAAATTTTGTAAGTTTCATGATTTCAATTAATTAGACATGCTTTTTGATTAATAAAATGTAATTTAACCATTAAAACAGAGTCTAGAAAAATTAAAACATAAAAAAAAACAGAATCCAGAAAAAAAGGAATTTAGAAACAAAATAAAACAGAATTGGGTCAAATAAATAAAGAAATAAATAAATAAAACTGAATTTGAGAAAAAAAAAAACATATTTCATAGGGCCTTAATTTAATTTTTGTTAAACTTTTAATACATTTGCTGTTAAATAGTGCAAGTTTCATGGTTTTAGTTAATTAGACATGCTGTTTGATTATTAAAATGTAATTTAACCATTAAAACAGAGTCTAGAAAAATTAAAACATTAAAAAAACAAAAAACAAAAAAAAACAAAAACAGAATCCAGAAAAATTAAAACAGAAAAAAAAGAACCTGAATTTGGTACAAAATAAAACTGAATTTGAGGGGGAAAAAAACATATTGCAAAGGGCCTTAGAAATGTAATATTTGTTAAACTTTTAATAAATTTGCTGTTAAATTTTGTAAGTTTCATGATTTCAATTAATTAGACATGCTTTTTGATTAATAAAATGTAATTTAACCATTAAAACAGAGTCTAGAAAAATTAAAACAAAAAAAACAGAATCCAGAAAAAAAAGGAATTTAGAAACAAAATAAAACAGAATTTGGTAAAAAAAAAAAAAAAAAAAAAAAAAAAGAAAAAGGAAAAATAAAACTGAATTTGAGAAAAAAAAAGAAAACGTATTTTATAGGGCCTTAAAAATTTTATATTTGTTAAACTTTTAATAAATTTGCTGTTAAATAGTGTAAGTTTCATGATTTCAATTAATTAGACATGATTTTTGATTAATAAAATGTAATTTAATCAATAAAACAGTCTAGAAAAATTTAAATGGTCCAAAATGGAATTTAGAAAAAATAAAACGGAATTTCTGGAAAAAATAAAAACATTTTAGAACGCCTAAAAACACCTTAGCAACCACATAGCATTGTGATGACAACTTCTGCAAGGGTAAGCACTACCATATTCTTTAGAAATGTAAAGATGCATCCAAAATATAGTCATACATATTAAAAATGTACTTTAATAATTGTATCTTTGTTCTTCCAGTTTAAAATCTTGGAACGCATGAGATCTTTTGGGATGATCCCTGTATTGCCTGCTTTTTCAGGAATCGTACCTGAAGGTATTACCAGGTAATATTGCTCAGATATGTCTTTCTTCCATTTAACGTATAGGTGTAGATTTCTTAAAATGTTGAAATTCAAAGTGATTTAGCTGGTTGCGTATATTTTTAAGGCTGCTATCCAACTTATTCTTCAACACAGAAGCATATGGGTGTGATTAATTAGGATAATAATGATAAGACACACCAATTTGCAATAAGACCGGAAGCCAGACCCATAAAATTTACAAATGTCTGCTCCCGCTCTTACAAGAAGAATAAGGTGGATATTCTCTTGTAAAATCTTTCTTTTGGAAACGCCAGTGCATGAAAAATCTTTGAAGAGTATATAATTTCTATTCAGCAGATGTTTGAAGACAAACATAATCACAATTCCCAATATTCTCTAGGTTGTTCCCCCAAGCAAACGTGACCAAGCTGAACCCCTGGAGTCATTTTAACTGCACCTACTCCTGCGCCTACGTGCTTGACCCACGCGACCCTCTTTTCCAGCGAATAGGTTCCCTCTTTTTGACCCAAGTCATTCAGGAGTTCGGAACAGACCACATTTACAACACAGACACCTTTAATGAAATGGTCCCAGCCTCTTCGGACCCCGCTTACCTGGCGTCTATCAGCCGTGCCGTTTTTAATACTATGACTTCAGGTAACTACCCTTTTTGGTTGGTACTGGAAATACTTTATATGATATTGTTTCTTTGGGATTGCATGTGCTCTAGTTTTAAAAGCCACAGTTGACCCGCTTATTTTCTGGGGCACAGTTGGGGTTCCCGTCACAACTGCTCACACAGATGCGCTCATCTCTTATTCTGTCCTTTTACTCTCTCTCTGGCAGTGGACCCTCAAGCAATTTGGCTGATGCAAGGCTGGCTATTTATCAGTGACCCTTCGTTCTGGAAACCGGACCAGGTCAAGGCCCTGTTACACGGCGTCCCCCTGGGGCGCATGATTGTCCTGGATCTCTTTGCTGAATCCATGCCTGTCTATTCTTCCACAAACTCCTTCTACGGCCAGCCGTTTATATGGTGCATGCTTCACAACTTTGGAGGGAACAGTGGTTTGTTTGGAACGGTGGAAAGCATTAACTCCGGCCCCTTTGATGCTATTCGCTTTCCGAATTCAACCTTAGTGGGACTAGGTTTGACTCCTGAAGGCATTGAACAGAATCCAGTCATTTATGAACTTATGAGCGAACTGGCCTGGCGTAAAGAACCCGTTAACCTTTACAAGTGGGTGTCGCTGTACGCCTTGCGGCGCTACGGTAGCATGGACGAGAACCTGACGGTGGCCTGGCAACTCTTGTTTCATAGCGTGTATAACTGTACTCTTCCGAAATATAAGAACCACAACAAGAGTCCATTGGTACATCGGCCGTCCCTACACATGCAAACAGACATTTGGTACGAACCGGCTGACTTTTACAAGGCGTGGAAGCTTCTGTTCGAAGCTGCGCCTGGGTTCGTGACTCAGGAGACCTTCCGGTATGATCTTGTGGACGTGACGCGACAAGCGCTTCAGCTTCTTACAACGGAGTTCTACAAGGAAATACAAAGTGCTTTCCAGGTAAACCCAAACTTAAGAGTTATGTTTGATGACGATGAACTAGCAAACCAGTCCTGCTACATTTTTACTAGAGATGCACCAAACAATCAGCTAGGGACCAGAATTAGCCAATTTTCCGCATGATTGGCCGGGACCGGTGACCGGCCGGTCAGTCTGCTGATTTCGAGCCGATCTGTTTTGGCATCACATTTAGGTGACTGAATGTCGTGTCAGATGAGGCTTGCGCAGCCTGAGTGAGTATGTGAGAGAAACTTTATGCATAGTGCGGCAGAAAAATATATATATTTATATGATTTAGGTTGTATGAATGCAATGTTACACTGATTTTATACAATAGTAGTTCAATAAACAAAAACTAGATGAGTAAAGTTTGAGAACAAACTTTGAGTTGGCTTGAGAAAGCCTAGCCTGAAAGTTTGAAGCAGTTGTAAAAGTATGAAAGTTGATGTTGCTGTAATGATTTAGCACATTGCTTCCAAAATGTAACGTGTTGTTAGCATGTTTTAGCATGATTAGCTTGTTGTTTGCATTTTATAGGCTGATTACAACGTTGTTTGCATGATGTTAGTATGATTGGCAAGTTAATAGCATGATTCTAGCATGATTAGCAAGTTACTAGCATGTTGTTAGCATGATCAGCAAATTACTAGCATGCTTATAGCCTGATTAACATGTTGCTAACATGTTTCTAACATGATTAACATGTTACTAGCATGTTTCTAACATTATTAGCTTGTTGCTAACATGTTGTTAACATGATTTGCATGTTGCTAGCATGTTTCTAGCATGATTAACTTGTTACTAGTATGTTGTTAACATGATTAGCAAGTTACTAGCATGTTTATAGCCTGATTAACATGTTTCTAAAATGATTAGCACGTTGTTAGCATGTTTCTAACATTATTAGCTTGTTATTAGCTTCTTGCTACCATGTTGTTAGCCTGATTAGCATGTTGCTAGTATGATTTTAACATAATTAACATGTTACTAACATGTTACTAGCATGATTAGCATGTTACTAGCATGTTAGCATGATTAGCAAATTACTAGCATGTTGATAGCATGATTAACGAGTTAGCATGTTGCTGGCATGTTTATAATATGGTTAACAAGTTAGTAGTGTGTTATTAGCATGATTAGCAGGTTAATAGCATGTTGCTAACATGATTAACATATTTAAACCAGTTGTTAACATAATTAGCAAGTTACTAGCATGTTGCTAGCATGTTTCTAACATAATTAGCATGTTGCTTTTGATCCAGTAAAAATGATTCAGCCACCTACTGGTTGCTTGGTTTCATAATTAAAAGTATCATTGCACTTTTCTAAACATTTCTTATTTGTATGTTTGTAAATTTGCCCATTTATAAGCATAGTGGAAAATGACATCTGTTTTGCTATATACGACTCATTTTCAGTTGTTAATTTTGCTTCTTTCTAGTCACAGAATACTTTATTTTGAGAGCTGATTAAGTGAGACTTTTCATTGGGGGAATTGTAATGGTTAATAATTTCTTTTATTATGTAATTTTTTTGAGCTCTAAAAAAATAGATTTTTGTTTGTTTATGCTGTCAATTAGTTCTTAGAAAGAAAATCTGCAAAAATCGGCGAGTCACACTCGCAATAAAATCGGAAATCAGAAATCAGAAATTTTTATGCTTTTGCCAGATGGTTTTATTCAAAGTACACTCAAGGTACACATTTTATTTCAGATTTCAGTTCTTGGTTCCCTAGTAATCAAATCCATGATCTTGGCACTGCTAGTGCCAAGTTCTACTGTACTGCTACAAGATTGCTAGATTACAAATTAAACTAGATTACAAATTGAAACTAGATTGGAAGTTGAAATCTGAATCCAAGTGTTATTTTCAGGTTTTGTACTGTGGTATTACCAAATTTTCAAGCTAACGTTACTCCCCAATTCATTGAGTCCTATTGAAATGACTAGATTTTGCTACCGAAAATTCACCAAACAACGTTAAATGTGACTGCAGCTTTACTGTGTACAAAATTACAGCTTTGCAATTTTTAATTTATTTGTACGATTCTCAGGCCCAAAAGCTTCCCGACCTCCTGACCGCTGGTGGCGTGCTTGTCTACGATCTCTTACCTGAACTGGACCGCCTCCTTTCCAGCAACGAACACTTTCTTTTGGGAGTCTGGCTTGAGCAGGCTCAGTCTCAGGGTGTGGACGAGCACGAGGCACAGCTGTACGATATCAACGCACGAAATCAGATCACCCTTTGGGGACCCGACGGGGAAATCTTGGACTATGCCAGCAAGGAATGGGGCGGCCTGGTGGAAGACTATTATTTACAGCGCTGGGGCTTGTTTGTTAATACGCTGGTGGAGTGTCTGGACAGGGGAAGACCTTTCAAACAGGACGTCTTCAATCAGGCCGTGTTCCAGTTTGAGAAAGGGTTTGTCTACAATCAGAGGAAATATCCATCCAAGCCACTAGGGGACACGTATGAGATTGCACGAGAGATCTTCCTCAAATACTACCCGTATGCTCTGAAAAAGCTAAAGTGAAGGAAACCTGTTTGCTCCACTGATCATCAAACATTTAGGGATCAGACTGATACAATGGCCAACAATGGTCGAAAACGGCACGCGTTTTATTTATCTTCTAACTGCTCTTTTAAAATAATCATGAGAGACTCCTTGTAGAAACTTCTAAATGGTTTATATATCAGATACTGAGTTTTACTGTATTACGAATGTGTTTTTGCAAAAAGCAAAATGTTATTATTTTCTGAAACAAATTATGTACAAGTAAAAACAGTTTGCAGGATGTGCAAAATGTTGATTATTTTACCAAAATAAGAGGGATCATACAAAATGCATGTTGCTTTTTATTTAGTACTGACCTGAATAAGATATTTCACATTAAAGACATTTACAAATAGTCCACAAGAGAAAATAATAGTTGAATTTATAAAAATGACCTCATTCAAAAGTTTACATACACTTGATTCGTAATACTGTGTTGTTACCTGAATGATCCACAGCTGTGTTAAGTTGTTCATGAGTCCCTTGTTTGTCCTGAACAGTTAAACTGTCTGCTGTTATTCAGAAAAATCCTTCAGGTCCCACAAATTCTGCGGTTTTGCAGTCTTATCTGTACTTTTCTGGTGTAGTTTTATTTTGTGTAACTTTCACTTTTATTTCACTACATTCCAAAGCGTAAGATCGTACTTTTTACTTTACTAAATTTCGTAAAACATATCCTTACTCCTTATAATATATCACGTGCTCCGAGACGCAAAAGCGGTGTTTGATTAATGAACAAACTGATTCTTTTCAACGAACCTGTTAAATCGATTCGCAAATCGCACCAAACGATTCATTCACGAATTGGAATGCTCCGATTGCAGCTGTTCTCGAGTCGACAACTCACTGATTCAAATGATCCGTTTAGAGCGAGTCTCCAGTGAACTGAATTCACAAGGAGATCTTGTGAGCGCGGGCGACCGATGCTGCTAAAAGTAAGTTACTAAAGTCGAATTTATTGTAACTGAATATCATATTTAAGTAAAAACTGTCCGTTGTTGGTGAATTAAATCTGCTGTAAAGAGTGATCTGTTTAAGCCCACTGAAATGCTTGAATTCAGACACATCAACATCAGTGTCTCTATGTTTTAGGTCAAAAAACGAATATTAAAATAACACATTAAATAAAAAAAACTTATACACGTTAATATTCCCTGCTGCTGTAACGTTAGCAGTTTTATTAAAATTATCAACAGTATACATTTTTATATTGTTTGGATCAACTAGCCAAGTAACTTAGATATGTATGTTTGTTCATAACCATACTGAAAATAAGTAAATATTGTTAGCTGATGCTAACTGTCTAGCTAACAAGCTTGCTGGTGCTAAGTTGAGGTAAAGTCCAAATATTTTTATTCAACCACCAGATGTGATGTTCAGAACATGGTAACTACTGTAATTATCAAAGTGGGAAGTGATGCCCTCTGGGGGCATTTGGGTTTGAGAGGAAAAATTATTATGAAAATATAATTATATTTTTCTTAAAATGTTCTTGCTAACTTAAGGCCTTATTCTCATGTCATATATAACTGTGATGCAAAACAACAAGCTTTAAAACATTTTTTCTTACTGGTGAAAATTAGATGATCAAATCTGTTTTCCCTCAGGTACATCGCAGTTTAAGTTTCACAGTGAATATTACTACATCACTCTCATCGCCATAGTCCATATCAACAACAAAAATTTATTTTTACTCCTTATAGTGGTTATTTGGGGGAAATCCAAGGTATTGTGAGCAGTAGGATTATAAAAAAAAAAATACTCACTGATGCTCCAGAAGGAAAAACGAAGCATTAAGAGCCAGGGGGTGAAAACTTTTGAACAGAATGAAGATGTGCACATTTCTTTTATTTTGCTTAAATATCATATTTTTTCATTTAGTACTGCCCTTCAGAAGCCACAGAAGAGACATACATGTTTCAGAGAAGACAATATAAGTTAGATTTTCCCTGATCTTCAAATTTCAAAAGTTTTCACCCCCCAACTCTTAATGCATGGTGTTTCAGCATGGTTCCTCAGTGTGAAAAGATGGATCTCAAAACCATACAGTCATTGTTCAAAAGGGTTCAAATACACAAAAATGCTGCAAAACCACAGAATTTGTGGGACCTGAAGGATTTTTCTGAAGAACAACAGGCAGTTTAACTGTTCAGGACAAACAAGGGATTTATGAACAACTATCACTAAACAAAAGAATACAGCTGTGGATCATTCAGGTAACAACACAGTATGAAGAATCAAGTGTATGTAAACTTTTGAACAGGGTCATTTTTATAAATTCAACTATTATTTTCTCTTGTGGACTATATGTAAACATCTTTTATGTGAAATATCTTATTCAGGTCAGTACTCAATAAAAAGTAACATGCATTTTGTATGATCCCTCTTATTTTGGTAAAATAATTAAAATTTAGCAGATTCTGTTAAGGTGTATGTAAACTTATGACGTAAACTGTAAATGCAAGTATGCAATCTAGCAAGCTCAATAAATGCAAGTACACTTTACATTCTCTTTGAGGGGTGCGATAGTGGGCATTAGCAATGGCAGGAAAACACTTGTTGAGCAAATTTGTTAATTCTATCACCCCTTTGAGTACTATCAATAGTCTTGCAATGAGTTTGCCGAGTTCTATCTGCATTTTTTTTTTTTCAGGTTTCTGCTTACATTCCAGGTTTTTATATATGTCAGACATACTGTATATACTTAATCTATTTTTCCACCCCTAAAAATTGTGTGAAATGGGGTTAAAATGTCTATAGATGCAACAAGATGTTATAATTTTGATGTTTTGTAATATTACAAGAAACTGGGTCACTGGACCAGGCTAGACCTGCCAGACAAAACACTGCTACAGAAGTTGCCGACATTGTTCATTGTGTTTTTTCATTCACAAACTGAATGCAAAAATATCTTGAAAATTATCCTGTGAATCATTGAGTTTGCGACTACCTTGAGATTGAGTAGTTTAACTGTTTTTGGAGCTTTGTTTAGACAGATTTTTAGTTCATTTCTTGTTAGTTATTTTAGTTAACCAGTACAGACAAGATGATACTCACTGTAACCTTGTAAAACAGAAACTGCTGAAATTGAAAAGTTATTTTTGTATTTTGTCAAATAAAAGCTGTACTTTTCATACTTGTTAAGTAGTCTGCCATAAAGAAGTTCAGTCAAATGCCTTTCCATTAAATATTTACAGTATTTAAACTATTTTCATAAAGATTTGAAGGATGAATTGCACAAACAACTCAAGTTGAATTTCTAAATAATTATCTTCATTATTTTGTGCTGATAAAAGCATTATGGTATTCATTATAGTTCACAATATTCATTCAAACACAAAACTTGAGGTAAAAATGTAAGAAGTGAAACGCGCTCTTCACAAAGGTCACTCATTTATTCAATCGTCTAATTAATACACAATGATAAGATGAGAAATGTTCATATTTGGTGAAATGGAATGACAAAAAAGTTCGCCGGAGAATCGAAAGCCGCTACAAACTACATTTCCCATGATTCGCTAGGGCAGGAACTCACTCTGTCAGCCAATCAGCAGTCGGTATTCCAACACATGGCCGTCTAGGTCAACTGGACATGAGTTCGCTCTGCCGTACGAAACATTAGTCATTTTTATGTAGTCATTATGACGAAGCCTGATATCAGACAGTTGCCTTCTGCAATATTATTCCTAATTTAGCATTTCTCAACTCACTAATCGGTAGAAAACACTCAGGTAGGTTTTGCTGAAGTAGTCTGGTGTTACAGTGTGTTGTTCCGGATCAGCTGCGTTGTTTTTGCACTAATCTGGAATCATTCATGGATAAATATTAGACATAAGCAATTTTTCTTTTCAGCGTTTTTAACGTCTGTAGCTATAGCTGTAAACTATTCAGTGAAGTTCTATCTGCATATGTGACGTGTGAAATTTCTCTATTGTGCAATTTTCTGTCTTATTCTAAATGTTAGTGTCATTTTTAAAACGTTTTATTAGATATTAATCAAAACCTCCTGAGAGTAATATTTCTGTTGTATTCTATTCTAATTATTAGTGTAATTTTGACAGGTTTTATTGAATGTATTTGTCATTTTTTTATTGAATTAATTAAAAACAGAGATTGCATGACACATAAAATAGCTATATTTTTATAGATTCCTTTTTATTTTAGCTGTTCAAGTAATTTTTTGTCATATTCTTTTTTATTTGTTTCCATTTAAAGATCAAATTTCTGTTTGTCTTATACCTCAAATCTTAAAGTACTAGAATAAAGGTAGAAGAATACAAACGTGTATGAATTTACATCTTCCTGATGTATTTACCATTGTATTACAAATTGCATTTACTTAAAACTCATCAAAGTTGCTATATGTGCATATATAAATAATAGTTTGGTATACATAATTGCATTTTTGTGACCCAGGACCACAAAACCAGTCATAAAGGTCAATTTTATACATAATCTGAAAGCTGAATAAATAAGCTTTTTGGTGCAAAAAATATCAAAATATTAAGAAAATCACCTTTAAAGTTGTAGCAATGCATTTTACCAATCAAAAATTAAGTTTTGATTTATTTACGGTAGGAAATTTACAAAATATTTTCATGGAACATGGTCTTGACTTAATATCCTAATGATTTTTGGCATTGATAATTTTGACCCATACAATGTATTTTTGCCTATTGCTACAAATATACCCATGCTACTTATATTAATGCATATACATTATGCATATGCATTCAAGATACTCCATAAAATATGATCACTATGTGAAATATTTAATTTAAACATATCTGTATTATATCTTTCAGTATCTCAGATCAGAAAGCCACCATCAGCTGTCAATCATGTCCATGTTCAGCACCGGCATCCTGGTCCTTACGTCTCCGTTACACATCCTCCCTCTTCGCATCGCGCCCGTCCTCACGTCTGCCGCCCAGGTGGTCGAACGCACACTGTACGTCCATCTCCACCCCGGCCTCAACCTGGGCACAGGCGGGCAGGTGCGGCCTGTCTACATCCCGCCCGTGGTGGATCTCTGCACTCTCATCTCCCGCCTTTACAGCAACGCCGCTGACATTTGCGGGCACCTGGACGTCAGGGTGCTGCTCAGTAACATCCGCGCCCAGCCGGCGCCGTTGAGCGGAAGCAACGGTCCTTTTCCAACCCCTCAAATGCTGTCCCACTCACCAGAAGTAGTGCTGACAGACTTCCCCATCCAGGATTCAGGCCAGTCCTCACTGGTCACCCAATGCTTGCAGAAGTACGCGGGTCACTGCTATGTTTGCAACCCGAGTCTCTCATCTGTGCTTTTGTATCCGAGACTAAAAGAGGTTAAGGAAGATGATGATAGAGGGGAAAGAGATGTGCAATTAAAACCTCTAGAGACGTTCAGTGATGTGGTGGTTGGTGGCACTTTTGACCGTCTGCATGGCGCCCATAAGACCCTGCTGAATATTTCCTGTCTGATGGCCAACAGACGCTTTGTCATTGGTGTGTGTGACCAGGAACTACTAAAAAGTAAGTGGAAACATCTAGAAAGATTTATACTCACCCTCAGCCCATCCAAGGTGTAGATGAGTTTGTTTCTTCATCAGATTTGGAGAAATGTAACATTACATCACTTGCTCACCAATGGATCCTCTGCAGTGAATGGGTGCCGTCAGAATGAGAGTCCAAACATCTGATAAAAACATCACAATAATCCACAAGTAATTCACACCACTCCAGTCCATCAATTAATGTAAAAGATGTGTGTTTGTAAGAAGCAAATCCATCATTAAGACATTGAAGAAAGCTATATTATCGATTATAGACATCTTAATGATGGATTTGTTTCTTATAAACATGCAGCTTTTGGCTTCACAAGATGTTAATTGATGGACTGGGGTGGTGTGGATTATTGTGATGTTTTTATCAGTCAAGTCAAGTCAAGTCAACATTTATTTCTAAAGCACATTTAAAAGCAACAGTGTTGCACCAAAGTGCTGTACAACAAAATACAGAATCCCCAAAAACCTTACAATAACATTAATTATACGCTAATGAAAAAAGATAAGATTTAAGAATCGATTTGAAACTAGCTAGCGAAGGAGCAAATCTCACTTTTTCGGGCAAACTGTTCCAAAGTTTAGGGGCTGCAGTTGAAAAAGCCCGACCACCCTTAGTTTTGCAGCGACAACGTGGGACAGTTAAGAGAAGCTGACTACTAGACCTGAGTGTTCTTTGAGTTGTATAAGGAGTGAGAAGGTCAGAAATATATTTCGGTGCAAGTCCAGATAAAGCCTTATACACAAAAACAGCTATTTTAAAATCAATTCTGAACTGTACAGGCAGCCAATGTAGCGAAGCTAAAACTGGAGTGATGTGATCCCTCTTCTTAGTTCCCGTTAGAAGCCTTGCTGCAGCATTTTGCACAATTTGCAAACGAGAGATGGACATTTGAGGCAAGCCATAATAAAGGGAGTTACAGTAATCCAAGCGTGATGTAATAAAAGCATGGATTACTGTTTCTAAGTCCTTATGAGGCAGATCAGCTGTTTGGACTCTTATTCTGAAGGCACCCATTCACTGCCGAGTGATCTAATGTGATCTAAATTTCTCTAAATGTGTTCAAAACTTCTCTAAAAAAGCTTTACAAGTTTGTCTACGTGGTTATTTGGTAGTTGGATGAATATCTAGCAAAGTTAGAGACGTTTCACCAACTGATAAAGTACTTGGAAATGTGTCAACAGTTTTCAGCTGCAAAAAATGTCTAATTTTGTAGTCATTTCTTAAATGTGACGCAGGACCACAAAACCAGTCATAAGGGTCAATTTTTTGAAATTGAGATTTATACATCATAATAAGTTTTATATAAGATTTATACATCGTAAATTTGACCCTGGATCACAAAACCAGTCGAAATTATATTTGTAGCAACAGCCAACAATACATTGTATAGATCAAAATTATCGATTTTTCTTTTTTGCTCAAAATCATTAGGATATTAAGTAAAGATCATGTTCCATGAAGATATTTTGTAAATTTCCTACAGTAAATATATCTAAACTTAATTTTTGATTAGTAATATGCATTGCTAAGAACTTAATTTGGACAACTTTACTGGCAATTTAGTTTGTTTTTGCATCCTCAGATTTCAGATTTTTTAAATAGTTGTATCTCAGCTAAATATTATCCTATCCTAACAAACCATACATCAATGGAAAGCTTATTTATTCAGCGTTAAAAACTTTAAAAGGGTCAAAAAATTGTCCCTGGTCCAGGGTCACAAATAAGCTTTCCATTAGAGCTGCCCTCGACTGGTCGACCTTTTAAGCAAAAAAAAAATCTAAATATTGAGAAAATCACCTTTGAAGTTTTCCAAATGAAGTTTTAGCAATGCATATTACTAATCAAAAATTAAGTTTTGATACATTTACGGTAGGAAATATCTTCACGTAACATGGTTTTTACTTAATATCCTAATGATTTTTGGCATAAAAGAAAGATCGATAATTTTGACACATACAATGTATTTTTGGCTATTGCTACAAATATACCCATGCTACTTAAGACTGGTTTTGTGGTCCAAGGTCACAGATGTGTCCTGCTTTTTGTACAGATAAGGTCTTGAAGGAGTTGATAGAGCCGTACGATCAGCGTGTGGAGAAGCTCCAGGACTTTCTGAACGATGTAAAACCATCGATCAAATACGAAATCATTCCTCTCTCCGATCCCTTCGGCCCCTCCATAACCGACCCTGAGTTGCAGTGCATTGTGGTCAGCGAGGAGACAAGGAAAGGGGGCGAAGCTGTCAACAGGAAGCGTGTGGAAAACGTGAGAATGTTATTGATTGTTATCTGGTGCCTATAAAAATCTTTATCGTTAGACCAGAGAACTACATGGGTTGTATACAGTAGCTTAAAATGTGTTTGAACACTTAAAAAAGAAACAAAACATAAATATTGTTCAAAAGTTTAGGATCAATAAGATTTTTGAAATGAATTAATACTTTTAGCAAGGATGCATTAAATTGATCAAAAGTGACACTTAAAAGATTTCTGTTTCAAATAAATGCTGTTCTTTTGAACTTCCTATTCATCAAAGAATTAGTTTCCGCAAAAATATGAAGCAGCACAACTGTTTTCAACATTTTTCTTAAACATCAAATCAGCATATTAGAATGATTTCTGAAGGCTCATGTGAGACTGAAGACTGGAGTAATGATGCTGAAAATGATCAGCCTTGATCACTGGAATAAATGAAATTTTACAATATATTCAAATAGAAAACAGTTATTTTAAATAGTAAAATATTTCATAATATTACACTTTTTTACTGTATTTTTGATTAAATAAATGCAGCCTTAAGTGAGCAAAAGAGACTTCTTTCAGAAACTCCAAACTTTTGAACAGTAGTTGTGTTATATAATAATTATCTAATTTAACTTTATTATAATGCTGGTCTTTCTCTGGAAGTTTAATGTTTCTTAGATGTTAAATCCTCAGTAAGTCATAAACTAGACATCTGTGATCTTTGAACTTCGTTATCCATGTGAATTCAGTGTGCTTGTGACCATAATGACCCCAGTGCATTTGGACTTTGCTGTTGTCCACATTTCACCATTTGTGGTCATTTATTTGTTTATAGTATGTGATTAAACTGTCTTTTCTGTGCAGGGATTGGCTGAACTGGTTCTGTACGAGATCCAGCTGTTGAAAGACGCCCATCATGCTGACATCGAGGAGGAGAAGATCAGTTCTTCCAGCCTGAGAACAAGATTGCTGGGCACGCTGCTCAAACCGCCATCAGTACGAACATCCCGCTCACTCTTCATATTTGTGACCCTGGACCACAAAACAGTCATAAGGGTCTTTTTTTTAAAATTGAGATTTATACATCATAATAAATTTTATATAACTGTTTGAAAATCTGGAATCTGAGGGTGCAAAAAAAAAAAAACAAAATATTGAGAAAATTGCCTTTAAAGTTGTCCAAATGAAGTTCTTAGCAATACATATTACTAATCAAAAATTAAATTTTGATATATTTACGGTAGGAAATTTACAAAATAGCTTCATGGAAGGATCTTTACTTAATATCCTAATGATTTTTGGCATTAAAGAAAAATGTATCATTTTGACCCATACAATGTATTGTTGGCTATTGCTACAAGTATACCCATGCTACCTAAGACTGGATTTGTGGTCCATGGTCACTATTTACTAGTACTTACAATTCCACAATCACACAATGCACTTCATGTTTTCATCCATACATCATACATTAGTTCATAACTGTTACATCTATATTTACATCTTCTTAAACATTACTGGCGTATTTAACTCTGTGTTGTTAGATAAAGGTCAAAAGGTCAGATGAATTGTTGCATAGATTACGCATCAGGAAATTTCACAAGTTTAGGTACAAAAAACTTTTGTTAAGCAAGAAGACTGAGAACTTATTCTGTCTTGAGTCTCCAGACATTCATTTGAAGAATCATGGCGTTGTGACTGCTGTGTAATTTAATGAAGGCCATTCAATCATGTGCATGTTGATCATGTGATGCATGATTTATCTCAGCTGCTATTGCTTTCTCTATTGCCATTCTTTTTGAGATTATATATTTATTCATATAAAGTGCCATTCAAAAGATTTTTTTGTGTTTTGGAAAGAAGTGTCTTTATTATTTAAAAAAAAATAGGTAATAACAATAATATTGTGAAATATTATTACAATTTAAAGTAACTCTTTTCTATTGTAATATATGTTAAAATTTATTTCTGATGCAAACCTGAATTTTCAGCATCATTACTCCAGTCTTCAGTGTCACATGATCCTTCAGAAATCATTCTATGCAGATTTGCTGCTCAAGAAACATTTGTACACATATATATTAATATTTTTGACCAAAACCTAAATTGTTAGCATTTTATGTATCATTAATATTTTAATTTTATGTACACTACTAGTCAAAAGTTTTTGAACTGTAAGATTTTTAATGTTTTTTTTGTAATGTTTTTTTTTGAAGTCTGTTCTGCTCACCAAGCCTGCATTTATTTGATCCAAAGGACAGCAAAAACAGTAAAAATGTTGAAATATTTTTACTATTAAAAATAACTTTTTTCTATTTGAATATATTTTAAAATGTAAATTATTCCTGTTAATTCAAAGCTGAATTTTCAGCATCATTACTCCAGTCTTCAGCGTCACATGATCCTTCAGAAATCATTATGATAAGCTGATTTGCTGCCCAAGAAACATTTTTACACACACACACACACACACACACATATATATATATATATAGTATTTAATGTATCATTGATATTTTAATTTTATGTACACTACTAGTCAAACGTTTTTGAACAGTAAGATTTTTAATGTTTTTTAAAGAGGTCTCTTCTGCTGACCAAGCCTGCATTTATTTGATCCAAAGTACAGCAAAAACAGTAAAATTTGAAATATTTTGGTTTTGGAATTTTGGAATATTTTTACTATTTAAAATAACTGTTTTCCATTTGAATATATTTTAAAATGTAATTTATTCCTGTGATCAAATCTGAATTTTCAGCTTCGTTACTCCAGTCTTCAGACTCGCACGATCCTTCAGAAATCATTCTAATATGCTGATTTGCTGTTCAAGAAACATTTGAACACATATATATTAATATTTTTGGCCAAAGTTTACATTTTTAGCATTTAATGTATCATTAATATTTTAACTTGATGCACACTACTAGTCAAAAGTTTTTGAACAGTAAGATTTTTAATGTTTTTTAAAGAAGTCTCTTCTGCTCACCAAGCCTGCATTTATTTGGTCCACAATATTTTAAATATTTTTACTTTTTAAAATAACTGTTTTCCATTTGAATATATTTTAAAATGTAAATTATTCCTGTAAATTCAAAGCTAAATTTTCAGCTTCATTACTTCAGTCTTCAGTGTCACATATTTTTGGTATTTTTTGTTGTGATACAATGTAGCATTAACATTTTAACTCTTGATGTAGTTTTTAAGATTGAAGTACTTTCATTTCATCCACATAAAGGTAAAGCTCTTAGCCTTGGTTTAAATTGCTGTTGTTCTGTTTGCAGCCGCAGCCAGATCTGCCTCTGGATCCGTATGTGATTGGTCTGACGGGCGGCAGCGGGTCAGGAAAAAGCTCTATAGCACACAGACTGGAGGGTCTCGGCGCTGTGCGGATTGACTGCGATCAGCTCGGTCACGAGGCCTACCTGCCAGGAACATCTGCCTATCATAAAGTCATCCAGGAGTTCGGATCAGGTATGGAGAGACAACATTGAATCTCAGTTAATACTGGAATTCTGCCGTTTTCCCCCATAGAAAAGTTATCTGAGTTAAAAGTATTTTTGTTTGCTTCTCTTTGCCGTCAGATATTCTTAATGAGGATAAGACCATTAACAGACGAGTACTGGGTGGAAAAGTATTTGGCAACCAGGTAATTTAACTCAATGGATGAATATAATTGAATTCGAAACACATTTTCCATCATGTTTATATTGTACTTGTTTGTTTGTTTTCCAGGAGCGTCTGAAAGCTCTGACAGATATAGTGTGGCCTGAGATTGCTTCTCTGGTGAAGAAAAGAATAAAGGAAGCAAAAGAACAGGGTGAAGCGTTGATCACTTTCTTTAAGTGTGATCACACTTTAAGTGTGATTAATTCTCACTTCCTGTTTACAGGTAAGCGTGTTTGCGTGGTGGATGCGGCCGTGTTGCTTGAGGCAGGATGGACTTATTTGGTGCATGAGGTTTGGGTGGCCACCATACCAGAGGAAGAGGTACTTAAATGTTAATATAAAGACGCAGGGTTATAAGGTCGAAAAGTCCACATTTTGGCATTCAAAATCAGATTTAAACCCGAAAATAAGAACATTTTGAAAATTTGAAAACAAAGAATATTTTAATAAATATTTTAGAGGTCACCATTTATTTTTTATTGTTGTTGAAAAAAATACTTTTCTGCTCACCAAGGCTGTATTTATTTCACTAAAAATACAGTAAAAACAGTAAAATTCTGAAATATTATTGCAATTTAAACTCTTTTATATTTGAATATATTTTAAAATATAATTTATTTCTGTGATCCAAAGCTGATTTTCAGCATCATTACGCCAGTCTATGGTGTCACAAGATCCTTTAGAAATCATTCTAATATGCTGATTTGCTGCTCAAAAAAACATTTCTGATTATTGTCAATGTTGAAAACATTTTTTGTTGAAATGTTGATATGCTTTTGTCAGGATTATTTGATTGTTTGAGTTGAAAAGAACAGTATTTATTTAAAATATAATTTTTTTTGTGACATGATTAATGTATTTACTGTGAGTATTGATTAATTTAATGTGCCCTTGCTAAATAAAAGTATTAATTTCTTTAAAAAAAAAGCCAGTGTTAGCAGCAATGATTTGCATCCCAGTGTATATATACACTGCTGCTCAAAAGTTTCTTATGCTCATCAGGGCTGCATTTATTTGATCAAAAATCCAGAAAAAATAATATTGTGAAATATTATTTAAATTTGAAATAACAGTTTTCTTTTTGAATATATTTTAAAATGTAATTTACTCCTTTGATACAAAGCTGAATTTTCAGCATCATTACATTAACAGTAACTCATTACATTTTGGTATTCAAAATCAGATTTAAACCCAAAAATAAGAACATTTTGAAAATTTGAAAACAAAGAATATTTTAATAAATATTTTAGAGGTCACCATTCAATAAGGTTTTTTAATGTTGTCGAAAAAAGACTTTTCTGCTCACCAAGGTTGCATTTATTAACTAAAAATACAGTATAAACAGTAAAATTCTGAAATAATATTTCAATTTAAAACAGCTGTTTTCTATTTGAATATATTTTAATATGCAAAGTTGAATTTTCAGCATCATTACAGTCTTCAGTGTCACGTGATCCTTCAGAAATCATTATAATATGCTGATTTATTATCAGTGTTGAAAACAGTTGTGCTGCTTAATATTTTGTTGGAACCTGTGTTTTTTCCCCAGGATTCTTTAACAAATAAAAAGTTAAAAAGAATGGCGTTTATTTAAAATAGAAATCTTTTGAAACAATATAAAACTACCATCTAAAAGTTTGGGGTCAGTAAATTTTCATTTCTTTTTTTAACAGAAATTAATACTTTTATTCACCAAGGATGTGTTAAACTGATAAAAAGTGATAGGAAACACTTATACTGATGTTTTTAACCTTTTATTCATCAAGTATCTTGAAAAAAGAATCACAGTTTCCAAAAAAAATATTAAGCAGCACAACTGTTGATAATTCATTGATAATAACAGTAATTAATCAGCTGAAAACACTGAAAACTGAAGTAGTGGCTGATAAAAATTCAGCTTTGCATCACAGGAATAAATTATATTTGAAAATATATGAATATAGAACACCATTATTTTAACCTGTAATAATATTTCACCATATTACACTGTATTACAAGTAAAAGCAGCTTTGATGAGCATAAAATAATTCTTTAAAAAGCATTAAAAATCGGCAGTGTATATAACAATATTAAAATATTCTGGATTTGTTAACTCTCTCTCTCTCAGGCAGTGAAGCGTATAGTCCAGCGTGACGGTGTGAAGGAGGAAGACGCCTTAAGGAGACTGAAAAGCCAGTGGCCGAATGCGAAGCTTATAGAACATGCTAACGTAGTGCTGTGCACGCTGTGGGAACCTGATGTTACTCAGAGACAGGTACACATACCATATGACACAATGCATGATGTGCATCTCAAACTTGCAGCTAATCTATGGAGTCAAAATAGGGTCATATATATCTAGAGCTAGAGCGACCTCTAGCTTTCGGGTGCAACAGTATTTTACCTATTTCACCCACAAGCTGTTCATAAATCATGTACAATATAATGTCTGTTAATCGTGACAGCCTTATTTGGGCCGGTCTGAAGTATCTGTTATTAATAATATAGGAGTCTAATAATAATAATAAGAAGAAAGCGATCAATAATACATACCTGAGATCCGGGGCTCGCGCTGATGACGTAACGAGAGGGACGCGCCTTCGTCCCTTGTACACACCCCAACCTCTTGACCCCTCCCCCACGTCAAATCAGGGAAACAAAGCGAGGCGCAAAGAAAAATGAAGCGCAAAGGAAAGCTTGCGCCGCAAAGGCACGGATGACTGAAACGCGGATTTAAAGGAGCGGCGCAAAGGGAAATATGTGTTGCAAAGTCAATACGGCTGAAGTTTTACTTTGCTAAACTTTATTTTTTCTCTCAGGGGTTAACTTTTCTTTTGCAATTATTTTTTTTACTTGCAAAAAAGCAATTTTTTTTCTCAATACTCTATTTTTATTTGCAAAACATATTTTTTGTTTGCAAAACATTGTTTTATTTTGCAGATATATATGACCCTATTTTGACTCCATACTAATCATTAACGCATGTGTGTTTCCTCAGGTGTCGAAAGCCTGGAATCTTTTACAGCAGCGAATTCAGAAAAGACGAGAAACAACCAGATCTTCACTCTAAGACAGGCTTCAAAATAAAACCAACCGGATTTCAACATTTAGTGAAATCTTTGAGTTAGTTGATCATTTCAGAAGCATAAACAATCAACTGTGTTTGTTTTTTAAGTCATGTACCATTTGTTTCATCATATGCCTGTAATCTTTATAAGCAGATGAGCCTGTTTCAATTCTTATGATAGCTTTTCTAATGTGGTGAAATAGGATTGGGACAGAAAACATCTTGAGCACTTTTAATAGCTCTGCAGTATACGGTTTACCATTTATTCCTGTGCCTGTTGTCAGAAATATTCATATCTGGTTGTCACACTGCCATTTATGTATTTTTGTAAACATAGTGAAAGTTATATTTAGCGGAAAAGGCTTTGATTATGATTGTGATGTAGATTATACCAGGGTCAGAAATTAACTTTTCCATTAAGGGGAAAATATTTTTTATATTTGTGAGGGCAAATCACCTTATTGTTATAAAAACCATATGTTTTCTTTAATGTCAAATGCTTACACTTACAAATTATTTCAATCAATATTTTAAACTGTTGTCAATAACAGTAGACTGTTTTAAATTGTATCTAAATTATACATAAGAGCTCATAAGGCTGCAATATTACGACAATAACGATTATTAATATCGCCATATAAAACAAAACTAAACGTTTTTGTTTCGTTTTGAGCACGTCACATTCTGGCTTTACTGACAAACATGACTTTAGCGAAGTTTACCTTATGCAAATAATTCTCGTTATAATCACTAAAGCGATGGAATTAATCGTGTATTTACCTCGTATGTGTACTGTGTTATGATGAGGGAATTCGCATGATGAGGGAACCAATCAACAGCGCCGGCGATTTCAGTGCATTTCTAAGTTCAACAGAAACGCGTTTGATTGGTCATAAGGCTCACCGCTGCACAAAACAGCGCGTAAAAACAATCTGATTCAATTATTGCTCTTTATATTGTAATAACGATTATTCGTTTCGTTTTGAGCACCTCACATTCTGGCTTCACAGACAAACATGTCAGTCCATGATGTTAGTCAAGTTTACCACAATTATGCAAAAAAAATCTTGTTATAATCACTGACGCGACGAAATTAATCTTGTATTTACATCGTATCTGCACTGTGTTATGATGAGGGAACCAATCAACAGCGCCGGCGATTTCAGTGCTGACTAATCTAAGCGCGTCTGATTGGCCAATGCATTCCTAAGTTCAACAGAAACGCGTTTGATTGGTCATAAGGCTCACCGCTGCACAAAACAGCGCGTAAAACCAATCTGACGCACGTGTGAGTGAATATAAAGGTAATTACGTGAATTGACACTCCTTTTAACATTTTATTTTAATCGCGACAGCTGTAATACTAAGTTTAATTGTGCAGATGCATTTTTACCCCTTTGTCTTGAAGCTCATATGTCTTCAATATTATGACAAAAATCATTATTGTTCTTTATATTGTAATAACGATTATTAATTTTGCCATATAAAACAAAATTAAACGTTTTTGTTTCGTTTTGAGCACGTCACATTCTGGCTTCACAGACAAACATGTCGGTCCATGACGTTAGTCACGTTTACCACAAGTTGTGCAAAAAATCTTGTTATAATCACTGAAGCAACAAAATTAATCTTGTATTTACATCCTATCTGCACTGTGTTATGATGAGGGAACCAATCAACAGCGCTGGCGATTTCAGTGCTGACTAATCTAAGCGCCTCTGATTGGCCAAAGCATTCCTAAGTTCAACAGAAACGCGTTTGATTGGTCATAAGGCTCATCTCTACACAAAACAGCGCGTACAACCAATCTGATGCACGTGTGAGTGAATCTAAAGGTAATTACGTGAATTGACACTCCTTTTAACATTTTATTTTAATCGCGACAGTTGTAATATTATGTTTAATTGTGCAGGTGCATTTTTTTTAATTCCTTTTTGATTTCTGACCCTGGATTATACATAAGAAAGACGAAAGATGGTTGTTAAATCTACATTGTGCCTCCTGAAGACCAAAGGTAAAAATGAATGTCAGATTAACCCGTATTAGACCAACTGGTCAGTGATTTTAGGCAACTTTACAAAATGACTTTTGATGTAATCATGAACACTTGATAAAAATAGTTTTAGATTCACCATTAAAAACAAAACCATGTTAATTTCATAAAACTTTAATACATTTATTCTTCATATATACACATGCATGTACAACAAATGAAACTTAAAATGTCTTTTGTCTTAAATTAAGCAGAATTCAAACCATGCCTGAGTTCTGTAGAAAAACACAATGTTGAAACAATCTTAATAAATAATGGCTAAAACATGCCACACCAGGAAAATGATAGAAACTGAACTTGAAACTAACATTAAGATTGTGGATCAAATTATGCCTTAAAAACCAACAATAGAACAATTCAGAAATTGTGATTTTACAACAGCATCTAGTGATGTCAAACATGTGAATTGTCTAAAAGTACTTTTGTTTCAGCATCATTTTTTGCTCATGGTTCTGTTTCACTGTAGAACTCTGCCATTTTCTTCATCTTAACATTGTAGATTTGATGTTTTAGAGTTGCACGGTGAGTCTGGCAGAGCACAGCGCCTGACCCAGGCTGTTGGACGCACAGCATTTGTAGATCCCAGAATCCCCCGGTTGTACTTGAGCGAGGGTGAGCGTGCAAGTGCCGTTCTTATAATTCATCTGAACGCGTCCGGTCTTCTCCAGCGGCGCTTCGTCAAACAGCCAAACTACTTCAGGGTCAGGATATCCTGCAAACAGAAGTCATTTCAGTGAATTATGGTCCAATAAAAACCCTACTTCACAGACTTAAATTACTGCATCTCTTCAAGATCCTCCTGCATGTTGTGGTTTAATTTTGTTCAGACACAAGAAAAACAAAAAAAAACAAAACAAAAAAAAACACCCACACACACACGCACATCACTAGCCATGCATTTTAATAAAGGTAATTGTGACTTTTTAAATGAGTCTACCTCTCACAGTTCTGACTTAAATTCCTCAGAATTAAGAGTTTATATCTTGCAATTCTGACTTTAGAACACACAAATGCAAGTTTAGTCAGAATTGATATCAACTTGCAATTCTGAAAAAATCATCTTTTTCCCCCTCAAAATTGGACTTCATAACTCACAATTGCTAGTTTCTCACAATTCTGAGAAAAAAAAAAAAAATATATAATAATAATAATAATAATAATAATAATAATAATAATAATAATAATAATATAATATATATATATATATATATATATATATATATATATATATATACACACACACATACATACATACAGGGGTTGGACAATGAAACTGAAACACTTGCCAATATAGTATTGGAGGTCTCATGGCTATACTTGCGCTGTCTGGTGCCCAATCTTCACTTATTGTACATTACACCAGTTAGAGCAGAGTGTAAAGTTTCATTATGTGCACCCAATGGTTCAAACATTGTACCTTGAAGGTAGTGCTCTGTATCAGGATAATAATGCACCAATACACACAGCAAGACTGGTGACAGACTGGTTTAATGAACATGAAAATTAAGTTGAACATCTCCCATGGCCTGCATAGTCACCAGATCTGAATATTATTGAGCCACTGCGGGGTGTTTTGGAGGAGTGAGTCAGGAAACGTTTTCCCACATCAGCATCACATAGTGACCTGGCCACTGTTCTGCAAGAGGAAAATGGCTCAAAATCCCTCTGGCTGCTTTGCAGGACTTGTATTTGTCACTCCCACGATGAAATGATGTTGTATTGGCTGCAAAAGGAGGCCCAATATCATACTAATTGTGATCTAAAACTAGGTGTTTCAGTTTCATTGTCCAACCCCTGTATATTATATAAAAATAGCGAAACTCGCATTTGCTAGAAGAACCAGCATTGCGGGTTTTTAATTTTGCAATTCTGACTTTTTTCTTAGAATTGTGAGATTTAAACTCACAATTGCGAGTTATAAAGTCAGAATTGTGAGATAAGCTCCAATTCTGAGAAATAAAGTCGGAATTGCGAGATACAAACATGCATTTGCAATCAGAATTGCAATTTTTATTTATTCTTTATTTACTCAAATTGCATGATCTGAACTTGCAATTGCATGTCAAAGTCAGAATTGCTAGATATAAACTCACAGTTCTGACTTTTCTCAATTGAGTTTATCGTCGATTCTGACTTCATAACACAAATGTGAGTTTGGTCAGAATTGAGGTATAAACTTAAAATCAGAACAGAGTTTTTAAATCTAGTAATTCTGACTTTTTCCTCAGAATTGCAAGTTTACATCTCAATTGTTTTTTTCCCCTCAGAATTGCGAGATAAACTTTAAATTCTGACTTTTTTTCTCAGAATTGCACAATATAAATTTGCAATTCTATGTTATAAAGTCAGAATTGCTAGATATAAACTCAGTTCTGACTTTCTTAAAATTGTTTTCTCACAATTCTGACTATCACACAAATGCGAGTTTAGTCAGAATTGACATGTAAACTTGCAACTCTGAGAATGTAGTGCTTTTTTCCCCCTCAAAATGAACAGTACCATACCTTGTATTGTACAGGCCAGGTGCACAGTGGCTCCGCAGCTCTCTGTGAGGTCATGCAGGGCTTGATGGAAATATGGTTCACACCTCAACTGCTTTTCCAGTGATGCCACAGCTTGTTCGGCCTCTTTCCCCAAAGCATTCACTGAAATAATGACAGGAACATCACAAGAGGGCAAACCAAACTGAGTTGCACAAATAAACTATAATGGCTTTCTAAACACTCCATTAGTTAAACATTCTCGTGTATCTTACCATCTACAGAAATAAAAGGAGAATGTGTCGCATCAGATTTGCTGCAGCGAACCATCCTTTTCAGCGCAAGCAGGGCTTTACCAGTTTTCTGCAAGGCAGAAAAGGTGTACATGATTCACAGTTTACCAAAAAGTTTAAAAATAAATAAATATTTATGACCACTTGAAAAATCAAGAGCCATTAGGGATCTTGATTGTAAAACAGCTGCAAGTGAGTAGCGTCTTAATTTAAAAAATAAATAAATAAAATACCTTCCATTTCTGTCGGGCCAGGAACCTTCTCATCTTGTCTTTATTAAGGGATTTGGTTGATCTGGAGTTCGAGTCATCAAATAAGGCTATCCAGGGATGAGCTAACGCTTTCTCACAGGATAGTCTTGTTCTAGGAGTGTAAAGAAAACACTGTTTATAGAACAGAAAAGAATGTGATGCTTAACTTTTCTTTTTCTGCAGAAAAAAAAAAAAAAAAAAAAAAAAAAAAAGTCTAATTTAAAAAAAATCTAATATTCTAATAAAAAAAAAAAAAAAAACCTACTTGAAATTAAACATAAATACAGACATTAAAAAAATTTATATATTTATACATTTATAATATAAATATTATATTATAATTATATTATATTATAATATTAAATTATAAAAAAAAAAAAAAAAAAAAAAAAAAAAATTATATATATATATTATATATTTTTTTTTTTTTATATATAATTTAATATAAATATAATATAAATGTAATAATATAATATTTAATATTATAAATGTATAAATATATAATTTTTTTTTAATGTCTGTAGTTTAAGTTTAATTTCAAGTAGGTTTTTTTTTTTTTTTTTTTTTTTTAAGATTTAGAAATATTAGTTTTTTTTTAAATTTAAATGAAAAAATAATAAACTATAATAACAATTGCACTAAAATAAAACTGATACATATCATTAGCAGAATACAGTACAACATGCATGATGTAACCATGCTAATTTGAAGTCACATTTCTTCATTCACCTCTTATCCTTTCTCAGTAGGCTGCTGATGAAATCTTTGGCCTCATCCGTGATATCATCAAAACTCTCTGGGTCGAACTCCCATTGTGCTCCAGTAACCAAAGCTAAGGTTTCGGCATCGCTGTTTCCCTGGAATGGAGACTCGCCACTCAGGCTGGGAAATAGTTGAAATAAAAATGCATTACATTAACCAAAAATGCGCATATTAGTCAACAGAATCAAGGTGGCATCCATGAACTGCTTCATTTGGACCCCTTACAGGATATAGCAGATGATGCCGATGCTCCACATGTCGGTGGCCAGATCTACAGGCTCATAATTGACAACCTCTGGGGCCACAAACTCCGGAGTGCCATGTAAGACCATCAGACGTTTACCAGGCTCTGAAAAGGCCAAAAATAAATAAATAAAATAAAATCCCTTTTAGTACACTACCACTTTTGATACACTACCAGTCAAAAGTTTTTGAACAATAAGATTATTTTTATTTTTTTTTTTTTTTAAAGAAATCTCTTCTGCTCACCACCAAGCCTATATTTGATGCAAAGTACAGCAGTCAAATTTTGAAATATTTTTACCATTTAAAATGAGTTTTCTATTTGAATACATTAAAATATTTGTTTTTGTGATTTCAAAGCTGAATTTTTAGCTTCATTACCCCAGTCACATGATCCTTAAGAAATCATTCTAATATTGCGAATTGCTGTTCAAAATATATTTTTACATTATAACAACAATTATTATTATTATTATTATTATTATTGTTGTTGAAAACAGTAGAATTTTTTTCAGAATTGGTTTCTTGAACATTATTCAAGCATATTAGAATTATTTCTGAAGGATCATGCGACACTGAAGACTGGAGTAATGATGCTGAAAATTTAGATTTGGTCACAGAAAGAAAAAAAAAAAAAAAAAAAAAAAAAAAACACGACATTTTAAAATATTTTCAAATAGAAAGCAGATAGAAAGCAGTAAAAATATTTCACAATTTTAATGCTTTTGCTGCATTTTGGATCAAATAAATCCAGGCTTGGTGGGCAGAAGAGATGACTTTTATAAAAAAAAAAAAAAAAAAAGGTGCGGTAACGTATAAAAACGTATAAATATTTTATTACATAAAATATTCTCTAAATATTTTAACTATTTATTCTATAAATAATTCTTTTTTTTTTTTTTTTAAATGCATACGTCATCTGTATGAAATGTGAATTTTGTATTTTATATCTGAAGCTAGTCAGGTTTTGTCCTAAATTAGACATGTATGCAAAAATGCCCTTTAACTACCAGAGTTTGATAAATACTTCTAACAGCATGCTAACAGTGTGTTAAATCATGTTAGCAATGTGAATGTGAAACATACTAATAATGTGATAATACTAACAGGTTAAATCATGTTAACATCATGCTAGCAATGTGTTAAATCAATGTAGCGATATCTTAAATCATGTTAGCAATGTGCTAACAATGTGTTAAATCATGCTAACAGCACACTAACAATGTGATAAATCATGGTAGCAATATGTTAAATCATGTTAGCAACATGCTAAATCATGCTAGCAACTTGTTAAATCATTTTAACAATGTGTTAATAATGTTAACAGCATGCCAGCAATGTGCTAATAATGCTAACAATGTTAAATCATGTTGGCAATGTGAATGTGAAACATGCTAATAATGTGTTAATGCTAACAGGTTAAATCATGTTAACATCATGCTAGCAATGTGTTAAATCAATGAGGCGATATGTTAAATCATGTTAGCAATGTGCTAATAATGTTAGCAACACTAACAATGTGTTAAATCATGCTAACCAGACGTCAGCTATTTATTTTTTTGATAGACTTTAATGCCTTCAAAACATTTGAACTTCAAACTTTAAAACTACTTCAAGGTATTAAACGTTTTCATACTTTCACAGACTTTCATACTATTATTTGTTCATATAATGGAAGTCAGTGGAACCTGAAACCGTTACCAAAATATTTCTTGTATTCCACAGAAGAAATAAAGTCATACAGATTTGTAACAACATAAGGGTGAGAAAATAATGACAGAATTTTCATTTTTGGGTAAACCGTCCCTTTAAGGACAATGTACACTGCTTAGGAATTCCAAATGCTAAGGCAAACATATCTAACTTTTGTTTAGGAAACAAATCAATCCAAATTCATTAATCTGTGCAAAGGCGATACCAACAAATGTTTTCAAACATTAAAAAAAGTATTGCTGAAAACACATTACAAAGCCTTCCACCTTATTTTTTAATGTGGAAGTAAGCCGTTTTATGGTAATGTGTTAGACGTCCAGTTCATAATCGCCATAGGGAAATAATATCTGTTTGCACTACAAACCACTGTGTTCATAATTAGGATAATACATTAAAATAATATGCTAAGACACACCAGTTTGCAAAATCAAGCAGCAAAACTTTTTGTGCAGCTAAAAATTGCCGGAAGTGGATGAGACCGAGAAAAGAAAAGAGAGAAAAATAAATAAAAAATTACAAATGGCTGCACCCACTCTTATGGGGAAAAAAAAGTATGTAGTGCTTAATTTGTTTTTCACCATTTCTGTGTTCATTGTTTTTTTGGGGCGGGGCTGAAATCACGTCTCGATGACGCAGCGGAGCCACTGAGCATGGCTCCTCCCCTAACACAATAACTACTAGCATCAGCATTAGCTCCATAGCAAGTTACTGTCATTACCTAGTGACTACAGTCTGCTAGCTAGCCATGCCTGCATCACGCAAATGCGTATTTCCCGGTTGCGATAGTTTACAAAACAGCTCAGCCTCCTTGTTTAAATTTCCTAAAAACGTCGATATCAGGAATAGGTGGATTAATTTCGTGAAGAGCCACCTCGATGGAGAGCTGAGGATGACCACAAACACCCGCCTCTGCAGTGAACATTTTACACCGGATAATTTTACAAACTTTCACCGGAGACAACTGGGATTCACTGACAACCCACTGTTACTGGTCAATGGGGCCGAACCCACTATCTTCCGCCCCGTACTTAATCCTCCCATCCCGCCGACATCTGGTGCCATCGCTGGTGGCACGTGCTCACCGACGAGTGTAAGTTGCCTTGTATGTTTCTTATAATTATAGTAGTGTCACATAGCCAGAGATTCAGACTGACGGCAGAAGGACTCGGATGGTGATCCATGGTCGCTTTGAGTGGCCAAGAACCGCCCAAATGCCATATGACTGACAGGTAACGTAACCAATTACGTTTCGTTTTGTTCCGCGTCATGTTTAGGGGCGTGGAAATGTCTAATACGGCTTGTTTTTTCCAGATTTTGATAACTTGTTTTATTTACTTGGCGTTTTTTATCATTTAAATTCGGCTTTTTAAAATTTTCTATCGTGTGACAAACTCAGAACACATTTAATATTGCTTTACCGGCCTATTTATTCTAAATAAATATAGTCAATGAGATCACATGATCAAACGCGTCTTGCTCATTGGCTGACGCTGCAACTAGAACCTTTTCCCTGAGGGAGACCTCAGACTCCAGTCAAAAACGTGATTGAAAGTTAAATACAAAGCTCTAGCCCACACTCCGGTACAGTAGGTGGCGAAAGCGCAACTTAAAATGTTGGTTGTCAATACACAAGATAAATGATGATCCCGGAAGCGCTGCACTGGTTGTTTACAGCAGCGAAACAGGGATGCTCCATGCAAGTTTCGTGCGTTTCCATCTACATTTCGCTTTGGGTCCTGGTGTATTTTTAAAAAATGGTGCACAAATGTGCATTGCCAGGATGCAATAACTTATGGGAAATATTGAGAGTACGTAAGAGTGCATTAGTGAGCCTGACAGGTGACAGGGTGACTCTTCACAGACTTTCAGTGAACAATTCCAGTGAGGATATTACTTTACCCATTCATTACTTAAAGCACATGAGGTTGTGCAGAGTTACAAATACAGCTGTACCTGTCATTTATTTACAAAAAACAGAGGTATGTATACGTTTGTAGTTTTAAAACGAGATTTTAACAATGACTTACATGTATAATGCTTTACAAAATAGTGCAATTTACAACAGATGGGTTGTTTTAGGAAACTGGGAGTGATACATCACTGATCAGCCAGGATTCCTTTTCAGAAGATTCGGAGAAGGAAATGGATCACTGTTATGCATTAACTGCAGGGACGCTACAAACTCTACCCAGAAAGCGAAAGAGGTCAGACGGCAGGAAGAGAGCCAGAGATAGACTGAGACAGAAAAACAGAGTAAACATCGGCATCGCCTATTCCAGATGGAAAGCGCTTAAGATGGAGAAAGGCATGAAGAATGACGCGGAGGTTGCTTGTTATCTGCTGGACAGGTAAAGAATTATGCACGTTTGTTGTCGGACCGAGTTCCAAAACATTTGCAGCCAATCAGCAGGAAGGGGCGTGTCTAGTAAACGCACAAAACAGGACTGATATTAGCAGATCAGCTATAGATGGAGAAAGATGGCAGATAGAAAAAAGAAAAGGAGGAAAATATCGGAGGAGCAAATCATTAAAAAGAAGGGTTACGATCAGGCAAGAGCTAGGACCCGTGTAAATATCGGAGCAGCTTTCCAGCGGTGGCGAGAACTCATGGTACGGGAAGGCCTGGAATCGGACGCCGAGGTTGCTTTGTTTCTTCTTGATAGGCGAGTAAAGATGATTTTGCTTGAATATGCGTGTCATCTTCACTTGTTTGCTTATTTACAATCGTATTGTCGTTCGCTTCAGATATGATAAAGGCACTTTGGTTTCCACACCTTATAAGCCTGGAGCGTGTAAACCGCCTACGGTGTCAAGCCTCGACTCCCGAAGTGTATCCGAAATGTAAGATATTATACTCAATGTTTTTGTATTATTTGACTTCCCCTTTTATTGATCGCTGTACTTTCTTAATCTTGTCATAACTACAACATGCGTGAGCCTGGACCACAAAACCACGGGTATATTTGGAGTAGTAGCTAAAAAAAAAAAAAAAAAAAAAATGCACTGCATTGGTCAAAATTATCGATTTTTCTTTTATGCCAAAAATCATTAGGATATTAACTAAAGATAATGGTCCATGGAAAATGTTTTGTAAATTTCCTACCGTAAATATATCAAAACCTAATTTTTGTTTCGTAATATGCATTGCTAAGAACTTAATTTGAACAACTTTAAAGGCGACTTTCTTAGTACTTTTGATTTTTGCACCTTCAGATTCCACATTTTCAAATGGTTGTATTTCGAAAAATAAAGTGCACCTCAGCGAATAAACAAGCATGTGAATTATGCGCATTTATAAGGTTTATTCAGTCATCTGGTGCTTGCTGAAAAAAAGTTTTAATATACATTTTGGCGGTTAGACCACTTTCTACTACTCGCTATTAGTGTTATTTGCATAAAACTCGAGATACTCGCGGTCGGATTTGGTAGGAAACTGCGCGGTTACGTCACGTCCGTAAACACGAGTCTGGCGCATAGGGCTGTGGATGAGGAATGGTTGTAGCTCGCCGCTACAATAAATGAGTGTAATTTTGGAAATAGTTAGAAGTGATTATGGATCGTTCTAAACGCAAATCTTTAACGAAACCTGGAGAAACACTCGTGGTTAAAGGAACCGTATGCAAGAAATTTATTTCAGTTAATCATAAAATGGCCCTGACATGTCACTAGACATTAAGAGATCATGTTAATTTCAAATACTTATATCACTGACAACAGTGGTCCAGCCAGGATATTGTCATTTAAAAGTGAAAGTTGCAACCCTCACCTGATGTTGATGTTGTCATGTTTTGTTTTGGTCTGCGGCGCCACCCTCCAGCTATCTACCAATCACGAAGTCAGTAGAGTTTCGTCATCCGGGTTGCCAGCTCTGCTCTAGTTACAGCTGCAGCTACGAACGTGTCGGATAAAACATGTATAAAGTTACGAAACCTAAAAGACCTCGTTATGAATCCGAAGTACGTCGTGACAAAGTCCGAAATAAAACAAGGATTTGTATAGGAGATGCCTTTGACAGATGGAGACGGCTGAAAACGGAGAAGAATTTTAAGACAGATGCCAACGTTGCTAATTTTCTCCTGGACAGGTAAGATGCATCTATGTTTGGCTAACTTACTTGTACTTAATGTAAATAGACATTTCAAATATTCACGACAGTCGAACAAAGGAATATATGTTCGTGCAAAGTAACGTTACGTTAGCGCATATGGAGGAGGTGGGTCATCGAATTGAAAAGGTAAGGAATTGTTTGGGAAATAGAAACAGCGAGTCGTCATTGCTAACATTAGCATAGAAAACAATATGTTCCGACTGAAATGTGGTATTACAGTACATCTTTACGAAATATGGCTAATCGCCTTTAGTAAATTTTTGCGACACATAATTACTTCGCAAAACATCTCTCGTGAAGCATAAACGTAAGTAACAGAAGAGAAAAAAAAAAAAAACATTGTGTAGGACTCGTCACTTGCCATTGGAAGCTCCTTGTAGCAGCCTACGTTCCTGCGGAATCCTGTAGCTTAGCTGGCAACCTCGAGTCAGGGGGGAGGGGGAGGGGATACGCCGTTCTACAGCATTTTAAAAATGATTGCAGTACCAGTTTTGGCCACAATCCTACATACGGTTCCTTTAAAGCAAAGGCGCCTCGAAACGAACAGAGCCTGCTAGCGAAGCGGAAAACTCGAATCAATATTGGCAGAGCGTTTGAGCGGTGGAGAGAGTTAAGAGATCTCAAAGGCTTTAGGACTAACCCAGAACTGGCTTTTTTCTTGCTGGACAGGTAATGTTTTAGTTGGATGATTGATGCCTTGGAGTTATCAGTTTGAACTTATTAGAAAATTTTGCTAACCATGTACCAAGCAGTTTCGCGCTAACTTTTTAAAAAAAAAAAAAAAAAAAAAAAAAAACGTTCCTGGCAAGTGGCAATTTTGTGTTTCAATCATATTTTCAAATCACATTAAGAAATTGCTAAGAAGAAAAAAAAAAAAAAAAAACAGTTAATTATAAGAAATGGCAAACACCACAGTTACAAGTGAAATTAGTGTAGTTTTTTTCCACCAGTATAAATAAAGTTTTTGCTAATTTGCTTATTTATTGCAACCTTTATTATTTTCACATTTTTGTTTACTAAGGGTGTGTGGTGAGCATCTCTTGCAAGACAAGTCCAGTGCATTTCCCAGAAAGAGAGGAAGACCCCGGAAGTCAGCTTTTGCGTCTGCACCACAAACTGAGGTATGTAGTCAGGGTTGTCAGGTTTTCACAACAAGACCAGCCCCAATTGGGGGGCTAAAATACATGGTAAAATTCACATTCCATAGGCTAAATATTACATTGTTGGGGACGTTTCAACCCATGTACATCGACACACACAAAAAAAAAAAAAAAAAAAAACCCACGCACTCACAGCATTAACGTAGACCAACTCTGCAGGAAAACCATGGATTTGGCAACATTGTATGTAGGGTATGTACATTCAGGTAAATTTGGAACACTTTTTGCCATTAAGATGAGAAAGAGTCCCCGAGTATCCTGAAATAATCTGTAAAATATTAATTACACTAGTGTCTGATACAATATACTAATCTCAAATGTAAATGGTCATAGGAGACTCTGAGGGATTCACCTCAGCCCAGTTGGGATCCCCAGTCAGACACCGAATCCCAGCCTAGCCCAGATCCCCAGTCCACAAACGTTGAGGTCCTTGGGATCTGCTATGACCTCTCTCCACTATGGCCATATCAATCAGTAAGTGCTCACATATCACACTAGTTTTTCCTTTACTACAGTGCTTTCCAGCGCAGCACTTTTTGAAATTCATTGATCTTAGTAATTTTTTCTCCTTCCAAATTATTCTGCAAATTAAGCTCCAGTTATAAGACTTTATATTCATAATTTTTTGCTATTAGCCATACATGTGCTGTTTTAGAATTTATAAACTTGTTTTAAAGTTTATCTACTGTTTATTTAAATTCACCAAATGTCTTTTACTAGCTACACTTACAAAATTTGTAATGTTTTTTTTTTTTATTTTTTTTTTTTAAATTTAAAAGAAGTCTCTTCTGCTCACCTAGCCTGCATTTATTTGATCCAAAGTACAGCAAAAAAGTAACATTTTGAAATATTTTGACCATTTAAAATAACTGAATATATTTTTAAATGGAATTTATTCCTGTGATCAAAGCTAAATTTTCAGCATCATTACTCCAGTCTTCAGTGTCACATGATCCTTCAGAAATCATTCTAATATGCTGATTTGCCATTCAAGAAATATTATTCTATCAATATTTAAAATGGTCAACATAATAATACTTGTTTTTTGAGCAGCAAATCAAAATATTAATGACTTCTGAAGGATCATGTGACTTGGAGCAACGATGCCAAAAATTCAGCTTTTAAAAAAAAAAAAAAAAAAAACGCACAGGAATAAGTTACATTTTAAATAGTAAAAAGACTTCAAAATTTTACTGTTTTTATTGTAATTCAGATTAAATAAATGCAGGCTTGGTGAGCAGAAGAGACTTGATTCAAACTAACTGATTCAAAACTAACACTGACAGGCTAATTGGATGAGCCACATTAAATAAAAAAAAAAAACACATACATCTCCGACTGCTTGTCATTGGTAATTTATATTAAATATTACGTACTAGCAACCATACACAACTGCATCATAAGTGCATGTGTCACCATTTTCTGCTGTGTAGGATAAGCAAGCACAGTCTGAACTACTAATAGATGATGAAGAATCTAAGCCAGATGTCAGGATGGTTTACACTGAGGAACAAAACTGTAAGATAGAGCGCAGTTCATCTTCAGGCACAATTACAGATGAAGACAGCGCAGTGCACTGGGAAGCAAGCAAGGTTGGTCAAAATGGATATTTAAGCTTTTAGATCAAATGTTTTTAGGATTAGCAATTCACTTAAATGAGTTCAAACTGCTCACTGATTTTTTTTTATTATTTTTTTTTTTCTCATCTTGTAGGACGAACTCGCACAGGCCGCACTGCGATTGGAGGAACGTCTAAACGCCATGAGATCTTTGTCTGATACTGCATCTGATCCCATTTCAATGACAAGTGGAATAGTAGATCAGAAGGAAAGAAAATGGGCGGTCAACAAATCCAGTTTGACAGGACTGTTCAGAACCTGCCATCAGTGTGGAGAACCGGTTCTGGAATTTAAAACGTTAACATCCGGGAGTCTGATCCGGATTCAGTGGGAATGCTCGAAGGGACATCTGATGTGGCTCTTCCCCAATCACAACCCAACATAACACACACTAAAACCAGATGAGGATGAAATGTATCTAGATTTATTGAAATGTAAAAAAAAAAATAAATAAATAAAGTTTCTACTTTGGAATTACAAAACTGGGGAGTTTGAGTCGCTCTGGACAAAACAGCTTTTGAAATGAACCACTCACCCAGTTTGCAGGCCAATCCAAAATCGATGATCTTGATGAGGGTCCCAGCGGCGTTCACACAGACGATGTTCTCCGGCTTCAGGTCGAGGTGAATGATGTGTTTGCTATGGATATACTGGATTCCTTCCAGGATCTGACGCATGTAGTTCACACTGTTGGGTTCAGTGTGATCGAAATTCTCATCTACAATCCGTTCAAACAACTCACCACCTGCAATACTTTAAATGAGGCAAAAATGCATCTTGGTTTTTTTTTTTTTTTTTTTTTTTAAAAAAAGCATAAAACAACATTTACCTTTTTTCAAACATTTTTGTGGGTAAAATAAACCTGTACACTACCAGTCAAAAGTTTTTGTAAAGTAACAACAAGCCAGCATTTATTTGATATAAAATACAGCAAAAGCAGTAATATTGTGAATTGTTTTTACCATTTCAATAAACTGTTTTATTTTAATAAATTAAGATGTAATTTATTTGTGATCAAAGCTAAATTTTCAGCATTAATACTTCAGTCTTCAGTGTCACAATCCTTCAGAAATCATTCTAATATGCTGATTTGCTGTAAGAGACATTTTGTAACATTATACACCATACTATTCTACAACAGCGTTTTAGTGCCAAAAAAAAGAAAAAAAAAAGTAAGATTATGAGATTAAAGTTGTAAAATTTTGAGAATAAAGCTGAAATTACAAGAATAAAGCAGAGTTTCCAGAATAAAGTGTTTCAAGAATAAAATCAAAATTACGAGAATTAATTTGTAGTAATTACGAGATTAAAGTTCAAATTCATTTTTAGAGTACATTCTAGCTTTTTGCGCATACACATGGCCAGGATTGGGAGCACCGGGAAATTTCAAAATCTGTCAGTTTTATAACTAAATACAAATATAGCGAGATGTCTATTACAATATAGTGTTTTTCATGCTCTTTAATGTGGCGTGACAGATCGCTGTATTCGCCTCAGTTTAAGCGGCATGTCAATCAATCATCTTTCCAATTACAATGAGACATTCGTTTTATTAAATCAGGCTATAACGAACGAATGAAACAAATGTCTCATTGTAACTGAAATTGATTCATGCGAAGATTCTGGCAAGACGCATCATTTGTATTTTGCTGTAAAACTTACAGATTTTGACTACAAATACGCCTAATGAATGCAGTCGAAGACATGAAATTTTTTCCAAGCATACAGTTCCTGCGAGAATGAGACGCGTGGTGTGATTTCTGCTAATAATCCCACATACATTCAAATTAATTCAGGTGTCCCGGTAACTTCTCCCGGTGCTCCCAATTCGGGGCAGTTGCATTCACAGACTATACTCTCAAAATATTATAACCTAAATTGCTACGATTTAATTTTTTATTCTCAAAACATTCCGACTCGACTCGACTGGGCCATTTGCATGTGCAATGTAGGCTATAAAAAAAATTAACTTTAAATTTCTACAAGTTATCTACCATTTAAATTCTTAGAACATTTCAACTATTCTCATAATTACTTTTTTTTTTTTTTTAACATGGCACTAAAGTGGCGTCGCAAAATTTAATATTTAAATTTCAAATTGAAAACATTACATTCTAGCGGTTAAATTCACTTTTAAATGTTTAAAAAAATATTTTTTTTTTGGTCTGATAATTTCCCTTAAAGATTTTAAATTAAAACAAATTTTAAAGGGATAGTTCACCCAAAAATGAACATTCTGAGTGCATGGTCAGAAAGCTGTTCGGATTTCACCAGAAATATCTTTGTTTTGTTTTCTGAAGATGAACGAAGGTCTTCCGGGTTTGGAACGACATGAGGGCGAGTAATTATGACAGAATGTTCAATTTTGGGTGAACTATCCCTTTAATGGATAAGTGAAATTCACATTCAACAATTTTAAAATGGTCAGAAAAAGCCATTTTGTCAAAAAAAAAAAAAAAGTTCAGATGCAAAACCAGCTAAAAGTCATCTCGGTCAAAAATGAGATAACGATACTGAGTGAATGCTCCTGACACATAGTATACATCCATCAAATACTTGCAATTCAAACTCGCTAAATTCCAGCCTCCGCCCAATTAGAACCACCTGCTTACATAGAAACCTATACAAAGTAGCCAGACAGAAATACTAATTTTAAAGAAATACATCAGATGGATTTAGGGGCTTTTGCATCTGAACTATATATATATATATATATATATATATATATATATATATATATATATATATATATATATATATATATATATATATATATATATATATATATATATATATATATATATGAGATCTGGCTAGAATTTTCAACTTACTACTCCAGAATCATAACGATCTCAGACGGAGTGTCGTAGGCTGCGAGACACTGGACCAGCTTCGGATGGTGTAGTTCATTCATCAGTTTGATTTCTTGACGCGCTGCAGTTTTTTCTCTTGAGACACGGGCCCGGTAGAATTTCCCAGCGTACACCTGACCCGTCTGCTTATGGGTCATCCTGTACACCTCCCCAAACTTCCCCCTATGGAGGCACACAAAGATGATTTAGACAAAGATGAGATTTTAGACTTGATTTATGAGGTGGCTGATACTCACATTCCTAGTTTTTCATGGACGTGATAGTGATCTCTGGCTTTGTGTGTGGTGTCAGGCACAACCTCCGTGTATGAGGTCACTTCCTGTTGTGGCTCACCTGTAACAGTAATCTTGCTCGAGCATCACTGATTTCAAAAATGCTTAGTGCACAGTATATATTTCATGCAGTAAATAAAAAAAAAAAAAAAAGCATGAGTGTCCATCTACCTGCAGTGTTCATTTTAATGCAGTTTGACTCCTCGCTGGGATCACTGACTCCCGCTGCGTTACAGGCTCGTACTCTGAAGCGATACTGTCCCTGCGGGTCGAGACCAGAGCGGACCCGATACGAGGTGTTTTGACACTGGTTTGTGAGTTCAGTCCAGTTGCTGGGTTCGGTTTGGTCCAGCCTTTGAAACTCCACCACGTAGCCCGTGATGGCTGAACCGCCGTCGAAACACGGCCCGGACCAGGAGAGAACCAGAGAGGTGCAGGTCAGCTGGGATACGAATGGACACGAGGCTGGAGGTTCTGGAGGATCTGGTTAGAAACAAAAAGTGAATTTAGTCATTACACTTTTTAATTAAAAATAAATAGTTAAATATATAAATGATAAAGAAATTGGATGAAAAAGTGATTAGATAAGAAAAAAAAAAAAAAAAAAAAAGAAAAAGTTAAAATTGTGCTAAATTCTTAAAAGTGGGAAAAAAAAAAAATTGGAAAAAAAAATTATATATATATATATATATATATAATAAAGCTCATACTTCTAAAAGGTAAAAACTATTTTTATATACATTTTTAGTTTTAGTTTTTTTTTTTTTTTTTTTAGAAAAGACAAAAGCTCAAACTTCTAAGATTTGAAAAATTATTACTAAATACTAAAAAAAAAAAAAAAAAAAAAAAAAAAACCACATTTCTAAAACTTGAAAGAAAGAAAAGCAGTCTTTTCATAATTTTTATACATTTATATACATTGCATTTAATTTTTTTAAAGACTTAAGTTCATACTTTTGATATTTTCATTTCATATAAATAAAAACTGAAAAAGCAACAAGTGTTTAAATAAATAAACATACATAAATACATAAAATAAATAAAAAGTAAAACTAAAATACTAAAACATCACATTTCTAAAACTTACAACTAACTTAACTAAAAAAAGAGCCAATTCAAAAATATACATTTTAAAACTTAATGGCAAGTACATAATTTCTAATGCTTGAACTAAAATTAAAACTGAACATGTAATAAAGCAAGTTAAAAAAAAGCAACTACTAAAAAGATCTTAAAACAAAAAAAGAAAAGAAAAGAAAAACAAGCACATAAAATTAAAAAAAAAAGAAAGAAAACAGTTCAAAATAAACAGTATAAAATAATACTAAAATAACACAAAGGAGTACAATTTGATTAGTTGTCAAGCCATCCCTATAGATATAGACCAGATTTTTAAGTTCTTACCAATGACACTGAGGCTTATGGTCCAGTGAGCTGTGCCTCCTCGGTTACGGACAAAAAGAGAATAACTTCCGGCATCTGCAGAAACAACTTCAGAAAGAACCAGAGTGCTGCTGCTGTTGGTGTTCGTCACACACACTCGCGGTCCTTCTACCACAACCTGATGACAAAACATGCACTGAAACTATCATATAAGCTTCTCTTGATGTTTTCTCAAATTTCAAATAAACTAGTGTTTTGTGGTGAATTCATGATATCAGTTCTTAAGTTCATACAGGTGTTTTAGCAGGTGTGGACAATCACATTAATTAAATGCATGCTCCACTAAGGCTTCACAAATGGCACAGACCTTTTCACTGTCATGAATCCAGCAGGAAGCCACAGGCCCAGAGCTGCTGAAACGACACTGCAGTCGAGCGGTTCCTCCAACACCGACCACAACCTGCTGCTGGGGATCCAAAAACTCAACAACTGTACCTGGAAAACAAAAGGAAAACCTAGAATCTCTAGATGCTGTTGAAAGATCACTATGATCCAGTCGTGATTAAACAGGTGTTAAATGAGTGATTAGTAACACATTAACATTTTAAAAACTCACACACTCACCTGAATTATTGCTGGCTGTGTTACGGAGTGTGACGTCTGCAGTGAAACACATCAAATTTGTCCATTAAAACAAGGCATGTTTATATAGATATGGCTCATCAGGGTTCATCAGTCACGTGACTTGCATGGGGTAATTAAATGTGGCATATAATTGGCTAGTAGACAGAAGGCTCGTGTGATTGGCTACAAGCATAATGAGACCGTCAGAATGCAATTTGCAAATCTGTTTTCAAACACACATTCTACCCTGCACTGATGTGATATAAACAATAAAATAGTGCATTTTTATTAAAAAGGCATCAGAAGTATAAACAGCTGAGGTTAAAAGTTTACACACGCCTTGCAAAATCTGCAAAATGTTAATTATTTGACCAAAATAAGAGGGATCATACAAAATGCATGTTGTTTTTTTTATTTAGTACTGGCCTAAATAAGATATTGAGACGTTTACATATAGTCCACAAGAAAAAATAATAGTTGAATTTATCAAAATTACCCCTTTCAAAAGTTTAAATACGCTTGATTCTTAATACTGTTTTGTTACCTGAATAATACAGCTGTGTTTTTTTTGTCTCGTGATAGTTGTTCATGAGTCCCTTGTTTGTCCTAAACATTTAAACTGCCTGCTGTTCTTCAGAAAAATCCCACTAATTTTTTGGTTTTCCAGCTTTTTTGTATTTGATCCCTTTCCAACAATGACTGTATGAATTTGAGATCAATTTTTTCACACTAAGGACAACTGAGGGACTCATATGCAACTATTACAGTATAACAGAAGGTTAAAACACTCACTGATGCTCCAGAAGGGAAAAAAAAAACGATGCATTAAGAGCTGGGGGTGAAAACTTTTAAACACAATGAAAATGTGTACATTTTTCTTATTTTGCTTAAATATCATATTTTTTTCATTTAGTACTGCCCTTCAGAAGCTATAGAAGATACTTACATGTTGAGTACCGCGACGGTGCTTTTCACTGTGCCCGAAGAATATGATTGCAGAAAAATACATACATTTGTATTGAACATTTATCGAGCAACATAGTTTGTGTGAAAATAAATCATACACGTTGTTTTTTTTTTTGTTAAAAAATCTCATAAATGTATGAGGTGGCAAGTATTGATACAAATACTTTAACTAAAATAATGGGTTTTTTTTAAATGTTTAAGTTAATACTTGTTCAAAACAATCACTTTTGCAAAGTCTGTACTATTTTCTGCTTATTTTGATAAATAAAATTATTTTTTGTTCGATAAATATACTATTAAATATACTACAGAAACAAAATCATTTCAAAATGCAAAGATTTTGAAAGCATCGAAGGAGATCCCATAATAATTTAATATAGATTTACAGTAGTAACAACAAATGATATTTTATTATATCATATGATTAACATCATGTTTTTAAATATGATGGCTTCATTCTAAACATGGTGATTATTTCTAAGATGGACACCCAACAAAATATATGATATTTATCATCTGAATCTAAAAATGTCATGTCAACAAATGGAAAAGTCAGTCTTCTATTAATTATCATGTTAATATTGTGCCTTTTAGCCCCAACAGCAGGGGTGCTTTTTTACCCCAAATACCATACTTTTACATATTCTTTTGTTATTTATAAATTGCTGTTTTTATTCTCTTAAACAAAACTGAAAATCATTAAGAAGACCTTTGTCTCAAGATATATTTAATAATTTTTGCGATTCTCATTTGCTACTTAAATCTACAACATTTTTAAATACATCAAATATTAGACAAGTAAACAGAATCAACTTTGCTCTGCTGCCCGCGATCGCGTCAAGGATCAACCAATTTCACACGTGTTTGTTGAAAGCGGATGTTTTGGAACGTGCTACTCCACGTTTTTCCTGCCATCTGGTGGTTTAGAGGAAAATAATATCAAAGGCGCTTTTAGCGCCGTCGTACCCTACTGAATCCTTCCAATGCATATGCGGTTGTAAACGATCCCAGCTGAGAAAGAAGGGTCTTATCTAGCGAAACGATCGGTTATTTTCATAAAAAAAAAAAATACAATTAGTGTACTTTTTAATGTCAAACGTTCGTCTTGTCTTACTCTGCCTGGACTGTTTTTGTTCCGGCTCATGACAGTTAGGGTATGTCGAAAAACTCCCATCTCATGTTCTCCCTCAACTTCAAAATCGTCCTATATCGCTGTTTTACCTTTTTTGTTAAGGGTGTTTGATTGTCTTTGCATGTTCACTTTGCAAATACTGTGTTGGTTCTTCTGCAGAGATGTAGGATGGTTTTTGAAATGATTTTTGAAGTTGACGGAGAAAATACGATTGGAGTTTTTCGACATACCCTAACTGTCTTGAGCCAGAATACACAGAGCTCAGGGAGAGTAAGACAAGACGAGCGTTTGAGATTAAAAAGTATTTAAACTGTATTTTTTTAAATGAAAATAACCGATCGTTTCGCTTGATAAGACCCTTCTTCATCAGCTGGGATCGTTTACAACCGCATTTTGGATCGTTTGAAGCCGCATTTAAACTGCAATTTTGCATGTTCGAAATTGGGGCACCATATCCGTCAATTTTAAGGAGAGAAAAGCTGAAATGTTCATCTCAAAAAACATAATTTCTTTACGACCGAAGAAAGAAAGACATGAACATCTTGGATGACAAGGGGGTGAGTACATTATATGTGAATCTTTGTTTTGGAAGTGGACTTAGTTAATTTTTTGGCCTTAAATGAGAAAAAAAACTAAAAAAACTAAAGTTGTATTGTTTGGACCAAGTGATTTTTATGACTATGGTGATCTGGATCTAGGCTTTTTAAGTTGTCATGTTACTCTGTGCGTGAAAAACCTTGGTGTTTTGTTTGACTCAGGACTGTGGTTCGATAAACAGATTGATTCTGTCATCAAATCATGTCTTTTCCATTTACGCCGCCTTGCTAAAGTTAAAACTTTTCTCTCCCTCAAGAATTTTGAAACAGTTATTCTTTTTATGCATTTATCACCACACGTCTTGGCTATTGTAATTCACCCTTACTATGGAGTTAATAGTTCATCTATTGGGCGTTTACAACTTGCTTAGAACTCTGCTGCTAGGCTGTTGACTGGTAGTAAAAAAATTTGATCGTATTATTCCCATTTTGATGTCTCTGCGCTGGCTAATTTTAGTTTCTGTTTTTTAAATCTTTACATGGCTTAGTTCCCGGTTAGCTTTCTGTTTTGGTACTCCCTCATAACCCAACTAGGTCACTTAGGTCTGGGGATCTTGGATTACTCACTGTGTGCAGGACTAAACTAAAACATAGAGGGGACTGAGCCTTTGCAAAGGTTGGCCCTAAACTATGGAACAGCTTACCAGTGTCAATTCGAACGGTATCATCTCTTTCTATGTTTAAATCTAAGCTTAAATCTAATTTTTTTCCATGGCGTTTAATAACAAATGAATTTTTATTGTGTGTATTTTATTTTGTTGATGGTATTTCTCTATTTTTTGTATTGTTTTTAGTGTTCTGTACAGCACTTTGGTCAACCTTGATCTTCAAATTCAAAGAGTTTTCACCCCTCGGCTCTTAATGCATCGTCTTTCCTTCTGAAGCATCAGTGAGCATTTGAACGGAGTCATTTTTATAAATTCAGCTATTATTTTCTCTTGTGGACTATATGTAAACATCTTTTATGTGAAATATCTTATTCAGGTCAGTACTAAATAAAAAAATAACATGCATTTTGTATGATCCCTCCCTTATTTTGCAGATTCTGCAAGGTATATGTAAACTTTTGACTTCATCCTATTGATACAACACTATTGTTTATTAATATTTTTGTCCATCAATTATTTAATAGTAAGAATTTTTTAAATTATATATATATTTAACCTACAGTGTATATGTGTCTGCAGTTTGTAAGATACATACCTTGTCTCTGCTTTTCTATGTCCAAGGACTTCTTGGGAGATTTTTTCCTTATGTCAGCAGTTTCTGTTTGAAAATGTTTAATAAGATGTGTTATTTTAATTGCACAAATATCAAAACATATTAGTTAAAATATAAAATCGTTATAATTTCACTTTCTGTGTATACACTACTGTTCAAAAGTTTATGGCGAGTGATCTTTTTTAAAAGATATTAATACTTTTATTAAACAAGGACATATTATGTTTTTTTTTTTTTTTTTTTTTTTTTTTTTTAATTCTATTCATTAAAGAATCCTGGGGAAAAAATGTCTCACAATTTTTTTTTTTTTTTTTTTACAAAAATATGAAGCAGCACAATTGTTTTCAACACTGATGATAATAAATGTTTCTTGAGCAGCAAATCATCATATTAGAATGATTTCTGAAGGATCATGTGACACTGAAGAGTAGAGTAACGATGCTGAAAATTCAGCTTTGCATCACAGAAATAAATTAAATTTTAAAATATATTCAAATAGAAAACAGTTATTTTAAATAGTAATAATTTTACAAAATTTTACTGTTTTTGCCATACTTTGAATCAAATAAATACAGGCTTGGTGAGCAGACGAGGCTTCTTGAACATCTTGACAAGGACATATTTTCTAAATGTTTCTTCAAAAAGTTTAGAGATGATTCATCTTTTATATGTAATATTCTGTCAAAGTAGAAATATTTCACCTGATTTCAGACAGCTCTCCTCCTTATTCGTCAGTTTGGTTCCATTCTCTGTTCTTGGCACATCCAGTGGAGTCTGCAACGCTGCTGAAGACTTCAGGTCAAACCTGAATGTTGAAATGTAGGTCTTCTTTTGACCCTTTTCAATAAAGGCCATTATTATACTGTGACAAGTTCTAAACCGTTTGTCTCTTCCTCTTCTCAACTTCTTTCAGATTCGTATATCTCCTTCCATTTTTCTCACTGCTTAATCTGGCAGCATTCTGGTTCTACTTCATATCACAGGAAGCAGCAGATGTTATCAGGTCGATCATATACTGTAAATGGTTTGAGGAGGAAAGGTGCGAGACAAACTCACATAGATGAAGTGGGCGGGGCTTCCACACATGGCTTGTAACCTAACCGAAAGCTGCTCAATCGCTGTCCAAATCCACAACAACAAAGAAATCATCAACAGTTTCCCTGAAATGCAAACAAATGTGTTCATCTCACAGACTGAAAACAAGGACTTCATAAACTTTATAAACATTAAAACTGAAAACTAAAACTGTTTTCTCAGCTCGTGGGTGTGTGACATTGTGGATTGACAAATGTGGATGAGCCTGTCGGGCTACTTGGGATTATTTTGGTTACTTTGGCCTGAACCTCATATTTTATCTGGGTATATTTAATCTATATATTGTAGATGTGGGTTGCATTTCAGGATCAGCATATATATGTCATGCGTTTGTGTGTGTTATTTGTCAAATCAATGCAATGTCTTATATAATATATAATGCTTAATTCAAAAAGAATGAATGCTCTGAATTTAAGCGTGAAATTAGTCATTAATTTGAGGTCAATATAATTAACCTACTCCACAGCTGGATATTTTGTAGGTTAAATGAAATTGCTGTCGGCTCAGATTATTGCTTCTCCTTGGGATACTGTTATGTGTCATTTAAACCAGTTTATATTAAACAATTTTGAATACAACAAGACATACAGTAAGAGAATAGAGCTGAGATGTAAAAGAATTTGTGATATTGTTATGTGAGTGAGCCAATCTAGAAGTTAAAGTATTTCTAGGAAACATGATAACATAAACAGAGTAATTAAAGGAGATAAAGGGTGAAGATGAGACAGGTCGTAATCTGATTACTCACAAACACACTGTCCTACTAGTAATTTTTGTCGTGGGAAAATATCACACATGTGTGGACACATAATGTACCGTACACATTCTCAGGCATACATGCATTTTTGAGGAATGGGGAAGAAAGTAGAAATTACAGTTGCACTTTGACGGAATTATGGGACATGTTTATACAACAACTTGTCCATACAAGCCTCTAAATCAAGTGCTTTGCAAGTTGCAAGTTTCTTTTTCTTTGGAAATATTTTTGGGGCACAACAGCTTATATGCAATTAAAAATCAAATATATCTCATGCATCCAAGACGACATTTTATTCTAAAGATTTTGGTGGTATATTTTTACCATATAGTGCAGTACAGAACAGGGTTAAGGGTAAAATGCAGATGCATCAGACCTACTTTTCTATGTATTGTTTGTACATGTATTGTTAAAACGTCTGACGTGAAGAATGTTACATCTCATGTTGACAGAAGGACGAGTACCAGACGAATCAGCAAAAACATTTTCTATTGACGCTCTGATGTGTTTTTGTTTACATGGTCTCCAATTGCAGCGCTGGGAATGGGATTCTCCTTCAGGAGATACAGCAAACAAAACTATAATGTCAGTTTTTATGATTTAAATTATTATTAATGATATAAGTTTGAAAACTGTAAATCATAATTTCAATTTTATAGATGTGAACAACTACTAACTAGTGTTATTTAAGTATTGAGATACTAAGAGTTTTTACTCATTTTGATTTTTGTTGCAGTTTAGTTTTTATCCTTTTTATTAGTTTTGTATACCTATATAGGTTTATTTTTTATTTCTTAGTTTGTTATTTTAGTACATCGTGTGAAAAATGTTGCCTCGCAATTAGTTAAGATAAATTAACTTGAATATTTTTTTAGATATCTGATTTTAGTTCAGCTTTAAGTATAGTAAGTATACTAACAGTCCAACTGACCTTGGATTTGGATTCATGGATAAAATGTCAAGCAAATATGGCCAAAATAACTCATATCCACCTTATTCTTCCACGCGGTAGTAAGCCTATGGGCGAGACTTCCGGTTATTTTAGCCTACAGGGAAATAGTGAGAGTGTTCTCATGACATGTCATCAATCAGCCGCATTGGCGGCACTTAATGTAAACAATGCTACTGAACCGAACGAAACTTGCATATTTTGCTGATTATTGCTGTTGTAAATGATAGTTGTAGTCATGTTTTGAACTGTGCTATACTAATCGGTCGGACCAGGAAAAACATTTAGAGTACTATAGACTGCCAAAAGTTATAACAAATCAAGGAGAAGAGTGCAAAAAATTGTCTGAGGAACAAAAGGCGTTTGTGGTTGGCCAAACTGAACCAGGATTTCCAGGGCAAGAATCTTGACAACATTCGTGTTTGTTCTTATCATTTCCGGTCAGGTAGGTGGAATATTAGGCTAATATCTTAATTAATACTGCTCGTACGTGTCTTTACCACCTATTGACTTTAATTGGTCAAAATATTGCACCCTTTCCTGCTTACTAAGTCCTTCTCTATATGATTTCGCAGCTTCCACACGTTTTCCCTGTGGTTCATATAAAGCATAAATAAGCAGAACAACACATTCAGTAGTACTTTAACCATACAGTCCATGATGTTGTTTATATCCGGGTAACTGACCAAATCGTGACGTAAGTGCAAACCGTCTATAACAACATGCAGTAAATGATAAAACTGTTTGCACTACAAACCAGTGTGCTCATAATTAAGATGATATATTAAAATAATATGGTAAAACACACCAATTTGCAATATCCAGCAGCAAAACGATCTATATTGTACAGCTTTAAATAACTGGACGCTGATAAGACCAGAAGCCAGACCCATAAAATTTACAAAATGACCACGCCTGCTTTTATTGGACAAAAAGATAAGGTGGATAACAGTCAAACTACATCATTTCACCACATTCTGTTGTCATACCTGATCCTGTAGTTCCAACTTCCCGCCACTAGACGTCATAGAGCTAGCAAATAAGCTATTATTGAACTCATAGGTAAATTAATTCTGTACAAGTACAGCTCGAGTATGTATGTTATTAAATATTATTTATAAAAATTCAAACGTGCACTGTTTCTTCTATGTACTTTGACTAATAGGTCTAGTATGACATACTTTCAACTGTGACGATACACTGATTTCTAAGAAGGCAAATGGCTTCTGTTTCTTTCCCGCGCTCCCCCTAAAACGTCCGTTACTGAGAGAATGTAATTTTAGTGAGCGGGTACGAAATTCCGCGAAAAGGGCGGATTGCTTTACGGCAGAAACAAACACACGTGTACACCTTTCAGTGTAATTAGGACAGTGATATATTTCCTACAGTGAACTTCACTCACTTAAACCGCAGGGGGCTCAAAAGTCGCAAAAATACACTTAAGTACATACAGGTGCTTTAAAGAAATAGTTTTGTGGGTTATTGTGATGTTTTGATCAGCTGTTTGGACTCTCGTTCTGACGGCACCCATTCACTGCAGAAGGTGAACAAGTGATGCAATGCTTAATTTCTTCAAATCTGCTCTGATGAAGAAACAGACATCTTGCATGGCCTGAGGGAGACTAAAATTCTAAATAAAAATTCTATTTACATTTTTAGCATATTCTCAACTAAAGAACAAGCAGGTCAAGAAAGAGTTCAAAGCTTGCCTTTCAAGAGTTTATTTTATCTTCACTGATTTTACAAAAGATCTCAGAGACCACAATTATACAGCAATAGTCAGTTTAGCAGTAAAATGGTTTCACATAAAACCCCAGGCTGTCATTTTATTTTATGATGAACAGATTAGATCGATATCCAGAGTTCTGCTCATTACTAAAGCTCAAATTAACACACAAATTCAGAGCATTCAGAGATCCTCAGAAGATCTTCATTCTCTGCTTGCTCTTATTGTGAAAAGAGACACATTTTAACACCACACAATTCGAAAAGATTACATGTGTCTCTATAGTTGCTTAGTTTTTTTTTTGTGTTTTTGTTTTTGACCATCTTCCAAAACTGTCTGTTAAAAAATGACAGGTTATGCTTGATGTCTCAAATGACGGCGTGTCACTTTCAACACCGAGCAAACACGTTAACAGCAGAGGGATGGCGCGAGCGTGTCGCATGGACATGGGCGTTCGTCCCATTCCACACCTTATTTGTGAACGGAGAGATTTTCTCTCCTTTATTTTTGCATATGACTATTGTGCTTGTGTTAATCATCATCAGTGTTTAATTGGGGTGGGCTGTCTTCACTGGTGTCCATGAAGATTTTCTTGCTGGGTTTCTGAACATGATCTTCGTTTCTTTTCTCCAGGGCTTCAATCTGTAAAAATATTCAACACAATTTTTTTTTAACAATCAAGTTTTGAAAATGTGTTGGATCTTTATGACAAACATCTGAAGTCTAGACCTGGGCTAAGAAATCAGCCTCATTATCGCTGGTGATCTGCAGTCCAGACACGGTGTTGAACAGCTCAAATACATTGAGGGCTTCAGTCACACCAGCTTTCTGGAAAAACTGGAAAGAAGAAAATAGCACTCAATGATCACAATCTTGCTTTAGAGCTCTTTATTTACCAAAAGATGGTTCGGACACTTACTGTGGCCACATTCCTGCAGTCCCTAAACAAGAACTCCAGACCGTGAGGGTGAGTGGGCTCTATGGACTGACTCACGTCAATGAACCACACCTTCATGGGAAAAAAAAACCAAACAAAAAATAAATAGATTATTTAATTATGGGGTTAGTAAGATTAAAAAAAAAGAAAAAAAAATACTTTTATTCAGTAAAGATGCATTAAACTGATCAAAAGAGACAGTAAATTCATTTATCATGTTACAAAACATTTCTATTTTAATTCTTTTGGAGGTTTTATTCATAAAAAATAAATTAATTAAAAAAAAAAAAAAAAAAAAAAAAAAAAAACAGTATGCACAAAAATATGAAGCAGCACAACTGTTTTTAACCCTGATATTTAATGCATTGCATTGCAGAAATAAATTACATTTTAAAACATTTTCAAATAGAAAGAAGTTATTTTAATTAGTAATAATATTTCAAAATATTCCTGTTTTTATTGCATTTTTTAATCATATAAATGCAGCTCTGGTGAGCATGAGACACTTGTAAAGATAAGAGACTTTATAAAAAATGTGCTACTAATAATGTTTAAAACAAACCTGTCCCTCATGCCAGAGCATGTTGTATTCACTCAAATCCGCATGTACCAGGTTACAGTCTTGATACAGACGCTGCATCATCTGTGAGACAGAAATTAAGGAGTGAATATCAAGAACAAATATTATAAACATCATAAATATAAGTCCAATTTAACCCCCAAAATTAAAATAGAAATAAGTCATTATATTGCACTTAATTTCTTTCATTGTAGCATTAGTGACAATGACAATGACATTAATGACAATTCAGCACTGTAATAAAGTAAAAAAAAATAAAAAAAATAAATAAAATAAAATAAAATATATAATAATAATAATAATTATTATTATTATTACTGTTATTAATATTACTATCATTATTAATATTATTATTATTATTATTATTATTATTATTATATATATCTTCTGTCTGGACACAATAATGTTTCTGTCTTTTCAAATTAGGGTGTAATTTGGGGTAGAATTTCCAGGGGAAAAAAAAAAAATATCCTGGAAACTTTCCAAAAGTTTTGTGTTTCCAAATTTAAGTATGCAAAATATAATTTGTGACCCTGGACCACAAAACCAGTCTTAAGTAGCATGGGTCAAAATTATAGATTTTTCTTTTATGCCAAAAATCATTAGGATAGTAAGTAAAGATCATGTTCCATGAAGATTGTAAACTTCCTACCGTAAATATATATGAAACTAAATTTTTAATTTGCAATATGCATTTCTAAGAACTTAATTTGGACACCTTGAAAAGCGATTTTCTTATCGTTTAGATTTTTTGCACCTTTAGATTCCAGATTTTCAAATAGTTGTATCTTTGCCAAATATTGTCCTATCCTAACAAACCTTCAATGGAAAGCTCATTTATTCAGCTTTCAGCTGATGTATGAATCCTTATCACTGGTTTTGTGGTCCAGGGTCATATTTCTTTTCTTTTTTTTTTATCCAATACCCATTTAACAATAGCAAACTCTACTGATTATTCTAGTTTTTCAGTTCACTCACGTTTAGCACTTGGTAGTATGCTTTCTTCATATCCTCAGAACTCAGAATGGCGTCTTTTATTTTTGGTGCAGGAACGTGGTCCTTTCCAATAAATGACATCACAAGGATATGCTTCTTCAGAATCACCACCTCTGGACATGGGATTCCTGCTTTCTTTATCCTACATGCACATTTATGTGTGCAAGAGAGACAAAATGGCATGAAAAAGTAGATTAAACAATATTATGTTGTAGTGTCATTGTAATGCATTCAATCACAATCACATGTGTCATATTAAATATGTCAAATATTTGTCTTGTACACTTGTTTATCACCTGGTGAGGTTGTGCATCTCCTTCTCAGCCCACAGGCGGATGATTTTGCGGGGATTCAGCTTGCTGAAGCGGTCTTTGAAGCGGTAGTCGTCTTTGATGTATTTGTCCCGGTTCTTAAACTCATTCAGGGTGGTTTTGAACACCTTGAGGACACACTCTTCGGGAACAATCTTCTCTTCAAAGCTGCACGAGACGCATTGAGATGAACACTGCTTAATAAATGCACACTTTGCGTTAATTGTAAGACTTTAGTGAGCTGCACACACAATGCAAAGCACGCACCTCCCTCCATTAGCATGGAAAACTACAGACTCTTTTCCTGTGCTGATGCAGCCGTTGATGCTTTCCAGTATCCCAGCATTCACCATTTTGTACATGAGCAGTCTGGTCCTGGGGTCCACAGCTTGTTCCTGAGCAAAAAAGGACATGAAATGTACTGTCGGCACATATAAGTGAACACATTACATTACATACAGTCTGTTGAGTCTCAAAACCCCTAAAATAAAAAACTAAAATAAAAATCAAATGAAATAAAAAATAAAATAAATAGAAATAAAATAATATAATCAATAAAATTGTATCAAATAAAATGGACTAAAATAAAAATCCAATAAAATAAAAATGTAAAAAATAATTAATAAATAGAAAATAGGTTGGGCTGTTAACATTTCATTTTTCTTCTATAGTTTGGGGAGTCTGAAAACCCCCCAAAATAAAAATTAACCAAAATAAACTAAAATAAAAATAAAACAAAATGTAAAATATTGAATTCAAATAAAACAAATAAATGAATGGGCTGGGCCCTTTACATTATGTTTCTTTGTTGAGTCTGAAAATCCCTAAAACAAAAATTGAACTAGAATAAAAGTAAAACAAAATGAAAATAAAATAAAATAAAATAAAAATTATAAAAAATTTAAATAAAAACAAAACTAAATAATAAATGAAATAAATTGGTTGAAATTAAATAAAAATAAAACAAATAAATAAATTAAAAACCGGTTTTTGCTCTTTGCATTTTTTTTTTTAATCTAAAAATCCCTAAAATTAAAATAAAACTAGAATAAAACAAAATGGTAAAAAAAAATTAAATAAAAATAATAAATAATTAATAATAATTTAATAAATAAATAAATAACATGGGTTGGGCTGAGTCTGAAAACACCTTTAAAAAATTTTTTAATTAAATTAAATATGGGTTGGGCTCCTTTGCAATGCAAGTCTAAAAACCCCTAAAATTATATAAAATAAAATGAAATAAAATAAAATAAAATAATAAACTAAAATAAAAATAAGTAAAATGAAAATAAAACAATATTAATCTCTTAAAAGGGAAAAACTATTTACAGCAGTAGAGTGCTCCTTTTTCTCATGGAGTCGAGCGCTACGGCGCTGCTCGGTGTGACAGTGGCGTTTCAGAGCGTTGTACACATGGTTGGAGAGCTTCAGGTCCATGCCGATCCCGTCTCCCACCTGCACTTCTGGAGCAAACTGCGTAGATACATTCAGAGATCAAGAAGATTAGAAGTGTAAGAACAATTCATGATGTTATTTTGAATAAAGCATGAATAAGCCTCACATTGTCCATGCGTGCTGTATTCTTCCGTCCACAGACGTCCTCATCGTGTTTGGTGGTGATGTTCTTGCCCTTTCCAACAAATCCCTTCTTAGGGGTTGTGGTTGGTTTGTCTGAGTGGCGAATGAAATGCAGTCAGGTAAAAAGAAAATATGAACTGCTGAGAACACAAAAATATGATTTCATGTGTAGATAAACAAGCTCACCAGGTCTGTAGGGATCATGGCGAGTATCCTGCCAATCAACCTCATCTTCAGAGCTGTCGCTGTCCTCATACGGATGAACCATGCGGTAGTTCTCAAAGGATATGGAGACTGGAATGAAATTAATATAATTAATATATTTATATATATATATATATAGTTTTTGAACAGTATGTTTTTTAAAGTCTCTTTTGCTCACCAAGCCTGCATTTATTTGATCCAAAGTACACCAAAAACAATGCAATTTTGAAATATTTTTACTATTTAAAATAACTGCATTCTCTTTGATAATGTGTTTAAATGTAATTTATTCCTGTGATCAAAGCTGAATTTTCAGCATCATTACTCCAGTCTTCAGTGTCACATGATCCTTCAGAAATCATTCTAATATGCTGATTTGCTGTTCAAGTAATATTTTTTATTAATAGTATTATAAATATTTAAAACAATTGAGTACAGTTGATATTTCTCAGGATTTTTTGATGAATAGAAAGATTCAAAGATCAACATTTATCTAAAATAAAAAGCTTTTGTAACATTATAGACTATACCACTGAAAAGCTTAAGGGTCAGTATAATAAAAAAAAAAATAAAATAAAATAAAATAAAAATAAAACAGAATTTAAAAATTATTTAATGAATGAATGAATAAATAAATGGGTTGGGCCCTTCACATTATATCTCTTCGTTGAGCCTAAAAATCCCTAAAATAAAAATAAAACCAGAATAAAAAAATAAATAAATAAAAAAAATAATAAAAAATGTGTCTGAAAACCCCTATGATAAAATAAAATAAAATAATTGTATTTCTTCTACAGTTTAAGTCTAAAAATCCCTAACATTATATATAATATCAGCATTTATCTGAAATAAAAAGCTTTTTGTAACATTACACCATTCAAAAGCTTTAAAACGATATTTTTTTTAAATAGTGAGTATAACAGAAATTATGATAGAAATTAATTAATACTTTTAGTTAGCAGGGATGCTTTAAATTGATCAAAAGTGATGATAAATACATTTATAATGTTACAAAATATTTCTATTTTAGATAAATGCTGTTCTCCTGAACTTTGTATTCAAAGAAACCTGAAAAACAATCTACTCAGCTGTTTTTAACATAATAAAATAATAATAATAATAATAATAATAATAATAAAAATAAAAAAAATTTAAGCAGCAAATCAGAATATTAGATTGATTTCTGAAGGATCATGTGACTGGAATAATGATGTTTAAAATTCAGTTTTGAAATCACAGGAATAAATTACATTTGAAAATATATTAAATTAGAAAACAATTATTTTAAATCATAAAAATGTTTTAAAGTTTTACTGTTTTTGCTGTATTTTGGATGAAATAAATGCAGGCTTGCAGGCTTCTTTTCTTATTTCAATTTCTCTGGATTTCATTTTAATTTTTAAAGTACATTAAACAACAACAGAACATTTTTAGGGTCCTATTAAATTTGTTTTATTTTCCAAATTTTTACCATTTACCATTTTAATGGTTCAATGCATTTTAATAACCAAAAACGCATGTCTAATAAATTTAATTGATAAAACTAACATTTTAATAATTTATTACATTTTTTCTAATAATGTTTCATTTAATTTCTTTAAATATTTATACAAATTTATTAGCAAAAACAGTGATAATGAAATGAAAGAATAAAACATTAACAATTAATAATTTAAAATGAATTTGAAAATTTTTTTTGCAAACAAAGTGCTGCACAACTAAGATTTTCTGTTTAAATTAAAACATGAAACATGAAAATTTGTGATATACTGATATAAAGTCCAATACATGAAAACAATTTCTTGTTTTACCTTTGCTGTCTCCATTAAACTTCCTCTCCTCCCTGCGCAGCTGCGTATCAAACTCGCGATCAAACTCCATCTGAAGCATCTGGGCCAGAATCAGGTCACTAGACGTGTCTCCTTCAGGATTGCAGGTCAGATCCAGATTGGTACTGAAAATAACATTAGGTAAATGCATACAAAAGATGTTTTCGCCATCAGAAATTATGACAAACTTGCTTCAAACAACATTTTGTGAGAAGAATACCCCTGCTGCTTATAGTTTAAGTACTAAAAATGCCATATATTACTATTGTTTCTGCACACAGAAGTATTTCAGGCTTGTTACAGTGCTAATAATTTGATAAGTAGGTGTTTGAGACTCACTCTGGGATTTCTGAGAAAGTGTTGCCCTCCTCATGCAGCTGTCGGGCCAGTTGCTCACTCATAACATCAGCCAGAGAGCAAGGCGCTGGAGCAAGGACGGGGGCGCCCCATGGGCTCTGGAAAAATAACACAAAACACAGATATGAGAGACTGATACACTCTATCGCCAGAAGTTAGGCTCGCATTCCAACAATTAACACCATAAGCAGCTGACAAGCAGAATAAAAGTCCTGCCACATGTGCTAAAAATCAAAATTCTGTTATCATTTACTCACCCTCATGATTTTTTTTTCTTCTGTTGAACGTAAAAGAAGATTAATTGAAGAATATTGGTAACCAAACAGTTTGGGTTTTTATTACATAAAAATAAAAAATAAATCAAATCAAATCAATGGAACGTAATGTTCCCAGCATTCTTTAAAATATGCTCTTTTGTGTTGCGCAAAAGAAAGAATCATTCTTGGGTGAACTTTACCTTTAATAAACTCATCAATATGTACTGCCTCACATTAAATCAGTGAAATAAAGTCATTTATTAATATAAATAATACATGAAAAACTTAAATGAAAATTAATATTGTTGCCTAACTAGAAAAAAATGTTTTAATTTAAGTATTCAAATTGCTTCTTGGTTCTGGATTACATTTTACATTTTCATGGTTAAATTACAAAACAAAAGGGGGGGGGGGTTATTATTATTATTATTTTTATTAATGGTTTAATAAAATTGTAATAATCAAAAATAATTTCTAATGAGCTGGACTGATAAAACCTTAACATTTTAATATACTTTTTTTTTTCTAATAATTGAGCCAAATTAAATGTTTCATTTATTTCATTAACTATTAATACAAATTTATTACAGTGATAATGAAGTAAAGTAAAAGATTAACAATTTATGAAAATGTAACAATTCTGTTTACTTATTGGCAAAAAGCCTAAGAACTAAAGATTTAGTGAAGATTTTGTGTTAAAAATAAAACATGGAAGAAAAATTAATAATAAATAAAGTTAATTTTATTATTATTGCATTGCAAAGTACATTCCACTGTACAATAGTAATACATTTCTGTCACAATTTCAAGTTAAACTGAACTTTTATTTTGGTGGTTGTCATGAATATATGCACTTTGAAAGTCCAAAAAAAGTTTACATTTAAATATTCAAATGACTAAAACTAAAATATAAATTAAGTAAAACTAAATTTTAATGAAAAACTAAGAATGACGAAAGCATAACAAAAATTCTAAAACCTTAAGTAAATTTAAGTTAACACTGAAAACCAGGCTAATTCAAAATCTTAATAAATATTATAATAAGCTATAATAAAACAAAACTAAAATAACACTGGTCTTAAATACTGTAATAATTATTTGACCCATTTTAACCCTACAAAATGATGACTCAAGTCCACATGCTGAAGTTGACCTCACCTATAAACTTTGGCACCAGATTAAACAACTAACTTATATTGTTGTAACTGGGTAAAGTTCATCACTATTTAACTCCATTCCAGTGTTTAGAGTTGAGTCATCACATGTAAAGCAGGTTTAGACTCATTTCTCACCCTTCTGTTGTATAATGGTTGACAGGCCTTGTTCTAAACCAACTCACATTTTACCACTTCCGTATTTCTTTCCACATATTTCATATCAGAAAAACGTGAAATTAAACTGTTGGGAAAACTCACCTTGGTTTCTTTTGTAGTTACTTCAAGTTGGTCCATGTTGGTTGACATAAGGTTTAGATACAGACAGACGAAGAAAGACGCTTGTAACAATTTATCGCGTAGATTACTAGAGTAAAACTCGTGTAAGGTTCGTTAATATCGACTTGAATTATATATGTAAGACTACTTATGACTAATTTAAAGCAAAACCGCTAAAACGTGGTTTAAAACGACAAGTTAATTCGTTACCGACAATGTGTCAGATAAAAATAGATGTGAGATACAACCTACAATGGTTGGTGGGACAACCCCTATGACGTCATAACTCGGGCTTTCAAAATAAAAGTCTAAAAAAACCCAAACCAAAAAAAAAAAAAAAAAAACCCAAAAAACCCCAGATAGAAATATTAATTTATTGACCGGGATCTCAAAAAAAAAATAAAAAAAAAACAGTCAACGGGTTCTTTTACAAGCATTAAATTGACCAAGTTTTTATTTTATTACAGTAAGAAAAGAGCCTTTTGAGGTTATCATTAACTTCTTTATTCTTTTTTAAAGATTCCTTTCACGGAAGAAACTGATTGCTGTAAAAAAAACACTTAAAATGATTAATTATTTAATCTGGCATATAAATCGTTATATATAACAACAATTTATGAATTTATATTATTTTAATTCACTGTATTATTTTATGTACATTTTTATTTAATTTATATAGTCGTAAATATGTTTTAAAAATAATTTTGTATATATAAAAAAGAAATTCCGGTTAATTATAATTTTTTTGTTGTTTAGTATGCTACTCAAAAAAACGCTTTTCACATTTAGAGCTGATTTCATTGAGGCTTTTATTGGTTAAAAAATGTGCTGCGTGTCACAGTGGGCGTGGCCTACGAACAGAGGAAGTACAGATAAGATGTCAAAAGATTAAAGAAGAGTATTAGAGGAGCTGTGCAACCAAAGTTACTGATGCATCCAATCCAATGAATATTATTGCTCGAGTGATTCTTGCTCTAGTTTTCTGCACCTTTTTCACAGCATCCTATTTCACAAATAAGGTAAACTGACTTTAATGTACTTTTGACAGCATCAGTATGAGTTTCTCCTGTTGTTTTTGTATTGCATATACATTAATGCATTTTCTAAAATACGTTTTGTTTTGTAGCTGTTTGTCCTAGATTGTTAAATTGTAGTAATGCTGACAGGTACCACAATACACAAACTGCTTTTTGCTTTACAGTATGTCCTGTCTATCTTAAAGTTTACATTTCCAACCATTTTTCAGGGGTAAGTATTTATCACTCGTTTTGTTTGAAGTTCAGTTCCTCATTTACGTGATATTTAAATATTTATGCTTATCATTTATTGACTTTCTTCAGTTGGCAGACCACCACTGGGGCTCTGTTGCTGCTGATTACATGGAAACTGGGTTTGGTGGAAATCAATGGCTTCTCCAGGTAACTAAATATGCATTTATATAAAACATAATACATTTTAATATGTATTATTACGATCTGTTTATTAATATTTGCACTCTTGCCGTGTTTGTTATTTAGATCTGCAGCTTTTTCCCAGCTTCCTGGGTCCTTCTTGTTTATTGGAAACATTTATGCAGGGTCCAAAGCACTGTCACTTTTGGTAAGTACCAAAAAATATGTTTAAATATGAACTTATGTGTCTTTCTTGTGCTTGGACTGATTGTTCAACCTTGTGTTCGCTTATGTTGAAATATGTCTGTCTTTGCTCTCTTTTAGCCCATTCCTTTTTTCTTCGTGTTACAAAATGTCTCAGAAGTCTTTGCTTTTCTTATTGTAACTGTAACTCAAAGAGAGGTGAGTCTGATTTCACTTGCTATTCTGTCGGAATAAACTAAGAACTATTTATTTATTTGCATGTTTTTTTCCCTTCAAAATGTATTTAGTAGGATTAGAAACCATAAAAACAGCTTGTTTGCATAATATTCTTTTACTATTTCAGATATCATAATCATGTCTCAATGCCAGTCATGTCACCATTCTCATTTTATTTATATTTGCATTAATTAGAAACCATCATGGATGAAATTATTAAGGTATGTTTCTTTCAGCAAGATGACTTGATGTCCAAAATGACTTGAAAAGAACTTGTTTATGCTCTGAAATGCTTAAACCAACACTGCAAAAATGATTTTCTTCCTCAGTATTTCACTAGACATAACAATTTCTTTTTTCCAGTAGAAAAAGACATTTTTAAATATATTTAAACAAAAATTAAGATATCCAGTTGAAGTCAAGTTTACATACATCTTGTAGAATCTGCAAAATGTTAATTATTTTACCAAAATAAGAGGGATCATACAAAATGCATGTTATTTTTTTTATTTAGTACTGACCTGAATAAGAAATTTCACATAAAAGATGTTTACATATAGTCCTCAAGAGAAAATAATAGTTGAATATATAAAAATAACCCTGTTTAAAAGTTTACATACACTTGATTTTTAATACTGTGTTGTTATCTGAATGATCCACACTTGTGTTTTTTTTGTTTTTGGTTTAGTTATAGTTGTTCATGACTTCCTTGTTTGTCCTGAACAGTTAAACTGTCTGCTGTTCTTCAGAAAACTCCTTTAGGTCCCACAAATTCTTTGTTTTTTTTGAGCATTTTTGTTTATTTGAACCCTTTTCAACAATGACTGTATGATTTTGAGATCCATCTTTTCACACTGAGGACAACTGAGGGATTCATATACAACTATTACAGAAGGTTCAAACACTCACTGATGCTTCAGAAGGTAAAACCATGCATTAAGAGCAGGGGGGTGATAACTTTTGAACAGAATGTCTAAATTTTTCTTATTCTGCCTAAATATCTTTTTTTTCTTTTTTTTTTTAATTAGTACTGCCCTTATGAAGCTACAGAAGATACTACTTCTGTAATAGTTGCATATGATTCCCTCAGTTGTCTTCAGTGTGAAACAACAAAAATACTGAGGAAGAAAGTCTTTTTTTCTTCTTTTTTTGCCGTGTTATAATTTTGATTCTTAAACAAACATTGTACTAAAAAGAAAGAAGGAAGGACAAAAATATAGATGCTTTTAATTAAATTATTTTCTTTATAGTGTGTGTATGTTGTTGGGATCCGCCGCCAGCGTTACGCTATACAATCCACGGGTAAGTTCACATACATACTGTGATTTTTTTTTTTTTTTTTTTTTTTTCCATCAATATTTATGTTTCCTGTAACAGTAAAAATTTCCATTTCATGTGTCGTCTTTTATGTTTCTGTATGTCTCACCTCTCAGTTTGGTCCCAGTGGCTACACATGGGCGTCTATCCATCTGTTTTGTGTTGGTGAGTGTGAATTTATTTGTTGTGGAACTCAAAATTAAACTTTCAGAGACATACTTAAGATTTGATCACATGAAAGTGTGCATTTTACCCGTGTGTGTTTTTAATCTGGTCTCTTTTCTAATTTAGGCGCATATAAAGTATTCCAGAAGAACACAAAGACAAACCTCCTGAGGTGGTTTCATGTTTTATATACAGTATTGTTTAAAAGTTTGTGGTTGGTAAGATTTTTAAATGCTTTAATTAATGAAAAAAATAAAAATAAAAAAAAAATAAAATCAGTAATATTGTCAAATATTATTCCAATTTAAAATAACCAATTTCTATGTGAATGTATTGTAACATGTAATTTATTTTTGTGACGCAAAGCTGAATTTTCAGCATTACTCCAGTCTTCAGTGTCACATGATCCTTCAGAAATCATTCTAATATTCAGCTTAAGAAATATTTCTGATTATTATCAATGTGGAAAACAGTTTTGTGGACTGTAATATTCTGTGTACTTAATATTTATACTTTATAAAGGTCTTTAATGCATCTTTACTGATCAGAAGGATTAATTTCTTAAAAAAAACATACTGACCCTACACTTTTAGAAGTTGTGTATGTGTATTGTTGTTTTTTTTATACTATAAGTTGATGCTTATAATATGAAAAAGTCTCTTAATAAATGTTCTTTACAATGTTTAATATTACAGTGATCTTGAAGAGCAGTTCATCAACTATGTGACCAGGTAAACTTAATGTCATCCTATATATGCACCCTCAGATTTCTTCAGAGATACAGAATATTGCATATAATTTTTCAACCCAAGTTAATTTTACACTCCTTTTTTAGTTCATTGTTACTTGCCTCTCTTGCATACACAACAGGTAATATAATGCATTTTATGTTACCATACTAGTTTTCTCTACAGCCTTTTCTATATTAATAATAATTTTTACATGTTCACTTGTCTTAGGTGATCTATCCGGTGCCTTAGATTTCCCTCTCCTGACTACATACAGTTTCCATACTGGCTGCTTGGGCAGGTGAGACAAACATTCAGTGGAAATCATAAACGTAATGCATAAAAGCTAGCATGATTAAATGGACATTTACAATAAGGATTTCAACTGCAAAAAGTCTATAATGAGTGATGCATTGTCATTTTTTTGTGTGTGTGTGCAAATCTTATGCTCATTACAAATCAATTTCTTTTCATAGCGCTATATTTAGCTTTTGTTTGATGTTGGCAACGGTGAAATTGAAAGGAAGTCTGTCTCAGGAGCACTGTGGCATCTGGTTCTTCCTGGCCAAGGTGAGACAGACCTCTGAAAATTATATTTTGAACCACAATTATCCTTTGTTGAGTGTCTCTATTTATCTAGTGTGTCCAGTTAGAACTGTTAGAGCAAAAAGGCAGGTTTCACATCGCTTGCAATAAAAATGTAAATATAAACAGTGCAGTGGTTCTCTGTTCTCTCCTTGCATACAGATACTGACATCAGGTCTTTCCCTTTTCCTTTCCACATTCAACACTGCGCTCAGCCCTGTGACTTTGTGCTGGTGAGTACAGAACAGTTTATCCTAAAATTTTAAAGGGATAGTTCACCCCAAAATGAAAATTCTGTCATTAATTACTTACCCTCGTGTCGTTCCAAACCTGTAAAATCTTCGTTCATCTTCCAAACACAAATTAAGATATTTTTGATGAGCTTTCTGACCCTCTGAAATTGTTAAATAAAGTTGCTATTTTGGTTTTCTTTGTGCACAAAAAAGTATTTTGGTAGCTTCATAACATGACGGTTGAACCACTGATGTCACATGGACTATTTTATCAATGTCCTTACTACCGTTCTGGGCCTTGAACATGTCAGTTGTGTTGCTGTTTATGCAGGGTCAGAAACCTTTTGGATTTCATCAAAAATATCTTAATTTGTGTTGTGAAGATGATCGAAGGTCTTATGGGTTTGGAATGACATGAGAGTGAGCAATTAATGACAGAATTTTTATTTTTGGGTAAACTGTCCCTTTAAGTCTAAGGTATCTATTAACTTACAGAATGAAGTGAAATAATAAAATGTATGTTATATTGTTTTTGTTTCTCTCATAAGCATCATCCTGAACTATGCTGGAGAGGCCTTGTTTGTGTATTCAGACAGATTTAAATAAGTCTCAAGAATATGGCCAGTGCCTTTGAAGATTTTCCAAATAAGTCACTTCTGCTCTTTATAGGAGTTTTATAAATTGACCAAAGCGAATTGCCTCAATGAGATTATTTTCACCTTGCAACACCCAAATTTTTTTTAATAATCTTTGTTGTTTTGTTTTTTGCTTTTTTTTTTTAGTTACATATGGAAGCTTGTTTCTGCCTCAGGATTTTAAAAAAATCGCACAATTCTGACTTTTTGTCTTGCAGTTTTGAGTTTACATTTCAGAATTCTGACTTTTTCTTGCAATTCTGTTAAAAACTCAAAAGTTTGAGGAAAAGATATAAACTTGCAATTTTGCTAAAAAAAGGTCTGAATTGTGAGTAAAAAGTCCCAGTTACACTACCAGTCAAAAGTTTTTGACTATTTTTTTTTTTTTTTTCAAAGAAGTCTCTTCTGCTTACCAAGCCTGCATTTATTTGATCCAAAGTACAGCAAAAAGAGTCAAATTTTGAAATATTTCTGCTATTTAAAATAACTTTTTTTTTATTTGAATATTTGAATGAATTATTATTATTATATTGAAAACAGCTGAGTAGATTTTTTTTCAGGTTTCTTTGATGAATAGAAAGTTCAGAAAAACAGTATTTGTCTGAAATATAAATGTCTTTATCATCACTTTTGATCAGTTTAAAGCATCCTTGCTAAATTAAAGTATTAATTTCTATTAAAAAAGCTTTTGAATAGTATAATGTATAATGTTCAAAAGCTGTTTATTTCAGATAAATGCTGATCTTTGGTCTTTCTATTCATCAAAGAATTCTGAAAAAATGTACTCAACTGATTGATAATAATAAACAATGCTTCTTGAACAGCAAATCAGCATATTAAGATGATTTCTGAAGGATCATGTGGAGTAATACTGAAAATTTTGCTTTGAAATCACAGGAATAAATTACATTTTAAAATATATTTAAATAGAAAACCGTTATTTTAAATAGTAAAAATATTTCACAATATTACTGTCTTTGCTGTACTTTGGATCAAATAAATGCAGGCTTGGTGAGCAGAAGAGACTTCTTTAAAAGAAAAAACAATAAAAATCTTACTGTCCAAAATTTTGACTGGTAGTGTAGCTTTTTTATTTTTTATTATGAGGTGAAAATTTAAAAAATGCTAAATGTAGGTTAGAATAAAAAAAAAAAGTCAAAATTGTGAGATGTAAACTCAGAATTGAGAAAAAGTCAGTTAGAAAGTTTATCTTTTTGGAGTTGCCTGAAAAAAGTCTGAATTGTGGGCTTAAAAAGTCACAATTTTCTTTTTTTATTTCTTATTCTGTGGTGGAAACGTGCTTCCATAGTTACATGTTAAACCAGGGATAGCAGGAAAAAAAAACAGATGTTTACCATAATTCCTTTAGTCCTATGTTTTAATATGGCCAGTTTATTCTAGTCACTTGATTTAGATCTTTGTTTTGCACTTATTACACATTTTTCACTAGCAACATTTGTATTTGCTGTTAGTATTTGACCTTTGCACATCACTGTCATGCAGTGTTGGCTTTCGGATCATATCCTGAATACTGTCACACCTTACATCAGCTCTCTGTATGAGAATCAATAAGATAAAATGGGAAAACATCAAAACATGAGCCCCCTATAAATCTCATGTAGGTTTTCAAACATTTTTACATAATGGCAGTCATTAGTAAAATATATCTGTTGTCCATGTTAACATTATTTATAATTATTGCAAGTTGGTTGACGGTTATAATATTTTTTTTAAGAGTATTCGGGTTTTTCAAATCTAGAAAGAACTCCCAAAATGTTCAGAAAGTTTGAACTGATTGACATTTACTGTATTTTGGAGCCACATTGTATTATACTGTATTTCTAAAGCTTCTATTATGAAATACCATGTATTATGTTCTATTAAGAAATACCTTTTAGTATTTTAAATCAGTTTTTGCAATACTAAATAAAAGAGTTTCATTGACCATCTCTGTTTTTTTTTTATTTCTTTGCTGAAAAATAAAATGAAATCACCGAACACAGAAGCAATACTACATATCTTTATTTACTCTTGGTGTGTAGCTTACAAAACAAACAGTGCATCTATATAGGGCTGTCGATTATTCTAAGTAAACAAATATATATATAATATATATAAAATATATAATATATATATATATATATATATATATATATATATATATATATATATATATATATATATATGTAGTAGTACTAAACATAAATCTAAGTGAACAATAATAGCCTTTAAATGACTTCAAATACATATATAATAGCAATGAGGCAGTAATAATTAGTTCAAATAAAGTATCAAAAGCAAGTAGTCATATTGTTTTATTGAACAAAAATGTTCAAATACATGTATTATAAACAATAGAGCAAACGTACATTATGCATTATAACAAATTCCTGCAGAGGGCACCAAAGACCTGACAATTGTTTTTACGCTTTAGTGCACATTTAATCCTTGTTTAATATTGACTCAACAGCATTTAATTTAAATGTCCACTTAATCTTTAATCTTTGGCCATTTCTTTATTATAGAAAACCTATAGCCACTGTTATTTCTTGAATATGTGAACCTCAAAACGTGTAAACTCAAGAGGGTGTAAACTTTTATTTTGAAATCGCGATGAACAGTTAGCATAATTGAGAACGATATTGGTTTTCGCTTGTGTTTGTGTATGTTTATAAATGATTTACCTTACAAATCTGATGAAATGGTGCATGTCGCGTTCCCAGCTGAACCTTATAATAAACCCAAATTCACAACAACATGTAAAGATGGAGTTTAAAAGAGAAGTCCACTTCCAAAACAAAGATTCACATATAATCTTACCCCCTTCTCATCCAAGATGTTCATGTCTTTCTTTCTTCAGTCGTAAAGAAATTGTTTTTTGAGGAAAACATTTCAGCATTTTTCTTTATATAATGGACTGATATGGTGCCCCGATTTTGAACTTCCAAAATGCAGTTTAAATGCGGCTTCAAACGATCCAAAATGCGATTGTAAACGATCCCAGCCGAGGAAAAAGGGTCTTATCTAGCAAAACGATCGGTTATTTTCATTTAAAAAAAATACAATTTAAATACTTTTTAATCTCAAACGCTGGTCTTGCCTTTTTCTCCCTGAACTCTGTGTATTTTGCCTCAAGACAGTTAGGGTATGTCGAAAAACTCCAATCCTATTTTCTCCCTCAACTTCAAAAACCATTTCAAAATCATCCTACATCGCTGCAGAGGTTTCGACCCAGTCTTTTCAAAGTGAACAGGAAAAGAAGATCAAACACCCTTAACCAAAAAGGTAAAACAGCAATATAGGACGATTTCGAAGTTGAGGAGAACACGAGGTGGGAGTTTTTCGACATACCCTAACTGTCACGGACAGGAACAAAAACAGTCCAGGCAGAGTGAGACGAGACGAGCGCTTGAGATTAAAAAGTATATAAATTGTATTGTTTTTATTAAAATAACCGATCGTTACGCTAGATAAGACCCTTCTCTCTAGGCTGGGATCGTTTGAAGCCGCATTTAAACTTTATCAGTCCATTATATGGAGAAAAATGCGGAAATGTTTTCCTCAAAAAACATAATTTCTTTACGACTGAAGAAAGAAAGACATGAACATCTTGGATGACAAGGGCGTGAGTACATTATTTGTAAATTGTTGTTCTGGAAGTGGACTTCTCCTTTAAGACCATATGATAACAATGGTAAATGCTAACAGTGTACTAGCATTTATTGTAAACAGAGCTGCACGTACTTAAACGCAAGTAAGTAATTAATGCACATATATTAAACCTGCATTGCAAATCGTAGCGTTTGTGAATTCTTAATAGCATTATGCTTTATCATGATTTTTAAATGGGTTTAATATGTGGAATACGCCACATCCGGTATTTTGCCGATTACTCGACACAGGCAAAACGCAATCAAGGATTTTTTAAAAATCGAATACTCGAATAGAATCAAGGAATCGTTGCAGCCCTACATCTAAATATTGAACACCAGTAATATTGGTACGTGTTTTGAGGAACTAGTCAGGTCTGGTTTTAGGTGGTCTGACAGAGCCGTCTATAATGCGGTAAGATCTCACGCTGTGGCAGATGCAGTTTAAACTCGAGCGCCACCAGCACGGGGAACTCCAGCGATAACAATTCCCTGCGATTCAGCCGCAGTCGCTCCTCCAGTCTCTGAGTGAGAATTAATTGAGATGTTTATTGAATTTGAAATCATGGAGCTGATATTGAAGAGTTTTACTTACATCTATGAGGTGTTTGACCTCTGGCCTCTTGAGGTCGTTGCTTATTTTGGCGGCGAGAAGGATGCAAGCTCCGGCGCAGAGTTTACGATTTTGCTTGTCGAGTTTACCATGCAGGGCGAGCTTTTCGAAATAGACGTAAGCCATTGCAATCGTTGGTTCTTCGTACCCACAATCCTCCTGGGCCAGTTTACGGATCTCTCTTTTCAGACTTGAGAATGTCACAGTATGATAAAATAGTACATGCAATTAGATTGCTTCAAGATGTTAACATTTTTAAGTTGTGTAACTGGAAGCTGGTACCTTCTGATTTTGCTGAGGGTCAGCTGAACATGTGGAAACTTTTCGCTGAATGTTTCATTCATGTCTTTCTTCAAGTCGGACGGCTTGACATATTCAATGACTGTTGTCTGAAAAAAATCAACACACATCTCTAGGAAAGAAGTGCTAAAGAATTTTAACAGTTTTAAATGCTGCATTACATCCGTGAGGTGCAGAAGGGAGTTTTTCAGGCAAGGATCATTTTCGTGATTTTTTTTTTTTTTTTTTTTTTTTATTACAGTGATGCAGTTCTTCCCTCATAAGCAGCATTAGTATATTTTTAAGGCAGATGTAGGCAAGGTGAAACTGTCATAAAATGTTGCAATAACAATAATAAGAGATGTTTCTGTATGACAAGCTTCATATGCATCAACTGATTTTGCTCTCACCATATAAGATGGAAAGACAAGCACTCGTTTATGTTTCCCACACGGCCACTGTGGATCATCCAGAAGATTCGGGTCATAATCATCAATGTTTTTCCCTTTGAAACCTGTATATTAAAAAATTAAATTTTTTTTTATATATATATATACATAATACATAAATAAATAAGAGATTTGAGGATTCTCGAAATGTAAAAAAGAAAAGAAAAAGCCAGAAAAAAAAAACATTTTCAGGAAATGTGTAGCTTAATATTACAAATAAATCTATTTATTTTTAATTTATGAACTGCTTTTACTTGTGTAATTGTGAAATACTTCTAGAAAAAAAATGGTAAATTATTTAAATCCTAAATTGAAAGGTCATTCAAAAACAATAAATAAATATATAATAAAATAATAAATAAGCAAATAAATATAAAAAGAGTATGTCTGGGTGTGTCAAAAGAGAAAAAATAAATAAATGAATGAATGAATACAGGGAATTCTGGAAATAATAATAATTTAATAAACAAATATTCTCGGACAAAAAAAAAAAAACATTTTCAAGAGGTTTTTTTTTTTTATTATTATTCTTTACATCCTAAATTGATGTGCAGAGCTTAGTATTATTTATAAATATATAATTTTTTTAATTTATGAATCTCTTTAACAATGGACAAAAAAGTAAGCAAATAAGTATACACAAATAAATAAATATGGGAATTCTGGAAGAGTTAAAAAAAAAAAAAAATTCCAGGACAGAGCTTTTGCAATTGTCAAATAATTCTAGAACAAAACTGGTAAATTCTTTTCATCCTAAATTGAAATGTCATTCAAAAACAATACATAAATAAATAAGTGTGTGTTGAAAGAGAGAGAGAAAAAAATCCAGGACCAATAAAATAAATAAATAAAATAAAAACAAAAAATGAATGAATACAGGGAAATAATAATAATTTCAAAAAAATATTAAAAGAGAAAAAAATATTCTTAGAAAGAAAAAATAAACATTTTAAAGGGATTTTTTTCCATCCTAAATTGACATGCAGTTTAGGATTATTTATAAATCTTTTTTTTTTTTTTTTTTTTTAATGTATGAACCTCTTTAACAATTGTCAAACCAGTAAATAAATAAACAAATTCTGGAAATGTAAAAAAAAAAAAAAATTAATAGAAAGAAAATTATGTGTTGCTTAGTTTTACTTATAAATCTATTCATTTTTAATTTATGAACTGCTTTTATAATTGTCAAATAATTCTAGAAAAAAATGGTAAATTCTTTTTTATCCTAAATTGAAATTAATTCAAAAACACTATATACATTCATAACAAGAGAGCATGGTAAATCTAACATGTGAACATGTAGCTCTTCCTCACTGACCTTTCTTTATGGCCGTCTGAGTGAGGACGTTACATGCTGGACTCAAAACACACTGAGACCCAGAATGCTGTGTGAAAACATCATCACTGCCACTGCTGCCACTCAAGGCATTAGTGTGAGACAGAAGATTTGTGTACGACACTGTCTGATGGTTCAGAAACAAAATATTGGTTATGAAACCTCACTATTACATTATAGATCATTACATTATAGATATTACATATTAGAGTAGATCAAATACGTCATACTCACCTTACCCTTGGCTCCAGGTTCAACAGCATCAAGACCAATCGCTGTGTCTCCAGTCGCTCCACTGAAGCTCTTCTGATGGCCGCAGTCTAACCTTTGCTCACTGTAGACAACAAATGAGTATGAGATCTATAGATCTATATCCAAAATCTAAAGTAAACAGAGCAGGACTCACTTGATCTGACTGAAGTCTCGATAGGGCAGGACCGAAAACATCCCATATAGAGCTCGTCTGGCACTGATCAAAACTATCCTACAGAAACATATACCTTAGACACAGTTCACTAGCTTTTCTTCTCCTTCAGTGGCAGTCAAACTGCAAACCTTTCACCTTTATTTAGCATTTTTTCCTTCCATATTTACCTTTTAATTTAACACTTTTTAATCTAAATAAGTGGTTTGAGAGATTGTAGTTTGTGCAGAAACGCTGTCACAAACATGTGCTGTTCTCCTCAGAAGAGCCACTTGATCCTGCTGTATGTGTCATTTGTGATTTCAGTCCAATGATGCAGATCTTACTTTATAAATACTGCAAAATAATAATTTAAGTAAATTTATAATCACACAATGTAATAATTAATAAGCTTTACTGATTTATAAAATATTTAATTGATATCTTTAAGAAGATCTCAGTGATTGTGAGACCCATATCCACAACCACAATACCAAGCATTTATTAATATTTGTTATGTTAGTGTTGTTTTAGTATCATTATGATACTATTATTATGTTTTTATAAATAGTTTGAATCACCTTATTTATTTATTTATTGTTAAAGTTTATTTTATTTCAGGTAACTTATTTATTTATTTATTGTTAACATTTATTTAATTTCAGGTAACTTTATTTATCCAATTATTTATTTATTGATAACATTTATTTTATTTCAGGTAACTTTTTATTCTATTATTTATGTATTTATTATTTGTTTATTGTTAACATTTATTTTTTAGATATAAAAAATATATATAAATATACATATATTTTTTATAACTTTTTTTTACTATTATTTATTTACTTATTTATTTATTTATTGTTGTTAATGTTTATTTTATTTAAGGTAAATTGTTATTTATCCAATTTATTTATTTATTTATTTATTTATTTACTATTAACGTTTATTTTATTTCAGGTAACTTTTTTATACTATTTATTATTTATTTATTGTTAACATTTATTTTTATTTCAGGTAACTTATTTATTTATTGTTAACATTTATTTTATTTCAGGTAACTTTTTATCCTATGGTTTGTTTGTTTGTTTATTTATTGTTAACGTTTATTTTATTTAACTTTTTATTTATCCTATTATTTATTTTTATTTATATATTAATGCTAACGTTTATTTTATTTCCGGTAACTTATTTATACTCTGATTTATTTATTTATTTATTGTTAATGTTTATTTTATTTCTGGTAACTTATTTATACTCTGATTTATTTATTTATTTATTGTTAACGTTTATTTTATTTCAGGTAGCTTATTTATTTATTTATTCATTTATTTATTGTTGACAGTTATTTTATTCCAGGTAACTTTTTTTTTTTATCCTATTTATTTTTAAAGTTTATTTTATATCAGGTAACTGTTTTTTTTTTATCCCTTTATTTATTTATTTATTTATTGTTCACTTTTTTTTTCTGGTAACTTTATTTATTTATTTTTTTTTAATCCTATCATTTATTTCTATCTATCCTGTGGTTTCAATTAACTATAATAGCCCTGATAAGACCTTATTGCATATTTTTAGTTAATATATTTGTAATAATTTGTTTGTTAATTGCGGTACCTTCCATTGCGAGTATCATGTTGTCTCATGTTTTTGATGAAATGAACTCGTCTGCTGCTTCTGGGTCGTACGACACTTGTGAACGACTTACTGTGACATAAAAATAAATAAATAAAAGAAATATTACATTCCATTTACAATTTCAAATCCGTTATATTGAAAAATAATTCGGGATTATTTCAACAGAGCTGTAAATTTTAGCGGATGGAAAAAAGGAAAAAATTACAATACCTCTGAAGCTCTCTGGAAATGTTCACTTTGAATTCAGTGTCTAGAAGAGATGTTTTGACTCCGCTCCCCGTCTGACCTCCACACTCCTCTTTCCCGGGCTGCTGCTGTTCTCCTGAAGCTGTTTGTGATCGTATGACTGGAGCAGATGTTGAAAGCGTGAATCTGGCGCCATCCTCAGCATGACGTGGAGTCTCGTTCGCCTCCACTGCTTTTCCGTCCAGCGAGATGTTGTTGAGGAAAGACAGAGCCGCCTGCCTCTGTCTGCGATCCATTTTAACAGGTAAGAAAACAGCAAAGAGAAGAAAACCTGACTGAAAGTGCTGCTGTCTACAGCTGTCAGCCCTCCTGAACTGAAGCACACTTGAGTCGTCACACATGGCTTTCTTTACAGCATATAAATAGTGCAAATTAGTGGTGTTTTAAATCAGGAGCAAAACATTCACTGGACATCAAGTAACGACCAAATACAATAGCAGAAATTTTGTTTAACCCTCATGTTGTGTTCTCGTAAATGTGACTCGTAGATGGTGTAGGGGAAATCACTTTTAAAAGTAACGCATTACAAATATCGCGTTACTCCTATGGAAAGTCATGCGTTGTTACCAGTGTTGGGGGTAACGCATTACAAGTAACACGAGTTACGTAATAATATTACTTTTTTCAAGTAACTAGTAAAGTAACGCATTACTTTTGCATTTCTAAGAAAATATCTGAGTTACTTTTTTCCCCATTTATTGATTGACAAGTCTCCTGTTGGTAAATTGGAAGTAAACATGATGTTACTGTATTCTAGACTAAAGGTGAACTTGCATTAATTCATCTCACTCACAAAAAACAGATTCAGTATTCCTCAAAATGAATAAAAACAGTGAAATGCAAACTCAGAATATGACGCAACCCTGCAATAATTAAATATGTTAAATAAAACAAATATCCTTTATGTATTTAATCCCATTTTATTAATCAGTGTCTTTGCTGCTGACCTTTGATGATGCAATTCAACCATACTAATAAGCAAAAATGACTTTAGATAAACTAACATTTGTGCTTAATTTTTTTTTTTTTTATAGCTGGAGAGTGATCTCCTGCATAAATGTACTTTACTTTCAGCCTGAGGTGAATTCATTTCACTTTTGGTGTAAAAGGGCTTTTACATTAGCAAAACAAAGAAGCAAGCCCTGCCCAAATTTAAAAAGTAACGCAAAAGTAACGTAACACATTACTTTCCGTAAAAAGTAACTAAGCAATGTAATTAGTTACTTTTTCTGGGAGTAACGCAAAATTGTAACACATTACTTTTAAAAGTAACTTTCCCCAACACTGGTTGTTACTAGATCCTTGGAAAAAAAAAAAAAAAAAAAAGTAATCTGATTACGTAACTCACATTACTTGTAACACGTTACCCCCAACACTGCTTGTACAGGATTTTCAGTTTCCTTAAAATGTTAGTTAATGGCTATACCTTTTTTGTACTTTTTATCAGCTTGTTTTTAATGGGAAAAAAGCATAAATAAATAAATAATGTTTATTCAAAAACTGCATAAGCTTAGATCATAATAAGTTTCAAAAAGAAATACAAAACCTGTGTTAATTAAAAGAAAACAAGTTGATAAAAAGATTGAATACAAGATTGGATATTATAGCATAATTACAGATTTACAAGCAAATTTTAACACCAAATTAGGTATTTTTAGCACAGCACAAGGCTTACAACTAAGCGAAAATGTTAAATGTTACTAAAATAAAAAAAAATGTGTATTAATATTACAATGAGCTATAAAGGCCTAAAAATGCATTATTCAGAACACATTCTGTTGAATAGAAAAATGTACAATTGTATGTAAATATATGAAAGATTTATGTGATTTATGATTTTTAATGTCAGCAAATGCATTTTCGCCATACTGTTAAAAGCAAACTTACTGTATTTTAACAATCATATGCTTAGATGTACAAATGTACTTTTAAAAAAACGTTTTATTATTATTTTATTACAGGATAAAAGTATTTTTACAAATTACAGTGAAAATCAAGTGTACAAAATGTTCTTCCCCTCTAGACAAAATGAGGTTTGTTTATTAATCAAGGTCATTACATAAAATCTGTGGACAGTATTCACAAATAACACAAATACATGTAAAAGTAATTAAAAAATAAGCAGCTGTGATTCAGGACAGAATCAAAGAGAATTACATATACGTCTCTTTTGTTTAAGTGTGATTTTTTTTTAATCACATCTGATCTTATAAGGATGCACTCAGTGCTTATGTTTTTGTGACTTGGCTTTCGGTGAGAACATGGCGAGGTACGGTCGTCTCCTGCGTATCCGCACATCCGGCTGGTCGTCCTCTTTAATGTAGCCTGATGAGAGCAAAGCATTATTAATGTTATATAGTTCATAACAGTGCAAGATTTCAAAATTGCTTTCTCTATTTGTCAAAATGATGTAATGCAGTACCTCTTTCCACACAGGTCTGTGTCGACGGGAAACCCACTTCCCAGAAGTTCTCCGGAGTGGAAGGTGGGATGTAGCGGTAGCGATGCCGTGAACAGGAAGCCATTTTTTTCTGCCTCTCTTCCTCTGGAAGGCCTGCATAATACTGAAGCAACAGAACGCTGTTAATTACGACATTTCTATTTACTGATGTTATGATCATTTAGAAAAAGGAGATATATTGCATAATACAGTGTATAAACTGACTCACAATTTCGCACTCTTTACAATAGTGGCCTTTCAGTTTTCTCCTTTCGTCTTTCTTACGCACAACTTCCACACAAGCAAAAGACGTATTCCTGGAACAGAAAGCAAAACATACAATGTCTTTAAAAATATACTTCATGGATAATTTTCTTTAGCTAATATTTTTATTATTTGAACCATTTTTATTCATTTTGTTTTTAAAGCACCACAGGCTCTTAAAGCTATATATATATATATATATATATGAAAGCTAGTTGCTACTCTCTCTTTTTTCATTTAACTTGATGTACTAAAAATAAAACCCAAAATAATTTATTCACAAAAATTCATTAAAATAAATAACAATGTACAGTAAAAAATAACAATAACAATGTTTTTTCTGCTCACCAAGCCTGCACTTATTTGGTCTAAATTATAATACAATTGTACTGGGTTCCGTAAATTATTAAATAAATAAAAAATATGTATTAAAATAAAAAATAACCTAAATTAATGCAGAAATATTTGTATATATCAAAACTTAAATAACTAAATATATAAAATTATATATGTACACTACCAGTCAAAATTTTCTGAACAGTAAAATTTTTAATGTTTTTGAATCTCTTCTGCTCACCAGGCCTGCACTTATTTGGTCTAAAGTACAGCAAAAACAGTAAAACTTTGAAATATTTTTACTATTTAAAATAACTGATTTATATTTGAATATATTTTAAAATGTAATTTATTCCTGTGATCAAAGCTACATTTTCAGCATCATTACTCCAGTTTTCAATGTCATCATTCTAATATGCTGATTTTCTTGATTTCAAGAAACATTTATTATTATTATTATTATTATTATTATTATTATTAATATTTAAAACAGTTGAGTACATTTTTCCAGGTTTCTTTAATAAATAGAAAGCTCCAAAGAACAGCATTTATCGAAAATAAAAAACTTTTGTAACATTATACACTATACCATTCAAAAGCTTGGAGTCAGTACAATCTTTTATCATTTTGAATATAATATAATTTTTATGGGGGGGATTAATACTTTTATTTAGCAAGGATGCTTTAAATTGATCAAAAGTAATGATAAAGTCAGTTATAATATTACAAAAGATTTCTATTTCAGATAAAAGCTATTCTTCTGAACTTTCTATTTATCAAAGAAACCTGACAAAATTCAGCTGTTTTCAACATAATGATAATCATTAAAAAATGTTTTTTTGAGCATCAAATCAAAATATTAAAATGATTTCTGAAGGATCATGTGACTGGAGTAATGATGCCAAAAATTCAGCTTTGAAATCACAGGAATTACATTTTAAAATATATTCAAATAGAAAACAGTTATTTGAAATAGTAAAAATAGTTAAAAAGTGTACTGTTTTTGAACAAGAACATTTATTAACATTTAAAGCATCTTATATTACTCACCTGTTTGATTTATCATCGTCAGATGACACTCGCTCTGGGTCTGCAGGCCGGTGGAATTCACCTGAACAATCACAATAAAAAGTTTTAAAACATGAAGGTCAAATATTACAATATGTCTTGGAAATGACAGAATGAAACAAAACGCTACCTGCTGCCACTTGTTCTTCCTCATCATCGTCTTCGTTTCTCTCCTCCTCGTGTGTACTGTCTTGTTTAGGATCAAAACTCTCTTCCTGTGGACACGAGTCGTATTCTCCATACCCCGTCTTATCGAAGATGTCAGCAAGGCTGTCATTTGCCTTCTGCCCAATTCCTGTTGATCAATCACATGTAGATACTGTCTTAAGAAGACATGAATTTGAAGAAACAAATCAAATCAGTTGTTCATTGATGTAATACCAGTGGTTTGGGATTGTCCCGTCCTCTTCAGGCCTCTCAGCAGGAGACTGTGACTCACAAATGTACAGTCAGTGTCCATTGTTTCTATGTCTGCTCTGGCCTAATGCAATTTGGGAAAAATGTCAGATTTTGAAAAAAATATTTTTAATTTCTGCTTTAGTGACATACAGCTAAAATAACCAAATTATCAGTTTGGGTTCAGTACGATTTTTAATGGTTTTAAAAGAAGTCTCTTCTGCTCACCAAGGTGGCATTTATTTAAGCAAAAATATAGTAGAAACTAAAATTCTGAAATATTATTACAATTAAAAATAACTGCTTTCTTTTTGAATATATTGTCAAATGTAATTTATTTTTCTGATGCAAATCTGAATTTCCAGCATCATTCCTCCAGTCTTCAGTGTCACATGATCCTTCAGAAATCATTCTAATATGCTGATTTGCTGCTCAAGATTTCTTATTATTATCAATGTTGAGCACAGTTGTGCTGCATCATATTTTTGTGGAAAAACGTGCAATTTTTTTTTTTTCAGATTTCTTTGATGGATAAAAAGTGCAAAAGAATTGATTTATCAATTTATGCATCCTTGCTGAATTAAAAAAATATATAGCTTTCAAAACATATCCTTTAAATGGTAGCATAAATATGTACCTCTGGTTGAGGAGAGCTTTCTGTATCATACTGATCCAGATCAGCTCCTGGATCAACACTCCAGCTCTGATCTGTCAAATAAAGACCAAATCAAATCAAAAATCATCAGTAAAACCATTCATCCTGAACTACTTAAAGGAGAAGTCCACTTCACATATAATGTACTCACCCCCTTGTCATCCAAGATGTTCATGTCTTTCTTTCTTTCTTTCTTTAGTCGTAATGAAATTATGTTTTTTGAGAAAAAGATTTCAACATTTTTCTCCATATAACGGACTGATATGGTGCCCCGGTTTTAAACTTCCAAAATGCAGTTTAAATGCAGCTTCAAACAATCCCAGCCAAGAAAGAAGGGTCTTATCTAGCATAACGACTTATTTTAATAAAAATAATACAATTTATATACTTTTTTAATTGTCAAACACTTGACAAAAATTGTTGTCTTGTCTTACTCTGCCTGGACTGTTTTTGTTCCCATTCATGACATGGAAAAACTCTTATCTCACGTTCTCCCTCAACTCTGAAATCGTCCTATATCGCTGTTTTACCTTTTTTTATTAAGGGTGTTTGATCTTCTTTGCATGTTCACTTTGCAAAGACTGGGTCGGAACTTCTGCAGCGATGTAGGATGATTTTGAAATGATTTTTGAAGTTACGATCAAAATACGAGTTTGTCGACATACCCTAACTGTCTTAAGTCAGAATACACAGAGTTCAGGGAGAGAAAGGCAAGATTGGCGTTTGAGATTAAAAAGTATTTAAATTGTATCTTTTTAATAAAAATAACCGTTCGTTTCGCTAGATTAGACCCTTCTTTCTCGGCTAGGATCGTTTACAACCGCATTTTGGATCGTTTGAAGCCGCATTTAAACTGCATTTTGGAAGTTCAAAATCGGGGCACCATATCAGTTCATTATATGGAGAAAAAAGCTGACATGTTTTCCTCAAAAAACATAATTTCTTTATGAATGAAGAAAGAAAGACTTTCTTCCATCTTAGATGACAAGGGGGTGAGTACATTTTTGGAAGTGGACTTCTCCTTTAAGATTATCAGTAAACTATTAAGGGAAACTGTTCATAATAGATCTGTATTACCATATGGAAAATGCGTGTTTTGATTCTGAATAGAGCTTTTGTGAGGCGTGTGCTTGTCCAAACATTTCCTCTTCTTTGAATCCTACAAACATAAAAGAGTTAAAACCAACTCAAGTGTGTTTAATTCACATTTTTATGTAAAACTGTTTGAAAATGGGTAAATCAGGTGATAACCTGTATCGCTTTTGTCTGACTGCATCTAACCGTTGATTCCTCTTTCTTGCTCTCTATACGATCATTAGCTGGAGTGGAAGCAAACATCATCCACTTGATTTCGGTTTCATCAGGATCATCCAAGCTGGAATCAGAAATCTCTCTTTTTCTGCCATCCGTTTGTTTTCTCTTCCCTCTATCTGGCACTGAAATGTTTGAAGGTGTGCATGGAAAGTCATTTGCGGCTGTTGACTTCTGCTGCTCTCGCAAAACAGATGGCAACTCGTCATTTTGGACTGCAGTGACACTGGAATAGATAGATATAAAAAGAAACAGCAGCTACTAATATGAAGTATCTGTTCCAGATAATCTTTCAGTCATTATTAAGAGTTCAAAAGGAAGTTTGTTAGGATTTAAAAGTTTCTTTTTACATGTTTGTGCAGTCACGTGACTCAGATTGTTGGCTTCGTTCAGTGTGTGGCGAATCATCATCAAGCTGGAGGGAAAACACGTTTGACATCTAAACACACATTTATAAACACTGCCAGTGTGAACATATAGAGGTTTTCGGTATATAACTAAGCATTTTTAAGATAGTCTTCAAAATGCACAGCTGAAATAAAATCTAAAAAGGCATTTTAGGATATAAATCATGACTGAAATGTTAAAGATGAAGATAATGCAGAACCTGTTCCGGACAGACGTCCATATGGCAGGTCTCAGGAACCACAGCCCTGAAATGTTTCCTTGTCTGAGGCTCTAAAATAAACATCACATTCATGTTGTCCTTTCAAAGAACATCATCTAAAACATATTGCTTTAAAAGAGAATTTAAATTTGAATAAAATTCTAAAAACTTTAACAAATTTAAATTTGTTTTAAGGAATATACTTTTAAACACTGACTATAATCTTATTGATTATACAAGAGATTTTTGTATTAATATAAATTACAGATGAGGATATGACACCTGCAATACAAGTCACATCCATTTCACATGTCTCAGCAACCAGCAAACTTTTGCCATTACAGCTGAAGGGCACAGACGGCTCTCCTCGCCTGGGTTCTGTAAATTATTAAAAATAAATCAAAACAAATATATATTAATATAAAAAACTAAATGAATGCAGAAATATTTGTATGTATCAAAAATTAAATAACTAAATATATAAAATTATATACGTACATTACCAGTAAACTTGTTTTGAACAGTAAGATTTTTAATGTTTTTGAATGAAGTCTCTTCTGCTCACCAAGCCTGTATTTATTTGGTCTAAAGTAAAGCAAAAACAGTAAAATTTTGAAATATTTTTACTACTTAAAATAACCTTTTTCTATTTTAATATATTTTAAAATGTAATTTATTCCTGTGATTTCAAAGCTGAATTTTTAGCATCATTACTCCAGTCTTCAGTGTCACATGATCCCTCAGAAATAATTCTAATATGCTGATTTACTGCTGAAAAAAAAAAAAAATTATATATATATAATATATATATATATGATGTTGAAAACAGCTGTGTAGATTTTTTTCAGGTATTTTTGATGAATAGAAAGTTCAGAAGAACAGCATTTAAAGGAAATAGAAATCTTTTGTAACACTGTAAATGTATTTATCACCACTTTTGATCAATTTAAAGCATCCTTGCTAAATAAAAGTATTAATTTCTATAATTTCTTTCCCACAAAATAAATAAATAAATAAAAAATTATACTGACTTCACGCTTTTGAATGGTATAGTGCATAATGTTACAAAAGCTTTTTATTTCATATAAATGCTGATTTTAGATCTTTCTATTCATCAAATAATCCTGAAAAAATTTACTGATAATAATAATAATAATAATAAATGTTTCTTGAACAGAAAACCAACATAGAATGATTTCTAAAGGATCATGTGATACTGAAGACTGGAGTAATGATGCTGAAAAAATTGAGCTTTGATCACAGGAATGACATTTTAAAATATATCCAAATACAGAACAGTTATTTTAAATAGTAAAAATATTTCAAATATTTCACTGATTTTGCTGTATTGTGGATCAAATAAATGCAGGCTTGGTGAGCAGAATAAAAAAAAAAAAAATCTTACTGTTCAAAAACTTTTGACTGGTAGTGGCAGTGTATATATTAATACTCTCAAATCATTGTCCTTTAAAAAATGAATAAATGCCAGAGGTGACCACCAATGAGCCTTTTTCCTTCATTTTAAGTGTCTTACCAGGATATGAGAGTGATAGTGGTGTCTCAGCGTAGCGGACGTGATTCTGTTCCTTCCGCCGTTTCATCTTGCTGGCAACAGGTAAGGACAGCGGACGGTGAGGAGAGTCTGGGATCATCCCCTCCTCGGCCTCTGAAGACACATTCTGTGGAGAACTAGACACAGATATCCACTTAAAACACTCATGTGATGTACTTCATCTTTACAGACATGTGGAGGCATTTTGTCACATTTCATTTGACTTTGATTCTCACCTTGACCTCCTAAGTCGCTCCAGTTCAAGACTCAGTTTCCTGTTTTCATCTTTAAGAGTCTTCCTCTCTGCCTCTAAACTCACCAACAGACATTTACAGCAGATTTATGGGTTGACACTAATAGAGTGGTAGATTTTCCTTTACGGATGAGGCAAAATACAATACATAATAATAATAATACGACATAAATTAAAAACTTCTCACCGAGTTCAGAGATGACAGACAAATTTTTCTGATTAGTATCTTCAAACTCAGAGTTTGTCTTTTTAATCTGCATCTCTGTCACAGAGCAACGATCACATGGTCCAGAATGCACCCTAAACACAGAGACAAACAAAACAGCAACTGAGGATAATACTAGGAAGAAATAATAATAATATGTTGCCAAAGTAAAAATGTCCTTTTTAGAGCACCTGTCCTCTAACTGTCTGATCTTGTCCTGCAGGATCTTCTGTTGTTCTCGTAACTGCTGGTTCTTGCTGTGAAATTCACCCAGTCTCTGAGCATCTCTGACAGGAAAGCAGAATTATTACAGTTAGAGATCATGTTTGACATTTTTTACAGAACTCTTGAACCAGAAGAAAGACTCTAAAAGTCTGTCAAGTTTTTTAATAATCATCAGTATTCAAAAACCAATTATAAGTCTATTTATAAATCATTAAATCAAGCTGATTTAAAAAATCTTCATGCAGCTTTTTTATTAAATGTTTTTATACAGTAAACCATAGACTTACAGACAGCGCTCTTTCTTCAGTTTAGTTATTTTTGCCTGCAATTCTGGAAATCAGAAAAAATTATGTCAGTGCAAAAGCAAAAAACATCCCATGTTGCTATGAATTCAGTTGATTAAAAAAATGGAGTTCCATGTTAAAAAACATAGAATTTGTGCAAAAATAAAATGTATTTCATAGGGTTCCGTGTACATTGTAAATAAATATTTACTGTACTGTACTTCATTTTATTTATCCTTATATATATATATATATATATATATATATGTATATAAAATGCATTTTTACAAATATTTAATGACACCTTATCTAAATAAGATATTAAATATTTAAAAAAATCTAAAGCATTAATAAGATATTTCGAACAGCAAATATAATTCGAACAGATCCAGAATCTACAGTATTAGTACTACAATTTTATATTATTTTATATTATACCTTGCAGTGCCGTGTCATGAATCTCTCTCACAGCATTCAGCAGATCCTGCAGTTTCTCTCTGGAGTCTGCAGATGTGTTGGAAGCAGGACTGTGAGCGCTCAGATCTGAAGTACTCATCCTCAATCAGTCTATCAGACTCCTTTAGTCCGATGACTTCCACGCACTGGTGACAATCAGAGTAATTCGACATAAAGTTGACATTCGCTATTTCACACAGCTGACCGACTAATATATTTCTTTTGGCCGTTTACTTAACGACATAATGCGCTACGTGTAACTAAACATAAGAATGAAACAAGACAAGTATATTATAAATAGAAACACGCTTTTCAGAACTCCTGAAAATTGTGTTCCATCATGTAAACATTCGGATTCCGCGCCTCGCGGAGGATTCTGGGAGTTCAGCTGCGGCCAATCAGGAGAGCGTTACTGACATCTAGTGGCCAAAAATGCATTGAGAAAGAAAAATAGATATACTGTGCATAAGTTCGCAATTGTGTGTGTGTGTGTGTGTGTGTGTGTGTATATATATATATATATATATATATATATATATATATATAATTGCTATTAGATTATATTATATTATTTTATATTATATTATATTATATTATATAGGCAAATAGATAGAGCAGCTCAAGAATGTAGTAAAAGAATTGTACTATATGTATAAAAAAAATCTAATTATTAAAATTAATATTTTTTATAAAAATCTAAAATACATTATATGATTAGAAAAAATATGTAAAATTATGTACTTATATTAAAATAATATATAGAGAGTTAAAGCAATAATAATTTAACATATACATTTTTAATGTATATTTTTAATGACATATATGTCATTAAATATAAAATTTAATATTAATATTTTCTGAAAAAAAAAATATATATATAATTAGAAAAGTTATGCATACATTATATCACACACACACACACACATATATTGTTAAAGTATATATATTTATAAAAAATATATAATATAAATGACTGTGTGTGTGTGTGTGTTTAAACAATAATAATTTAACATAATATACATTTTCAATATTTACATTTATAAATATATACATACTCAACATTTTACATACATTTTACATACATATACATTTTAATACTGAAATATTTAAAAAAATACATTATATCACACACACACACACACACACACATACAGTAATTATAATATTACATATAATATAACTATATATATTATTTATATAAAATTATATATACATTAAATCATCATTTAATATTGTTTAATTTATTATTAATAATAATAACAATAATTTAATATAATATGCACTTTAATATTTAATTTACTATTTTAAATTAAAATATTTAATATAAAATACATTATATATTATTAGAAAAATATACATTATATCACACACACATATTTAATATTTATAATATAATATAATAAAACATAACATTTATAATGTTATATACAATATATTATAACTATATAGATTATTTAGATTATTTACGCTAAAACATCGTAATTTCAAATAATATACGTTTGAATATTTCATATATATCATATTTAGCAGTAAGAATTTTCTACTACATGTGAACTACTAGTGAAATTATTTTTCTCACTATCCTCTAGTCCGGTAGGTGTCGTTTAATCATACGAAAACTTCGCTGGATTCGCCGAAGAAGACCCAGCACCGGAAGTGAGGCTAAACTTTGCTCCACACAGCGGAAAACAGCTGTTGTTTAGATACAGGAAAAGATAGGTAAGTTCGGCACTGTGCTTTATTACTGCCGTTTCTTTTTCTGCCTGTCTCAATAATTATATATAAGTCTTATTTACTTATTTATAATATATAATCGGCAGTTGTGAATGTCGTTGGCTTTATAAGGAGACAGCTAACGGAGTTAGCCAGCTCTGCTAACTTTCTTCTCGACGTCAGACTAAAGAGACCTGAAAATGTCAATAATTTATTTAACGCTTTTTATATACTCTTCAAATCATTATAGCATGCTATTATAAACTGGAAATTAGAATAAACGACTCATGTTTACTTCATACATCTCATCTTTGGGGAAGCAGAGACTCTGATTTGAGCTATTGTGACATGTCGATGTTTGGTTAAAAAAGGAAGATTATATGATTTATGTTGTGTTATTTTAATACATTACAAATAGAGATAATATTGAGATTGTTGTTACAAATTGTAGGAGCGTTTATTCTAAGTTAAATGTTATTGAATTGCCTCAGCTGTCACTTTAGAAATCCGTTCTGATGGATGACAGCTGCTTATTTTCTGCATGTAGCATTTTATTAATATTTAATGCTACTTATATAGATTTTACACCAAGATTTGTTTACCTCTGTGCATGCTTAATCACATATTGATTTAATTAAAAACAGAAATTATCAGTTGCATGTAACTAGCTTTGTCATTTCTCCCAGGATGCCTGGGCAGAAAAGAAAGATGTCTTCTTCCGAACCTGAAGTTAAGAAAACAAAGATGGATCAGAGTCTCGTGGAGTCAGATAAACCTCAGATGCCCAAGAAGTCTTTGAGAGGACGACCTCCAAAAAACAAAGCGTTGGAAACTCAGTCGTCTAAGCAAAAACAACAAGCACAGCCGAAGGAAGAAAATGGAAAACCTGTTCGACGATCGTCTCGCTTGAAAACTCCACAAAAGAAGGGCACAAGAGGAAGACGGCGGAAAGATGAGGGGAATACAAAAGCCTCTGGAGATAAACCATCTCAAAATATATCTGTTTTGAAAAAAGGAAACAAGAAATATGTTTCAAGAATAAAGAAAGAAAAGGCAACCATTTCTGAAACGATTAAAACAGTCGCAGCTTTGTTTCCTGTGCAGATAGAGCACAATTACGGACGGTCGCTTGACTTTCAAAGCGAGGAGATCACGTTACCCAAACCTGACAAAATCCACGTGGCTAATATAAGCGACCTGCAGTCGCTTCACGAACCGCGAGCGAGCAAAATAGAAGAGCATAGAGAGCTTCCAACAGACCCAATTGAGAAAATCACAGTGAGTGTGGATGCAAAAGTAGATGTGATGAGCAAATCTCCTCCACCTCTAGAAGCTCTTTTTAAAGTCATCCAAGAAACCAGCATCACGAAACACTCGTTTGCTGGTAAAGACATTTCTGATATGGATGAGTTGGAAGTAGTAAACACGTGTTCCCTGCCGGACAGCGTACAAAGTACCGACGTGGCGAAAGTGTTTCTTCCAGATTCAGAAGCATTTCTGGATGACGATATTGAGATTGAACACTGTGTGGTGGAGATTGAAACCTATGAGGATTTGGAGGAGGAGGAAGTGGTGAAAAAACAAACAGGTGAGGCTGTGACGTGTAACGAGGTGACTTCTTCGCCCTCTTTGCCTCAAGAAAGCGCGACGGACTCGCAAGAGCTTCCGAAAAAGCAGGCCATGAACCCTCAAGCTCGGACGAAGGCACGTCTTGCAGCTTTGGCTGAAGAAAGAGCGGCTGCCGCCAAGAAACCTCCACCTCGTCAGCTCAACCTCCTCGCTCTCTGTGAGGAAATCGCAGATGATATTGCATCTGATGCTCCGGGAACTTCAGATGAGAAAAGTGTTGAGGAACAAAACGAGGCGAGTGACTCTAAAGAGGTTTGCGAAACTGAAAAAGAGCTGTCTGAAAACCCCACTCCCCCTGAAACTCCTAGCGCTGAGGCTGATGATTCAAAACTTGAGGATTGTACGCCTAAAAAGCGTTTTTTCCTCAGCCAGGTGTCTTTGCCACTCAAAACCCAGGAGAAGAAGAAACTATCCCGCTTTCAGAGGCTCAGGCAGGTGGAGCTTCAGCGGGATAAGTTGACTTGGACCCGTGTTAAGAAGTTGAAGTCGGATCAGGCGAGTCAGGCTGGTTCTCCCAAGGAGACGGATGCTCCGACGGTCTCGCCCAGCCCGGCCATCACCCCTGCGCAGGTTCCTGTGCCGGAAAGCGTGCCCAAAGTGGGCTCGAATGAACCTAGGCGAGCACTTCCGGCTCAGGCGCCACCCATGCCTAATGGAATCACCAGCCCTAAACCCAAACCAATTGTGGAGTATAAACCGTACACTCCCAGACGCAAGTATTCACCGGATGACTTTGAACTTGATGGTCTTGAAGAGGAGACGACCCAACCAGCAGCATCGAAAAATGAGGTGAAGCATTTATGCAAGCACATTTTAATGCAGTTATTTATAAAAAATACAAAGCAGTAGAATGTGTATTATAATGCACTATGAAGCATTTATGATGCATTTAAGAAAAAAAATTTAAATACACTACAGGTCAAAAGTTTTTGAGCAGTAGGATTTTTTTTTTTTTAATGTTTTTCTTCTGCTTACCAAACATTTATTTTGTTTATTTTACATTTATTTTAACATTTATTTGATCCAGAATACAGCAAAAGCAGTAATATTGTGAAATATGTTTTACTATACCTTACTCCAATCTTCAGTGTCACATGATCCCAGAAATCATTCTAATATGCTGATTTACTCCTGAAAAAAACAAAATTTTATTATGATGTTAAAAAAAAACAGCTATGTAGAATTTTTTCAGGGTTTTTTTTGATGAGTAGAAAGTTCAGAAGAACATCATTTAAATAAAATAGAAATCTTCTGTAACATTGTTATTCTGTAAATTCTAGAAATTAATACTTTATTTATTTATGTGATCCTTTAAGTGATCCTTTAAATGGATCTAAAGTGATGATAAAAAACATTACAAAAGATTTCTATTTCAGATAAATGCTGTTTTTCTGATCTTTCTATTCATTAAAGAAACGAAAATAAATTCTACTCAGCTGTTTTCAACAATAATAATAATAAATGTTATTGAGCAGATTAGTATATTAGAATACGTTTCTGAAAGATCATGTGACTGATGCTAATAATTTAGCTTTGAAATCACATGAATAAATTACAATTTAAAATATATTCAAATAGAAAGCAGTTATTTTAAATGGTAAAAATATTTCAAAATTGTACTGTTTTCGCTGTACTTTGAATCAAATAAATGCAGGCAAAAGAGACTTGTTTAAACACCAAAAATGTTTTGACTGGTAGTGTACCTTACATTGGTCAAAATATTAAAAACATTTTGGGTCAGTAAGATTTTTTTTTTTCTTCCTTTTTTTTTTTTTGTTTTTAAATGAAAAATTCAAAATTTGTAATGAAAAATTCAAATAATTCCTGTTCTTTTGAACTTTCTATTCATCAAAAAATCCTAAAACAAATGTGTTGTCGTAAAAATTTGAATAATCAGAAATGTTTCTTGAGCAGTAAATCATTTTGATCAAAAGAATGCAGCTTTGGTGAGCCTAAGAGACTTCTTTAAAAAATAAATAAATAAATAAATAAATAAATAAAATCTTGCGCAACCCCAGACTTTTGAATTGTAGTTTAAATTGTAAAGTGAATGCAACAGAGCCTTATTCCTGAATATTAAACTTCATCAAACAATTCGCATCAAATTCTAAACGTCAAATTCTGCAGGTTGTTTTTGCTTTTGCAATTAGGCTTACAATTTATAGTCTAGAATTTATTGTACACATTATTTGAAATATCTTCGTGTTAACAATCTAAATAAGCACTGCAGTTGTCTAAAATATGTTATGCTCACAGGTCAAAGCTGACCAGTCCTCTTCATCGGATAAAGTGCAGCCCAAACCAGCAGTGGAGAGGAAGCCATGTGTCACCACTACTGCAGGTAGACAGTGTATTGATTTGTTTGTTTTTGAGTCAAAACAAAAAGCCTGATTTCTGTCCATCTTGCACTACTAGTTGCATACTCGGCACTGAAGTGTTAAACACACGCTAAACAAATTTCTCTTTGACAGTATGTGTATATAATAATGCATATTTGTTTATTTAAAAAAAAAATCCAACTACCTTGTGATGCATGTGTTCACAGATAATAAGCCAAAACCCTCTCCCCAGCAAGAACCTGCACAAAAGACGCAAACAGAAAATAGCGACAGGTAATTCAAAGGACTTTTTTTTTAAAGATTTGAAAAGTATAAAGTTGCTTTAGGTCTATAAAAAAAGCTATAAAAAAAATCTTGTTGAAGTGTAATTTTTTTTTTTTTGTGAAAATGCTTTCTTATTCCTCAGATTAATATGCAACTACAAGTAACTTATTTGATTTTATTTGCCTGAAAATAAATGTGGATCTGCCTATTAGCGCATCACTCTTTGTTTTGGGCAACACTGACACAACTATTATTTTGTTCAGGACAACTTTTTGAGAAGGTCATCATTTTTGCAATTCCGTTTGTTGATGCTAGAGCAGAAATTACACACTTATAATGTGTTTTTAAAATGATATTCTCAAAAGAGTCTATTCTGTTCTCTAGTCAATTAGTCATTTTATAGAAAAGCTGTTTAATGTCTACAACTTCAAACCTATCTGTTGTCATTTCAGGGCAAATTCTAGTGTTGAACCTGGAGCAGAACAAAAGAAAGAGGTCAAAACCAGTCCCAAACCTGCTAGTACAGCAACACAGTCTGGCAGTGTAAGTCAGATATATCCTAACAAACTTTGTGTATTTGTTTGGGTTAATTTATCCCCATCTTCATTTGGATCAATTCATCATAATTTCCTTGTATTTCTTTTTTTTTTTTTTTTTTTAAACTTACAAATATAAGTAATATATATTTGTAAATATACAAATACTATGTTACAACTTTGAGATTATTTTGGAATAAACAGTTAAAACGTAGAATAGAAGACATCAGCATTTAGTGAAGGTTGTGTTTGTGCTTTGCAGGATGCTGGTCAGAAGGCGTTTGGTGCGGTGACGTGTAACGTGTGTGGGATGCTGTACTCTCCTACCAGCCCAGAGGACGAATCCCAACACCTCCTCTTCCACAACCAGTTCATCAGCGCTGTCAGATACGTGGTGAGTCAAGAGAGAAACTGTTGCATCTTATCAACTTTATTATTATTATGTGATTTTGAAGTTACTTACAATATCATAAAGATGTTGCTTCAGTCTCATCTGTCAGCAGTAAGCACAGCCTTGAGTGGTTTTATTGCTTTAATGTATTCTTATAAGATCAGTGTTTAAATATATCCACCTTATTTTTCCCGTAAGAGCAGGCACGGCCAATTGTACATTTTATGGGTCTGGCTTCCGGTCTCATCTATATCCAGCTATATTTAGATGTACAAAACTGCTCGTTTTGCTGCTTGATATTGCAAATTGGTGTGTCTTACCATATTATTTTAATGTATTATCTTAATTATGAACACACTGGTTTGTAGTGCAAACAGTTTTACCATTTACTGCCTGTTATTCTTCTCATTATTTCTCTATATTATCTAATGAACCGGAAGTATGTTAAAAATTAAGGTGGATATACAGTCAAAAGTTAAAAGTTTACATACGCCGTGCAGAATCTGCAAAATGTTATTGTTTTATCAAAATAAGAGGGATCATACAAAACGCATGTTATTTTTTTTTTTTTATTTAGTACTGACCTTAATAAGATATTTGAATCCTTTCCAACAATGACTGTATGATTTTGAGATTCATCTTTTCATCTCAGGACAACTGAGGGACTCATATGCAACTATTACGGAAGGTTCAAACACTCACTGATGCTCCAGAAGGAAAAACGTTGCATTAAGAGCTGGGGGGTGAAAACTTTTGAACAGAATGAAAATTTGTCAATTTTTCTTATTTTGCCTAAATATCATATTTTTTTAATTTAGTACTGCCCTTCAGAAGCTACAGAAAATCCTTTCATGTTTCCCAAAAGACAAAATAAATTAAATTAACCCTGATCTTCAAATTCAAAAACTTTCACCCCCCGGATCTTAATGCATTGTGTTTCTTTCTGGAGCATCAGTGAGCGTTTGAACCTTCTGTAATAGTTGCATACGAGTCCCTCAGTTGTCCTCATTGTGAAAATAAAGATCTCAAAATCATACAGTCATTGCTGGAAAGGGTTCAAATACACAAAAATGCTGGAAAACCAAAGAATTTGTGGGACCTGTAGGATTTTTCTGAAGAAAAGTGGGCAGTTTAACTGTTCAGGACAAACAAGGGACTCATGAACAACTTTTACTAAACAAAAACACAGCTGTGGATCATTCAGGTACCAACACAGTATTCAGAATCAAGTGTATGTAAACTTTTGAAAAGGGTAATTTTAATAAATTCAACTATTATTTTCTCTTGTGGACTATATGTAGACATCTTTTATGTGAAATATGTTATTCAGGTCAGTACTAAATAAAAAATAACATGCATTTTCTATGATCCCTCTTATAAAATAATTAACATTTTGCAGATTCTGCAAGGTGTATGTAAACTTTTGACTTCTACTGTATGTTAAATATTAAAGTGGAATTTTTTCAAAATGATTGTTCTCACATAAACTCATAATTAATATCATATTTAGCGGTGCCTTTAATATAGTGTGTTGTGTATAGAGTAATATCTGTGAAGGGGTTACAATCTCAAAAGAACTACATATCCATGTCTCAAAATCATTATTGTAATATCCGTTCCAGGGCTGGAAAAAAGAGAGAATCCTGGGAGAGTATCCTGACGGCAAGATTATTCTTGTTCTCCCTGATGATCCTAAGTACGCGCTGAAAAAGGTACTTGTCTCTTCCCCATATGCTTTCATTCTCTAGCCCTAACTGTCTGTTTTAAGATTTCTAATAGCATATAATGTCTGTTTCTAATATCTGTCCTGTTTGATTTGAGGTTGAGGAGATCAGAGAAATGGTGGACAATGACTTGGGCTTCCAGCAAGTGGAAACCAAAGTCCCGTCACAGACCAAAACCTTCCTCTTCATTTCAAATGATAAGAAAGTCGCAGGCTGCCTTATTGCAGAGCACATACAAGAGGTCAGCTGAGCATATGTTTATAGGTGTATATCTTGCATTTTATCTTATTTTAACCAATACAAGTGCAGTACTCTAAGCTCGTTTAATGTATTTTATTATATTATGCATTAACCCATTTATCAGAATTCCACTGGATTTCAATTAGAAGAGAAAATGTGACAAACATGCATATTCCGTTTGGCCTTTTAACAACTAAGTGAAGTCACTGTAAGGTGCTGCATTTTTGTGTAGTGTTCATCTTAGTCAATTCTACATCTGATGGGTTTGTTTTGGTTTGCTGTGCACAGGGATACAGGGTTATAGAGGAGTCCGTGCCGGAGGGTTCAGAAGGAGAGAAGGTCATGTACGAGCGTCAGAGGGCCTGGTGCTGCTCTACCGTACCTGAGCCGGCGCTCTGTGGGATCAGTCGCATTTGGGTGTTCAGCATGATGAGACGGAGAGGCATTGCCTCACGCATGATCGAGTGCCTCAGGTAAAATGAAGGATGTTTTTATGAATAATTGTAACCAGAGTGTTGTAATGTATAAATGATAGTAGTTATAATGCATGAAAACACGACTACTTTAATACATCTTAATACACCTACATTACAAAAGTTTTTGACAGTACGATTTTTTGTTTTTTTTGAAGGCGTCTCTTCTGATCACCAAGCCTGCATTTATTTGATCCAATGTACAAAATTTTGAAATATTTTTACTATTTAAAATAACTGATTTCTATTTGAATGTTTTTTAAAATGTAATTTATTCCTGATTTCAAAGCTAAATTTTTAGCATCATTACTACAGTCACATGATCCTTCAGAAATCATTCTAATATTCTGATTTGCTGCTCAAAGAACATTTGTTATTATTATTATTATGTTGAAAACAGCTAAGTAGAATTTTTTTCAGGTTTCTTTGATGAATAGAAAGTTCAGAAGAATAGCATTTATCCGAAATAGAAATCGTTTGTAACATTTTAAATGTCTTTAACATCACTTTTGATTCATTTAAAGCATCCTTTTATAAATAAAAGTGTTAATTACTATAATTTCTTTCCTAAAAATAAATAAAGAAATAAAAATAAATAAATCAATTATACTGACTCCAAGCTTCTGAATGGTATAGTGTATAATGTTACAAAAGCTTTTTATTTCAGATAAATGGTGATCCTTGGATCTTTCTATTCATCAAAGAATCTGGAAAAATGTACTTAACTGTTTTAAATATTGATAATAATAATAGTAATAAAAAATGTTTCTTGAACAGCAAATCAGCATATTAGAATGATTTCTGAAGGATCATGTGACACTGAAGACTGGAGTAATGATGCTGAAAATTTTGCTTTGATCACAGAAATAAATTACATTTTAAAATATATTCAGATAGAAAGCAGTTATTTTAAATAGTAAAAATATTTAAAAATGTTACTGTTTTTGCTGTACTTTGAATCAAATAAATGCAGGCTTGGTGAGCAGAAGAGAATTCTTTAAAAACATTAAAAATCTTACTGTTCGAAATCTTTTGACTGGTAGTGTATTTAAAAAAAAAAATAATAGTTTTAAAATAAGTTTGGGGTCAGTACGATTTTTTTTTTTTTTAAATAAATTATTTTATTCTGTAAGGATGCATTGAATTAATCAAAGTGACAGTAAAGACATTTTTAATGTTAAATTCTATTTCAAATAAATGCTGTTTTGTTTCATGGTTTCCACAAAAATACGAAGCAGCACAACTGTTTTTAACATTGATAATAAAAAGAAATATTTCATGAGCACCAAATCATATTAGAATGAAAAATCAGCTTTGGCATCATAGGAATAAATGACATTTTGAAATATATTAAAATAAAAGAATGGTTAAATTGTAATAATATTTCTCAATATTACTGTATTTTTCTGTATTTTTTAGCTTTTTTCTGTATTATTTGTGAGCATAGGAGACTTAAAAAAAAATGTATAAATCTACAATTTTTTAACAAATAATGCATTCTTTTTTACAATTAAGGCTTAAATGTCTATTCATCTTTTTCTCCAGGAATAATTTCATCTATGGGTCTCATCTAAGTAAAGACGAAATCGCCTTCTCCGATCCCACGCCTGACGGCAAACTCTTCGCAACGCATTACTGTGGAACCTCCAAGTTTTTGGTCTACAACTTTGTGAGCGGCAATCGCCCAGCCTGACAGGACGTGGACATAGAGCTCACTTTTAAAATATTGACATTTGAGAAGAGGACTGGACTTAGAAGACTTTATATCACAATACCAAACAGTGCAAAAATGAAGTGAGAGAACAGAAACAGATAAACCATAGGAAGGCTCTTTTTATTTAGAGTCTTGGTTTGAATTGGCAAAGTTAGACACTGATATCTAACCCTCACGGCCAGTTTGACGTATTTTAATAAGCCTGCACAGTAGATTACGCCTGATGCGTTGTTCAACGAAAGACATTAAACCGTCTCAGGTGTAGGTTGCAGCCTATTTTAGGACTCACCGTTTAGTGGAAGCCATGTAGTCCAGTGCACAATTGCAAAATCAGTGTAAGTACTTCTTCCTAGGACATAGAGGAAGATGTGTGAACTTTTCTACTGTAAGCAATGCCTCGGTTGCGAGGCGACGACTTTTGAATCTCAGGTTGAAAAACATCATGCGAATTTGTCATCGGAATCTCCCTTTAACCCCTTACATCATGTCAGCTATTTTCAAAGAGAGAGTATTTTCCTGATACAGTGTGTTCCATGTGCATTTTAAAGAGGTTTACATGCATGCCATTGACATCGGTAGACGGCAGATGATTTCAAAGAAGTCGCTGGTTTTGCACAACGCTGTGCAGAATGAATTTGATTCAGTTGTTTTCAAAACACAAGTGTAATAATTCAGAATGTTTGCCCGGTCATAGTATTCCATCTCATTTTAATATTTTTAGAATGATTTTATGTATGTATATGTATTTTGATTGAATTATATTAATTTACTCATGGAAATGACTACAGATGGATCTTTCTTTATCTTCAATAGCAGGACAAAGGCTTAAAATCACTGTCAAAAGTTTTTGAACAGTAAGATTTTTAATGTTTTTTTGAAGAGCTTGCATTTATTTTATCCAAAATACTGCTAAAGCAGTAATATTGTAAAATATTTTTACTTTTTAAAGTAATTGCTTTCTATTTGAATATATTTTAAAATGTAAGTTATTCCTGATCAAAGTTAAATTATCAGCATAATTTATTCCAGTCTTCAGTGTCACATGATCCTTCAGAAATCATTCTAAAATGCTGATTTGCGGTTCAAGATATAAATATTTATTATTATCAAAATTTGAAACAGTTGAATACATTTTTTTTTTTTTTTTTTTTTTCAAATTATAAAAATTGATACTTTTATTTAGCAAGGATCCTTTAAATTGATCAAAAGTGATGATAAAGACATTTATAATGTTACAAAAGATTTCAATTTCAGATAAATGCTGTTCTTGTAAACTTTCTATTCATCAAGAAACCTGATTAAATTCTAGTATTGTTTTCAACAATAACAATAATAATAATAAGTGTTTTTGAACAGCAAATCAGTATATTAGAATGTTTCTGAAGGATCATGTGACTGGAGTAATGATGCTAAAAATTCAGCTTTGAAATCACAGGAATAAATGACATTTTACAATATATTCAAATAGAAAACGGCTCTTTTTAAATTCTATATATATATATATAGTGGATTTTTACAAACAGTAAAAAAACAGCTTATACTTGTTAGTCATACAATTTATGTTTATCCTTATGGTGGAAAACAAATGCAACGAGGTCAGGTAGGAATCAGGTACAAACTTTTTTCTTGTTTTTCAATTTTGTATTTTATTTATTTATTTTTTTATTTATTTTTTTTAACTAAGTTCCCCTCCTAACTTTTGTGCAACATTTTGACTTTTGTCTTAATAGGGACTCTTATTATGAAATCGCACTTCCGGTGGGCGTTAAAGAAGCGATCACATATGTCTTCCTACACGTTGCTGTGGGCATGAAAACAGTAGTTTACGTTTAAAAGGCTTTATTTTATTTTATTTTTTAATAATCTATACGTATAACAGATTTATTAACGTAATTACATATTAATGAGGGACAGTACGTCATCTGTCTCCTAAACGCTGTGTGTAACTGTAGGAACACGTGTTTTATAGTCATGGGGGATCATGTTGAGTTGGTCGCTGGCTGTTATGAGCAGATAGTATTTGGATATCGAGTGTGTCCTGGTGACAAGGTAACTGTCATTTTGTGTAACCTTTATTATGTTAATTGATAGAATCTTCATTTGTTTTCATAGTGAATATTGAATGTAACGTTAATTATATCTGTTGGTTTGTTTCAGTCGGTGCATTTGCATTATAATTTTGATATTGGTCCATATTTAAACCGTCATAATTTTACAAACAGACCTATTATTGTTATAATAACTTACTTTAATAATATTTGAAATATAATCCTAATTATAAAATGTTTCATGTTTATTTTAGGAGTGGACAATTGAGCCCAACTTTACCCATCATGCACACACAGCATCACTCACTGCAGTTTCATCCAGTGATCAGTTCATCGCCACTGGAAGCAACGATGAAACCATTCAGCTGTATGACATGAGCAAGAAAACTGAACATGGGGCTTTGTTGCACCATGATGGTGAGGACATTTTGCATTATTTTATTTCTGATAGGGTCTAAAGAGAGTTTGGCTTTAATGATTATGAGTATATCAATTGTAAGCTCACCTTCTCGGCAGGTACTGTCTCGTGTCTGGAGTTTTACGGCACGTCCCATTTACTCAGCGGAGGACAAGACGGGCTCATCTGTGTGTGGACCACCCAAAAATGGGAATGTTTAAAATCCATCAAGGCTCATAAGTAAGTGATCTGAAATACGCACAAATACTACTGTCAAAATGCTACAATCCAAAAGTTTTTGAAAGAAATTAGTACTTTTATTTAGTAATGGTGTATTATATGGATCAAATGTGAAAGTAAATACATTTATAATGTTACAAAAGATTTATTTTTCAAACAAATGCTGTTCTTTTGAACTTTTTTTTCAAAGATCCTTAAAAAATATATTACGGGTTTCACAAAAATATGAAATGCTTCTTGAGCAGCATATTAGAATGATTTCTGAAGGATCATTTGACACTGAAGACTGGAGTAATGATGCTAAAAATTCAACTTTGATCACACAAATAAATTACATTTTAAAATATATTCAGGTTGTTTTAAATTGTAATATTATTTCACAATATTACTGTGTTTTTGTGATTTTAAAAACCATGGTGAAAAAAATCATATTTGTTTTTTTTTTTTTTGTTTAGAGGTCATGTTACTTCACTGTCCGTACATCCTTCTGGAAAACTCGCACTCTCTGTTGGAACAGACAAGACTTTGCGGCAAGTACACAAATGTTTTTATGTTTATATAAATATAAAAAATCCTGGTCAGATTGTTAAACTGTTTTAATTCACTTGTTTTAATTGGTAATAAATATCAGTGAGCTTGGTTTTGTTTGTGTTGTTCAAAACAATAGTTTTAATAACAAATTTGATCTTGTTACAGAACGTGGAATCTTATTGAAGGTCGTTCAGCTTTCATCAAGAATATCAAACAGAGTAAGTGAGATTACAATACACTGTACTGTTTGATGCTGTGATTTCATTGTTTTTTTTATATTTTTAAATGATTTTTTATCCACCTCTTTCTTTATCGCTTAAGTAAATTTATGTGTGAGACTTCTGGTTCATTATCCGCTATATGGAAATAATGAGACGAATAACAACGTGTAGTAAACGTCAAAACTGTTTGTACTACAAACCAGTGTGCTCATAATTAAGATAATACATTAAAATAATATGGTAAGACACACCAAGACCAAGAAGCCAGGCACAACAAATTTACAAATGACAAAATTTACTATCACTTTTGATCAAAACCCACTCTTACGTGAAGGAAAAAGGTGGATAGAATTATTATAATATGTTGAGAAAGTTCTCAAACTTCTCAGTTTAATCAAATAATAATCCAAAAAAAAAAACATGGTTGTATTGCATATAAGATGAGCAGTGTGTAATATTGTTTTGCAGATGCAGAGATCGTGTTGTGGTCACCGGATGGAGATCAGTATGCAGTGGTTGTGAATGATCAAGTGGACATTTACGTTCTGCAATCTGCCACTATTATTGGAACAATTGCTTTCACAAAAAGGATTTCTTGTGTGAAGTTTCTAAAGGTAAACAGTCTAATCAGTGTTGCAAGATAACAGACATATTAGACATTTATGCCTATTAAGTTCATTCTAGTGTAGCTTGCAATTAAAGGAGACCAATTATACCCCTTTTTACAAGATGTAATACAAGTCTCAAGTGTCCCCAGAATGTGTCTGAAGAATACCCCACAGATAATTTATTAAATCATATTGAAAATGCCTATTTTGAGTAGAAGCAGAAATGCACTGTTTTTCGTGCATGTCTCTTTAAATGCAAATGAGCTGCTGCTCCCCACCCCCTTTTCTAGAATAGGGTTGTGCCTTTACAGCTCATACCTCTCATACACTGCTAAAAAAACATCTGTTTGGTTTTGATTATCATGTCTGTTGTGCTGAAATCATGTGTTTTAAACCATAATAGTTTAAACTTATAGTGTTTTCTGCGCGCACTGCATGTGAATACTAAACTAAGTTCTCTTTCATGTCTTATTGTGCTTAAACTGTCACATCCACACAAGTTTGTGTTAAAAATGCACAAGTTACAAACACTGTAGGTTATGTCTGTGAAGGTAAACAGCTGGGAAATAAATCGCATGTTAATATTCGATCTGTGTGGCAGCAGTGTAATATACAGTAAATAAATCAATAATCCACTGCTCTCTTGTCTCCTCTGAGGCTGGGACTCATAGTGTTCTGTGCTCATCTGTGCAGCCAATGACAGAACAGTTAGCATGCTTTGCTCAAACTGGTACACTGTTGTCACTTGAGAATTCAAAATGATGGTGTGGTGGGTGGAAACGTGCAGATTAAGGGGCGATAATATTATAATAAGTTCCCTTTACCACGTCACCGGGGGAGCGAAATCTGACATGCTCTTTTTACATGTTTGCAGAAAAAGGTTTACCAGAAAAAATTTACGGGGTTGTTCTTTGTCACATTTTCTGGGTTGCTAGATGCGCTGGGGACCCGATTATACTACTTAAACATGGAGAAAGTCAGACTTTCATGTCACCTTTAAAATTTAGCTTCCCTGGATTGTCAAATGTAACATGATCAATTGATTATACTGCAATGAAATCTAATTCCAGTTTCTTTTCTCCATGTATTTTCAAGAACACACTCTTGGCTGTGGGAGGAGACGATGAGAGCGTGCGTATTTACGACGTGACCTCACAGAAGTGCGTCTGCGAATTCAAAGCACATGAGAACAGGTGTGACGCAACTTTTTACCTTTTATTAAGGGTGCATCTTAATCCAAGTGAATCTGCTGTTTCTAGGGCTGTGCCTTCATCAAAATTATTCCTAGCTTTTATTTGTTGTTGTATTCATCTGCATTTTTTTTTTTTATCCCCCAGAGTAAAAGCCATTGAGAGCTTCATGAAGGATGACTTTTGTGTCCTTGTTACGGCATCAAACGATGGATTCATTAAGTTGTGGAAACTCAATCTTGAGGTATTGGTATCTTCCTTGCTAGTAAATATAACACGGACACAAGTTTTTTGTTTTTTTTAGCTTTGAGATGGACCATTTTAGACATAAAAATACTTTGGCTTTTGATTGATCAGTATTTTATATACTCACTCTTTTCTTATACAGAACCTCAAGACTCCTTCCCTGCTTGGTCAGGTGAACAGCACTGCCAGACTCACCTGTCTTTCCGTTTGGAAACCTGCCCAAGTGAAAGAGACGATTACTGAACAGTCTGCCCAGCCTGAAACTTCTAAAGGTGTGGTTACATTTACCAGGGTTTCAGCTAATTTTCACAGGCAAAATCCAGTTGTTTCAATAGGAATCCATTCTAGTTGGAATTTCGATAAGATTTGCAACAGGTTCAAATTTGTTGGAAGCTGCAAGGTTTGAAAGTGACTTCTGAGTGATCTTCACAACAGACTATAGACTTGTGAAATATAGCTTTGAAGTGATCATTCACCCCAAAATTAAAATGCATTGAAAAGTCATAATTTACTCACCCTAAGTTTGTTAGAAACCTATATGTTTCTTTCATCTGTTGAACCCAAAAGAAGATATTTAGAAGAATGCTGGTAACCAAAGAGTTGACTTCCATAGTATTGTTTTTTACCATTCTATGGAAGTCAGTGGCTACCGGCAGTCTGGTTGCCAACATTCTTCAAAACATTATCTTTTGTGTTCAACAGAGGAAAGAAACATTTACAGGTTTGGAACAAATCGAGGGTGAGTAAATAATAACAGAATTTTATTTTTGAAGAATGTGTTGAAAAAAATTAAGAATGCTCTGTGGTTTGAATTGGAGCAGTAACCATAACTACTAGGGGTGTGACGAGATCTCCTGATGATATCCTCGCAAAAAACATTTTGCAGTGTTTACATTTTGCAGTGTTTTTGCAGAGCTGCACGATTAATGCTTAAAATATGGAGATCTCCATTCGAGCACCCACACGGGCTTATTCCTGAATGACAACGAGTTATCTATGTCTATTAGGACTGTTTCACATCGCGAGTGTCAGTGGAGCGTGAGAAGCACCTTTTGTCCCCGCCCATGTTAATTAATCAGAGGGTCAGGGTAAATGTGAATGCAGAAAGAGCAACACAAACAGTCTTTTCAACCACATTATAATCATCATTTCAGTGTTACAGACATTTAAATAACATAAGTACTGGGATAAAAGTTTATAGTTTGTGTATAAACACTTATTGTACTTACAGTAGCGATCAAAACGAAAGTATCTTAACACTTGTATGTATAGTAACGCTTATCCTCTTCCGCCAGGAGGTGGCGACAACTGCCCATTTTAAAAAAGTATGTTATTGAATCATTCATTCAGGAGATTTCAATAGTCAAACAAGTCTTAATGAAGTGAGACACTGACTCCTTCATTGAATGGTTGTTGTTGTTTTTTTGTTTAAATGAATATATGTTTTTAAAAGACTTGAGCAATGAACAGTTTGTCAGAAACACTAGTAAATTACGTTATTTTGTTTAGTTTTCTAATCTTTTTTTCTTTCGAATCGTGAGAGAATCATGGTCTCCAATTTATTAAAAACAACTGGGATTCTCAATTTATCCAGAATCATGAAGCTTTTGTTTAAATGTTGTTTATTACTGCATATAATTCATTAAAATGGAAGTTTAATTTCATAAAGTTCAAAATGCACCTACATTTTTTTGCATTGTCTTTTTCAGTTGAATATAGGGATATTTTCCCTATATGTTTAATCACTGAGGATTTCTTAAGAGAAGTTTAGAAAGTCTCATCTCGTTCTTGTGAACCCAGTCTTGTTTCGTCTCGTCACACCCCTAATAACTACGTTATGTCTTGAAATAGTTTGTCTTATTAATATCTATCTGTTCTTAAAACAGCTGTTGCAGAGCCACCGAAACCAGCCAAAGGTAAAAGAGTGAGGTTATCTGGAGAAGAGGTGATTCTAGAAGAAAGCAGCTCCACAAAACAAGGAAAAAAGAAGAAAAAACAAAAAGTGCAATAAAGAATTTCATGAAATCATTGGTGGTGTTCTGTTATTTACATTTCCTGTCATGCCTGTCATTTTGCAGTCTAAACTGCAGAATTGTTTACCATGAGAAATTTGCCAAGTAGTAAAGGAAAACAACTTTGAATTCCAGCTAAATGAAAGAAAAAATACTCTATTTTGCATTTATTTGTCTATAAATCTGAAAAATACACGCGTTCTCATCTGCGCATGTGGACTTTTATTTTGAAAATCGGTAGTGCAGTGTTTCAGGAAGTTAAAACCGTGGAAATGCTTTAGCTTTTTTTCCTAGCAATCAACACGTCTTTTTGTTTTGTTTGAGAGTTAAACGTGCAGATATGGCTGTGGATTGGCTTGGTTATGGTTATGCAGCTCTAATAACGATAGGAGGGATTGTTGGTTATGTAAAAGCAGGTAATATACATGCGACTAACGACTGTGTTTAGTAGTCTGATTTAGTTTTGGAGTAGCTAGTACATGTAAAACATTTAAAATATTTTAATATGAATTCAAATGAATTAAAATATGTTTAGTAATTTTAATCATGTAGATATAGCCGAGCTTATAACTGCTGACTTTTTTTTTTTTTTTGCAAATAACCGGCAGAATTCACTTTAAATAGTGTAATGCATTTTGTTAGAGCTTATGCTCATTTTTTGTTAACGCAGCTTTACCTGAACTATACCGGAATTTCCTAATATGGTCAGATGTCTCATGTTCCCGCTTCCTGCTGCAGGTAGTTTTATCTCTCTAGTTGCTGGGCTGATTTTTGGTGTTGCAGCATTTGTTGGTGCTTATCAGATGTCAAAGAATGACAAAGATATCTGGGTTTCACTGGGTAAGTCACTGTTTCTTTTTTTCTTCTTTTTTTTTTTTTTTGTATGTAATTTATGAAAATGAATAATGACATGAATGGAATTTGTTTTTATATTTGTAGGCACCTCTGGATTACTAACTGCTCTAATGGGAGTGAGATTTTTGAGTTCATGGAAGATTATGCCAGCTGGACTCATGGCAGGAGCGAGGCAGGAATATTTTATTTTAGCTATTGGTCATTTATATATTATATATGAATTAGACATACATATGTAACCCTGGAACACAAAAACAGTCATAATTTTTTTTTTTTTTAAATTAAGAGTTATACGTTATTTGAATGCCAAATAAATAAGCTTTCCATTGATTGTTAGAATATGACATTATTTGGCTGAGATACAACTATTTGAAAATCTGGAATCTGAGGGTGCAAAAAATCAAAATATTGCAAAAATCACCTTTAAAGTTGTCCAAATTAAGTTCTTAGCAATGCATATTACTAATCAAAAATTAAGTTTTAGATATATTTATGGTATGAAATTTACTAAATATCTTCATGGAACATGAGTTTAACTTAATATGCTAATGATTTTTGGCATAAAAGAAAAATTTATAATTTTGACCCATACAATGTATTTTTGGCTATTGCTACAAATATACCAATGCTACTTGAGACTGGTTTTGTGGTCCAGAATGCGTTGCTTTGGTTGTTGAATTATGTTTTGTTCTTTGCCTTTGCAGTTTGTTGATGTTCCTGAGGATCGGTGTGAAAGTGCTAAAGAATTCACAAAAGAAGAAAAGATGACACCGTTCACAAATTCTACCTGCAGATCCCGAGGAGATACACTGACACAGATATACTGACATAGTTTCATTAGACGTTTTATACGAGATGTATGCAAATGACAATAAAATTCAATCTGAGGTCATATGGAAGTGCCTTCATTTTAGTAGATGAACAAAATAAAGCAAATAAAATGTATTACCTGTAGTGTGTTTCAAATATTTGTTGATTTATGTGCATTTACTCATTACAGTTCACATTCTCCTCAATCTTGGGTTATTTGCAATAACTCAGAAATATTATTATAATAACAGGTACAGATCTATAACTCTCTTACCTGAAAGTTTTATAACCAAAGACATTATTCATACAGAAAATTGTTAGTCACAGACTGAGATGTATTTACTTTGACCTATAGAGGGCCCCAAAATCTTTTAATAAAACCAGTATTTTTAGACACCCAAGTGGTTGTTCTTTTTAAAGCATATAAAGATGTATCATACTTGACAAGTTTTTATTATAACACATTTTAACTGTAGAAGTGTAACCATCGTCATTGTAAGTAAATCTTATATTTTTGACGTTTTATTATTATTATTATTATTAAAGTACGTTTTACAATAAAACATTATTTTAGTCTATTTATTTAAAAAATAATGTTTAGTCAAATGTGTTGCTTGCCTTTGTCATTATTTTTTAAATTTACTTGCAGTTTCTGAGTGAAAACTGTTCATGCACCATTTTTTCTGTGAGAATATAGAAGTTATACAGAAATTAAATGCGAAATACACTGTAACATTGAATTAAACGTGAAATTTTGAAGTAGAACGACTGAGGGAGTGTTTTCTTTAAAACGTACTTCAGTACGTACTTCAAAAATCATTTTTACAGAAATGTGTAATGCTTTTTGTTTCATTTTTGTATTATACAATCAAACGTATCACTTATTATAACCACATTGTAAGTGATTCACTTTTGTTGTTATGCTGTTTCGCACTCGGAATACATCAGGTGTGCTCATTAAAAGTCTCATTAGTGAGTTTGTAGGGTCTCAGGAGTATATAGCAGTCTCCACGCTCAAATAGTCTAGACTACGATCCATCCAGAAGCCTCAACAGGAATTTAGAAGCCCAAATACGTCCCCCAATCCCCCAATACGTGAGCAAAAACGCACCTAGATGACCCCATATGTGTCCACCGGTTTTGTGTGGTTGGGCTTTTGGTTTCTTTACGGTAAGGTGGACCTGCACTGTCAGCACAGGCAGATGTCAGGTGATCCACCGACTATTGCGCGTAGGTTGGACTGTAAGAAAACACAAAATGACATTTTGTAAATACAAGAGCATCATTTTGGGATTACGCGTGGCTGGAAAATGCACCGTGTGCTGTCAGCTCATGTGATGATGCGCTAAATCACTGGGAATAGAGCGTTTGTTGTGTATTTATGATCAAATATCAGCCGTGAGCGCCTGGCCACATCATGGGGCTGTGTTACAGTCTGCGTCCCCGCTTGTTTGGGGACCTCAGTGGATCCATTTCCAACGCCAACTCGGAGTCAGACCACCAGTCTCCGGATCCCGGGATGATGATGATGCCGTCGTGCGTCCGGGGCTCCAGGCAGCACGACGAGGACTCTGGGGGGAACAGCGGCAAGACATCATCCACCTCCCCTTTACGCGCCGGGGACGCCGGTAAGATCCCGGCCGGGGAGCTCCGCCGTGGCGACGCGGACAGAGCGCTCATCCAGAACGGAGGAGGAGGAGGTGGAGGTGGAGGAAAGAGGAGGCTGCAGCTGCTCCAGACTCCCAGCAGCGCCCAGAAACACAAGAACTGGGACAAACTGGTGGTGGTCGAGGAGAAGGAGGCCGAGAAGGAGGCCAAGAAAGTCAGTAAGAACATTGACAGGGCCTTGAAGGAACTCAAACGGGAATATAAACAGACGCATCGGCTGCTGCTCTTAGGTGGGTGATGCTGCCGTAACCAACTGTACGTTGGCTTTCTTCGTATTATTATTATTGTCCTGTTTTGAAAATGTGTCGGCATTGACGTCATACAGCCGTGCTAAAATTGTACGCTAGCATACACTTGAAAGATGAATACAAGTACATTCTCAGTACACTCATAACGCCTCATTAATAGATCAATCAGGTTATTTTAACGACCGACACCATTATTTTAATGTTTATATGCTTGTTTTATTCATGCTTTTGACACATATTGAAATAATTATTAGACTACAACAATGAAATAAACGTTATGAATGATGGATATTTTCATAGTTATAATTATAATCATGCCGATTATGAATACGTGAGATGTTGCAGAGCAACGAAATTTGAGTAGAAAAATTGAATGTGTAAAAATATCAGTCAAGTAAAAACAGTGCACATTATTAATAGTTTATTATTATTATTATTAGGAAGTGGATTTGCCATTTGTTTACAAAATATAAAGATATCATGCATTAAACTACTTCTATAATAATGCATCTATATGTTCAGGCTTTAAAAAAAGTATTTAAGCATGCATTATTTTATCTAGTTTAGGTTATCTGTTTATATGTCTTATTTACAGTCTTGTGCCCTATAATATAAAATAAACTAGAAGTAATAAACCTAAAAAAAAATTGTATTATCTTCTTCCCATAGACAATTAATGAATCAGGTGATGATGTAAGTGAAGATATCAGAAAATAAAACTGAGCTCATATAGTTTTTCAGCCAAGACATGATGCTTTGATAAGATACTAAGTCATAGTAAAAGAATCTATTACTTTGACCTCTGAGACACTGAGAACTCACGCAAATATCCTGATAGTTCATTTAATGCTGGAAACCAGCTAGACAAGCTGCAGAACTATACACATGCATGTTTGATTTTAAACAACACACTACACAGAAACGTACAGAATAGTGTCGTATTAAATACGACTACCTAATTTGACTCTGTACAGCTTTTTTAAATGCTTTAAAAGCATTTTCTTTTATCTAAAGATTAGTTTTACAGATACATCTTTAGTACTGGACTGTAAAGTTTGGTATGTTGCTAAGTGATGTCTGTGCTGATTATATGCTGAAACCATTTGTGCGGTAACATGTTTTTTCAAAGACATGAGTCATTAAGACTAAAGGTATTAGAGTTAATGCCAATTGATTTCATTCATTTATTGCTACTGATAACAAGATGAACTGGCTGATTTTGTAATCCACACTATAGGGCTTTACGATTATATGGTCCTATATCAAAAGGTGCTTGATATAAAGAAGGACAGAGGCCTTGTTAAAGGAATGGTTTACACAAATTCAACTCTTAGACCATTCATCAGAACAGGTTTGGAGAAATTTAGCAAACTTGCTCAGGAACAGATCCTCTGCAGTGAATGGGTGCCGTCAGAATGAGAGTCCAAACAGCTGATAAAATCATCACAATAATCCACATTTAATCCACAACAAATTAGATCTTTTTTCTTACAAACATGCAGCTTTTTACTTCGCAAGATGTTAATTGATGGACTGGAGTGATGTGAATCACTTGTGGATTATTGTGATGTTTTTATCAGCAGTTTGGACTCTCATTCTGACGGCACCCATTCACTGCAGAGGATCCATAGGTACATTTTTGGGTGAACTGTTCCTCAAATCCGGCCTACCAAAATCAGAATCCAGCATTTGAGCTATTTATAAAGAGAGGGAGCACATTTGCATGGTTTACTGGCACATGGCTCAGATGAACTCTGGCATAGTTGGCCAAAAACGACATCTCAGAACTTTACACTTTTGTATCTTTCTATAACAGCGCTGTAGCTGTTTTAATCTAAGAAAGTCTGGTTTTACATCAGCGTTGTGAAATTGAAATTACATAAAGGCCAATTAAACAACCTTGGCTGCAGATGTTGTCAGTTTTAAGAAATTGATAATAGAATTATAAAGAGAGAGAAGTCATCCAAGATGTGGCTTATAAATTAACTTTAATGGAGGATCTTGCTGAGTTATCTTGAAGCTTTATGGTACAGTTATTTTTAGTTCTGAAGAATGACACATCCTTGGGAATGTCTTTGTACAAGTTGTACTGTAACTACTTAAATATGTGGCATATCAAGTAGTAGATAACATAGCCTTAAAGTGAATATCATTTCCTTTTAATAGAGCTAACAGGTATTTTTGCCCACGGGCTATTATTAAATAACATGACTAGTAGCGTATATTTGCTGAAAGCACAAAAATAGCCTATTTTAGATGACCTATATTAAAATACAGCACATGTTTTGTCTGTTGCAATGGATGCCTCAACTGTAAACAGCCAAAAGGGGTGTTTAGCTCCTTGTATAAGTGTTGAATAGTTTATGCTTGTACCATATGGGAAAGAGCTTGTCATGCTTCCACACAAGTTGGTATTGTTCATTTCTGTAGCATTGCAATGTGAAGTGTGTGTGGTCTGTAAACTGAACTTTGTCACCCTGTAAATAGGTTTTATCATTTACTGAACGTGTACTTTGGCTCTAGCGTGGCCCTAACTGCATATGGCTAGCTAATTGTAATGATAGCATTATGCAATATCCTCTGTTGTTTTGAAAGATTTTAGCTTTGGACAAAAACATACATGTAGATTTTTAACATAAACTCAAAGTAAATTGGTCTAATACATTGATATGTTGTATTAATTGCGGTAGTTTTTGAATGCTTGTTGGTTATGAGAATTTGAATGACATGGTTTAACATATATACATATAACCTATTTTAAATGTTAAAGTAGGGCTTAGATAAATAATAATGCTCTCTGGTATGAATCGTTTTGCGTTATTGTTTGAAAACAATTCAGACATTCAAAGCTGAGCACAACTATCACACATAAATTATGAGGGATATTAAGTGGTTTCTGTACTTTTTTGCATACATTTTTATATTGTGCATTTATATAACATTCCACTTCTAAATCTTAATGTCATTTGAAATCTTTAAACTACTAATATTTCTGTCATACCCATTTGAGCCACTAGGAGACATTTTCTTATATATTTTGACCTTGCATAACTCAGTGCAAGAGTTGATGTGCTTGGAAAGATGCTTTTGCATTTTTCTGCAGAATTTCAATCCATGTAAATGTATTTGCAAGAACGGTGCACATTTCATGATTTCCCACAGTTGCTTAACGTTTAAGAAAAACATCCGTCAGTTCACATGAATTTAAAAGCTTTTTATAGACATTTTATGAGAAGTGAAAGTCATATGTTTTCTTAAGTATAAAATAAGAGAACTGCAATTTTTAAAGAAGTTGCAAACAGTGTGTTATATATATATGAGGATTTGATGAAATATTTAATTCTTGTACGATCAAGCCAAATAATCAACCAGGTTTTGAATAATGACTATTGTTTAATGTTGGTGATGAAAGCACTCCCTTTCAGGTTTGGCGAGGCCACTGGATCAAAAGGAGTTGTATAGTAACTCAAAAAGAATATTTTAGGATGTATTTGTGGTTAGTGAGAAAGTTGTGGTTGTAGCCAGACATCATAATTGCATTTCCTGTTTGCTAAAATAGTCTGTATAATAACAGAAAGTAGCTCCCAGTCAGGTTGGCCTGTCAGGCTGAGAGGCCCTAAACCATTTCAGACCTGCAAAACCAGCTTAGACCGGTTTAAGATGTTTTTTTTGTTGTTGTTGTTGTTGTTTTTTTGCGATCTAAAACCTGACAGACTTTGAGACCCAGCCGTTCGGCTGCTACAGTGTCACAGTCGCTACATTGTATCATTCTTTACTCACGTTGTTACGTTGAAACGTTCGATTTACGATCTCGTTCGTTACAGTGTTTCACCAGTCAGCGATACTTTGTAACAGTTTTCCTGGTTCTTAGCGGCCATTACCAGGTGTGACAGACAGAGGCAGTGCTGAGTTACAGCAGAGATACAGGCAGAGAATATCACATAGAAAAATACAGAGAGGGCGAGAGAACAGAAGAGAAGGGAAGAGCGCCTGGCAGGGGCTCACAGAGACCCCCGGATCCAGATGCAAGTTCATATCCCACCTTACCGATCGATATGTGATCAATTTCATCAATCCCGTCGCCTGAATGACGCCCGGGCTGCTTGAGACGTTGTAGCAGGGAGGAGAAACAAAACCCTTCCCGGCGACCTTTTTTTTTTTCCTTTCTGTCTATTGTGGATCATTTTTTCTCTTTGGAATCGGAATTGGATTGATCATTCATAAGGGCAGCGCGCAGATTGGCTTCGAAGGAGTAAGATGGGGTGTTTGGGGAGCAGTAAAACCGAAGACCAGCGCATCGACGAGAAAGCACAGCGAGAGGCCAACAAGAAAATAGAGAAACAGTTGCAAAAAGAGAGACAGGCTTATAAAGCCACACATCGACTGTTGTTGTTGGGTAAGACGAGACTTGAGGCGTTCTATCCGACATACGAGAGCCATACGAGGCTGTGTTTTCAAACGCACCGTGTTTGACAGCTCAATCTGGCATGTCGGATTGTACATATGAAGCACACACACCGTGATATCTGAAGTGTCTCAGAGACTTTGCGTGTATTCACACGGCTCTGTTTGCTTTCCTAGGTGCTGGGGAATCGGGGAAAAGCACTATCGTGAAGCAGATGAGAATTCTTCACGTCAACGGGTTTAATGCGGAGTGAGTACCTGTTTACTGTACTGATGTCATATATGTGCATGGAAGGGCGTTATGTGAGTGCTGGGCCTCGGCATGGCGAAGGAAACCCTCATACATGCTGAAGCAGATACTGATGTAGCACTACATGCTATCAGCTAGTGCCTCACTGCAACATCACTGTTATATGCTCTAAAGCAAGAATGAGAAGTAACTAAAATCACACAACCATACAGCAAATGCTCCTCAGGCCTCTGTGCGTTAGACTTTAACGTTTTGCATCCTAATAATAATCACAATAGCATATCATATTTAGAAATTGTGAGCAACTGTGTGTCCAGCTCCAAACTACTTTCATAAAAGTTGACTTGTGCATTATATTTTTCAAGCCTTCTCAAGTCATATGATAGCTTTGTGTGAGGAAGAGGCTGAAATTTAAATCGTTAGTTACTTAAAGCCTTTCCATTCTCAAATTTCATTCTCAATTTCAAGTTTGCTTACGATACAGTAGAAACAAAGGCCTTTGGCTTTGGTGAGGCTTCGAATGTATAGAATATATGTGACCCTGGACCACAGAACCAGTCATAAGGGACAATTTGTTTTTAAATTGAAATTTATACATCATCTCATTCCACTGATGTATGGTTTGTTAGGATAGGACAATATTTGGCTGAATATCAAAATATTGAGAAAATCGCCTTTTAAAGTTGTCCAAATGAAGCATTCAACAAATCAAAAATTAAGGTTTGATATTTTACGTTAGATAATTTTCAAAATATCTTCACGGAGCATGATTTTTACTAATCATTATCCTAATGAATTTTGTCATAAAAGAAAAATCGATAATTTTTACCTATACAATGTAATGTTGGCTGTTTCTACAAACATGGGTCACAAATAAAATATATATAGTGTTTTTTTGTCATTTTGAGAGCTCACTTTGAGATTCTACTGTATGGAAAAGAGCTGAATGAAGATTCTCTGAAATGTCTCATTTTGTGTTCCACAGAGGGAAAAAAAAAAGCTTAATGACAATTTTATTTATTTCCAAGAACTATTTTTAGAAACAGTAGTTGGAGATGTGAAATTCAGTCTTGTGTTTAATTCTGACCAAATTTACATGTTTTACAGGGAGAAGAAACAGAAAATTCAAGACATTCGCAAAAATGTGAAGGACGCCATCGTGGTACGTTCCAGATTTAGTTTCCAGAACTTGTTTTCTACATCTGATCTCAGTCTCGCATCTCATAACTCTTTGTTTTTTATTTCCAGACCATAGTGTCTGCAATGAGCACTTTAATACCACCCGTCCCACTCGCTAATCCGGAGGACCAGTTTAGGATCGACTATATCAAAAGCATAGCGCCGCTCTCTGACTTTGATTATACACAGGTAAGCAGCCTCATTTTCATAAATTACCCAGGATGCTTTGAATGATATTTGAATGTTCGGAGGTTTCTGAACCGCTTACCGAGAGGTTTTGTTTTGACTCTTTTGATTTATGAAAATACAATCGTTCACATCTTTTTTTAAATCACATACTTGGGGTTGAAGTTCTTGCTACGAGCTGAAAGTTTGAATATGTTACTGTGGAAAGTTACTTTGTGGGAAGGCAGATGCTGATTGCTTTGCTGGGTGGTAAATATTATAATTTTTAATAAGAATAAAAACAAGGCCTTAATTTTGTCATCACTGTGGGATAAAGTTCTAAGAATGATAGATTTATACATTTTTGGCTGTAGTTGAAATATAATTATATTAAATAGTAGTAAAATGTATTTTTGTCTTAAAAGTATGCACATTGTAATATGGTTAGCATGTTGCTATCATGGCTTACGTTCTGTTTGTACTTTGTCATGCATTGTTGTTGCATCTGTAATGTTAAATTACAGGTTCGTGAGGGATATTTTGGGTTCATGTGTAGAATTTAATTTCCAGATTGACTAATCCAGGAGACCTTGACTAATCCAAGGGACAGAGGAGGTTTTCACATTAAATGCATTTGCATCAATTACTTTAGTTGTCAGTTGACTGAGTGCAATTCAGGATAAACATACAAATATAGCCTTCTGTCAGTGAGTGAAATGTTTTTGTAATTTGGACATTGTCCATGTTCCTTAAAGTAGCTGTGTGTGTGTTTTAGTCACAGGTTGGCTTAGGTTTACTGAACCTGATATTTGTGCCAGTCATTAGAAGACACCGAAGTCATAGAAAAATGGTCAATGTTGTTTTTTTCAGCTTTGGTTGTTTCAAGGTATCAAACTTGGCTGATTCGAAGTGAAACTGACACTGATTATAAACTTATAAACTGTAGAAGTTCTCTTTGTCTGTTAGCTTAGCTTATGTTTCTGTTGTGCTTGAGTTTTGGGGTCAGTGCTTTTTTATTATTATTTTGTTGTGCTATTCTAGCACATTTGACGCCTTCTCAGGAAAGTTGGACGGTGATATGGCAGATGTCTTGACGTTTGGTTGCACAAACGTTGGCTCGGTGTTTTCAGACTGTCGTTTTCAGACAATGTGGTTTCCGCTGAAATGGACATCTGTAATTAGACAGTTTTAGACCACAGATCTCTTCTCAGCTCCTGGATTTCTCTTTAATTAATTAATGACAGATCATTTCTCACCCATGAATGCATCAATTTTAGAATGTTTGCACGGTTGGATTATAACTACTGGAAAGTCCGGAAAGTTCAGATCTTGTTTAGAGATTAATTTGCAGTTTACTTCAGGGTTCAACAGGTGATAGATGCAATATTGACTGCTAACATGTATTGTTGGTTTGTCTTAAAGGAAAATTCACCCAAAAATGGAAATTACCTGAAAATTTATGTTGAGTTTGTTTATTCAACGTTTAGCATTGCTCACTTGCTCACCAGTGGAGTCCAAACATCTGATTAAAAACATCACAGTAATCAACACAATTTTATGAAGCAAAAAGCTTTGTGTTTGTAAGAAACAAATCCAACATTTAAGATGTTTTTAACTTCAAATCATTCCTTCTGCCTAAAATTTGCATCCTTTATCCATAATATTTTTTTCTTCGGGGAAAAATTCATCTGAAACGAATCAGGAGAGGAATATGCACAGTGAAAAGTTCTAAACAAGTATGTTGGTATTTTAGCCAGAAGCGATGGTTTGAAAAGTTTAAAATGTCTTAGTGATGGATTTGTTTTCTACAAACACGCAACTTATGATCTGAAGTCGTGTGGATTACTTGTGGATTATTGTGATGTTTTTATCAGCTGTTTGGACTCTCATTCTGACGGCACCCATTCACTCACTGCAGCGGATCCATGGGCGAACAAGCGATGTAATGCTAAATTTCTCCAAATATGTTCTCTAGGTTCATCTACGTCTTGGATATTTACCATTTAGTGGTTAACAAGGTACCAAGATGTACCTTTTAGCACTTGCACCCCCAGAGACAGTTTTGTACCTTATTTCTAAAACTGTTCTTTTCTAAATATATATATATATATATATATTTGTTCTAATAGCACGTGGTCATAAGTTCTGAAAAGTACATGACTGTAACAGCTAATAAAGCTGGAACAATTCATATTTCAGTACATTATGTAAAGTTGCAAGCAAGTAGGAAAAGAAACTAGCATTTGAATGCTTGCATGATGAGATGTGCTCAGAGCAGCAGCGGGCCGGTGTGATCAGTCAGTCTATTTCCAGAACAGCCAAAAGGCTTTTAACCAAAACACATTTTATGAATGTAGCTGCAAGTATGTAGTGGTATCAGTTCAAGAAATACATTTTAGTTCTAAAAATAATTTGCTGATGCTATTGAAATTCAATAATCTTGGCATGCGGATGTTCTCCATTTTTAAGAAATTGTTTTTACTTTCTCAACAGGAGTTTTTCGATCATGCGAAGAAGCTCTGGGATGATGAAGGCGTAAAGGCGTGTTACGAACGCTCCAATGAATATCAACTAATCGACTGTGCGCATTAGTAAGTATAAGTTTAATCGTACGATTAACTTTACCTGGTGTCTATATCATGATGGCGACTTTTGTATCAGGTTTTTTAGGAGTTGCTTCAGTTGCAAAAAATGTCTTTTATTCAAGATTTCAACAAATAATGTCTTCTTATGTTGATAGTTACAATAAGCTTGGATATTTGCATGCACTGTTTAGCGGTTCTGTTTATTTCTGTGGTGGTAGTCATTTTAAAGGTTTTGCAGTCAGTCATTCAATTTTACAGATGTTTTGAACAGAATTGCTTAATCGTGTGGCAGTTATAGTGTGAATCTAAAAGGAATATGTTCTGTAAACATAGCTGGGCCTGTATATATTTTGTATGTTTTTTTACAGAAGCCTCGTCAAAGCTTCATTAATTTCATCAAAAATACAGTACAAACAATAATATTGTGAAATATTATTACAATTCAAAATAGCTGGTTTCTATTTTAATATATTTTAAGATGTAATTTATTCCTGTGATGCAAAACTGAATTTTCAGCATCATTACTCCAGTCTTCAGTGTCACATGATCCTTCAGAAGTCATTCTAATATGCTGATTTGCTGCTCCAGAAACATTTATTATGTTGTGCTGCTTAATATTTTTGTGGAAACCGTGATACATTATTTTTTTCAGAATTTTCCAAAGCATTTATTTGAAATAGAAATTGTTTGTAACATTATAAAGGTCACTTTTGATACGTTTAATGCATTCTAAAAAAAAAAAGTGCTAACCTCAAACTTTTGAACAGAATTGTGGGTGTTTATTGTGACACTGTGACACTGTTTTGAATTAGTTTTTAAACAACAGACTAGTTGATTAATAGGTCAGACCACTTTGTTTGAGGTCACTGTGCTGTGGATGTCTGACGGCGCGCGCTGTAAAACCTTCTCAGCAAAGTTGCGTCTGTAAATCGGGGTCAGGTAAACCTGAAACCAGTTCAGGCGACCAAGCAACTGTTTTGAAAATATGTCGTTTTGCACATCCCTCGAAGGAACGTGCCTGATCAGGCTCGGAAGAACCCGAAACCAACTTGTTTATTCAGGGCTTCCTTACAACATTCAGGCAGCCCACTAAAAACAAGACATATATATATGTGACGCTGGACCACAAAACCAGCAAAAAAATGTTCGATACAGTTTTTATGCGGCAAAGGCGGAACAAAAGAGCGCTAGTTAAAGCGCGCCACTCGGACGGTTTATCCGCTCGGACCAAAGTTCAAACGGCGGAATGGCGCGATCTTCCTAGGGCAGATGTGTTCAAATCAACTGCCAGTGTGAAGCGCTTGAATTTAGTGAAGAACACAAATGACTCGGTTTATAGCCCGATGAAACATCGCTGACAAACAGGAAAAAAAAAAAAACTATGCAACGATACAGTAAGAAGGCTTTTTAGTAGCAGCACTAACTGCACAGTGGTCTTGTGTCAGAAATGTAGGTATATTTGTGTCGAATTTTATTATTAACATGTATCAAGGGAGAAGTAATGGAATATAATTACAGTATTTTTTGTGATTAAGCTATAGCGTTTAAACATTTATACAAAATGTATGTAGACTACTGTTTTTCATACAAATACCTAGAAACCATTACATTTTACCATGGAATTGAGGTGCTGTATTTGTGGTTTTAACTGTTATTATTATCATGATCTATGGATGATACTATGGAAGTATCAACGGTTAATTAAAAAAAACTCAGAATAATTATATAAAAATTAGGTCTCTATAATTTTACAGGTATTACTGATTTTGATAATAAACGCAAATCTACATCTGCATCCTAACTCAAGCTACTATCAAATGTGTATTTCTAAGAGACCAAAAAAACGTTATATTATTATTATTAATATTATCAGGTAACACAAACCTGTTTCCTGATTTGACACAATATTACTCATTAAAACAAGCAAAACTAAGAAATTATATAAGAAGTATTTATTTAATTTAAGGAAAAATGACTGGAAAAAGTGTGAAGAATTCAAAAAACAAAGTTCTGACCATAAAGAATATTTTAAAGCCATATTTAACCATCTGGTTTTTACAACTTTCACAACATAGCAAAAATCTGCCTTTAAACTTAAAAGGAATACAAATTTGACATTTACTGTGATGATTATCGATATTGATTGATATGAAAAAAATTATCGTGATTATTTTTTGCCCATATCACCCAGCCCTATGTGATCTTTACTTAGTATCCTTATGATTTTTGGCATAAAAAAAAAAAATCGATAATTTTGACCCATATAATGTATTTTTGGCTGTTGCTACAAATATACCCGTGCTACTTAAGACTAAGTTTTGTGGTCAGGGTCACATATATATGTATATAGCTGTTTCTTTGCATCTGGAGATGGAAAAATAACACAAAAACAATCTGTTTTTATGTCCACTGGTGGCATTTTTAGACCGGCGCTAGTGTTTCTCCTGTATAACAGTGGCCGTGTGTCAGGTATGAAAGCGTGAGGAGGGTGGTCAGGTCATGGGAGTTGGTCAGCCGCTTTGTAGGACGCAGATAGCATCACCAGCTAGTGCAGTGCCTGACACATAATGGCGACTGTTGTCTCTCAGTCAGAAAAGGCCCGGAGATACTCCGAGGATCATACAGACACCCAGCTGCTCTCAATACAGGCTTGTTCTTTGTGGAAGACTTTTACAATACTGAGAATTCCTCCGTTATACAACTTCAAATCAGCGTCTGCAAAGATGTGTTCGCTGTGATCCAGGTCGATCCACCATACTTTACGTTTTTAGATAAATCTAATTGCATCCAATTGGTTGTTGTTGTCTGTTTTGAAAGTTATAGTTTTAGAAGTTAATGTTGAAGAGGTGTTTGAACTTGCGCTCTGAGGCAGGGCTGCACAGTTAACAGAAATAAAACCGAAATTGCGATATGGCTTAAAAGGGTTAAGGGTTATGATTTCCTTGCGGGAAATACTGCTACACGTGAACTGCCAATGCATCTGTTCGGTGTTTGAGTCGGTTTAATGTGTTTTTGTGAAAGTAACATGCACCAACTCTCTTCCTATACTAGTAATGAGAAATGTTTATCAACAAACCAGAAGCCTTTTTTATCAAAATAAAAGTTTTGGTTTAACTGTTGAAAATTAAGAAATTAAGACATATAAATATTAGTTTTGTGTATGTGTGTATATATATATATATATATATATATATATATATATATATATATATATTATCATGTCAGTTTTGTTAGTTGTAATGTAAAATAAAATCATTTATTTTTTTCTTAAATATTAGATTTATTTTACAGTAAAATATTAAGAAAGTCATATGTGTTTTGTTTTTATTTAGTCATTTAGATATTTTTATTTAGTAATAGGTAATCAAATAATATTAATTAAAATAAAATATGAACTCAGATATGAATCTAAAAATAATCGCAACATTTTGCCCCAAATTGTGCAGCCCTATAAACAAGCACAGCAAACCTGAATTATTTTTAAATTGCCTTTTAAATCACATTTTCTATTCTAGGGTGTTGTATGTGGTTGCAGTTGTTAAGGTGTTTTGAGTAGTTTAAAGTGTTGCTATGCGGTTGCTACTTGCTTGAGTGTTCTGATTGGTTGCTTGCTGACCTGCATTGAAACTATCCACCCTCAAGTTTAGGATTTCTTGTGTCTGTTCTTCAGTGTAAGTATATAAGACTTCTGTGTCTGTTTGTTGTCTGTCCAGGTGTTAATTAAATTGCCTGGAAAAGTAATAGCACACCTCTCCTAAACAAACCATGTAATTGGTGGTGTCATTCATACAGCAGAAATGTTGCAGGACGAGTTATGGACTAAAGTTTAATACTTGGGGTTAAAGGTTTGCTCAAAGCACTAACCCTAAGCATTAGCAATAATAATAGATATGCCGGCTTTAGCAAACAACAGTAATCCGGTAATGGTATCTTAGTATTATTTAGACTTTTGACAATGCTATACATATTTATTATTTATTATATGTGACCTTGGACCACAAAACCAGTCTTAAGTAGCACAGGTATATTTGTAGCAATAGCAAAAAATACAATGTATGGGTCAAAATGATAGATTTTTTTTTTTTTTTAATGCTGAAAATCATTAAGTAAAGATCATGTTCCATGAAGATATTTTGTAAATTTTCTACCGTAACCATATCTAATCAATTTAAATAATTTAATTAATTTAATTATAAAATGTAATTTTTGATTAGTAATATGCATTGATAGGATCTTCATTTGGACAACTTAAAAGGTGATTTTTCTCAATATTTAGAATTTTTTTTTTTTTTTTTTTTTTTTTTTTTTTCCCCCACACCCTCAGATTCCAGATTTTCACATAGTTGTATCTCGGCCAAATATTGTCATATTCTAACAAACCATACATTAATGGAAAGCTTATTTATTCATATATATAACTGACCCTTATGACTGGTTTTGTGGTCCAGGCTCTAAAATTACTTAAAGGGAAATTTATGTATATATTTTTTTATACATTTTTTAACCAAATAGAACAAAACAGTGCAATCTATTTAAAAATAAAGGCATGTTTTCCACACTATTTCGCTAATTTAACTGAATAATTATATTTAATAATGTTTATTTATAATTATTAATAATATTTATAAAAAGTAATAATTTTTACGACACCATTTTTAAGTTTATAGACTAAAGATCTACAAATTTTTCAAAATATTTTCTTTTTTAACAAAAAAAGCAATGTTATATCTAAATATGTGAGTATTTGTAACTGTTACGGTTATGAATTCATAAACATGCTTTTGCTTTAAATTTGTTTATAATTTAAAACTTTAGTAGTTAAAACTAAAGGTTAAGTTAATGTTACAGTAAGTCTAAATTTGATAAATTATAATTGCGTACAATCGTATTCTTAAATAATGTTTAATATTTATGAATTTTATATTTAAAATGTATTATATATTATGTTATATTATATTATATTTGAAATTTATTTAGATTGCTTTTTTTATTTTTTACTCTTTCATCTGGTTTCACTGATATTAAGATTTAGTTTAGCACATTTTTTTAATAAAAAAAATTTAGCAACATTTTTTATTTTTTAAACATTTATTTATTTACTTATAATTATAATACAATTACAATTATTTTTGCAACATTTTTGTTTTGTAACTAATTATTATTATTATAATTTATTTATTTTATTTTTTACTTTTTCATCTGTTTTCACTGTTATTAAGATTTATTTTAGCTGCATGTTTCATTTGTAAAAATTTTATTTATTTATTTATTTATTTTACCCTTTGGTCTCACTGATATGAGGATTATTTTTTTCAACATTTTTATTTAGTAACATTTATTTATTTATTAAATATTCTTTTTTTTATATTATATTTATATTTTAAATTTATTTAGATTTAGTTTAAATTAATATTTACATATATATATGAATGTAAGATTTGCATTTTTTTCTTAAAGTGAAATCATCAAAACATAAAAAGATGGATTTTTCTATTTTTATTTTGTTGTTATATATATATATAGTTTCATATAATTGTATTTTTTTAACAAAGAATTTAGTTGTTTGTAAAATAATTTTTGTAACATTGTTATTTTAAGGATCGAGCTGTTTTATCTCAATGCATCTTGCCTGCCCTTTGACCTGTGAGATCATTACCCGATCGCGTGATTTTTGTGACATCTCTCTCTGTTCGTTTCTGTTCTATTGCATGTCTATTTTAAGCCTCAAAGAAAACAGATTACATGTCAATGTCACGTAAAAAGCGTGTTCGTACAGAAATGGGTCGGTGAGACCGGGGCCGTTGCGTTGTGATAGAGGACACTTGTACAGAAACAGTGAAAGCAGCAGTCCGAGAGCGAGAGCGTGCGAGAGAGATCCCAGTTGTGTGTGGCGTTCTGCAGGCCCGGCTGCATGGAGATTGTGGTTGGGCTGTCTGTCCCCCTCCTCCCTCCGCCAGCGCTTATGTAAAGGAACAGCGCAGCCGGGGCAAGCAAGAGCTATTTATAGCGCAGCACTGCAGAGCACTCACTGGTGGAGGGCGTCACGTGTGTGTGCGCGCCGCCGAATCAAAGGGAGTATCCCGGCAATGCGCGTAAACAAAGGAAGGTCAGAAAGAGAAGGTGAGGCGCAGAAAGGGCCCGTGTGTGTGTGTGTGCTTATACAGTACATATCAGACCCTCATAAGTGCTTAAAGGGAATAAACATTCACTGATGTTCAGCAGAGCTCTCTCTCTCGCTCTCACTCTTCCTCTTGCCCTTCTTTTTTCTGCCTTTTCTTACATAGATACACAAACAAACACGCACACGTGCGGATGATAAAAATAGCAACAGATTATGAATTCCATTTTTAGCATTTCGGGTTTCTGTTTGGAGATTTTGCCAGCGTTTCGCTAAAAATAGAACGGCACAACCGCTCAAAGCTGTGAAAACCAGAAATGATTAAACCGTCATGCCGTTATATTATTATAATATAGCTTTTTAATATGATTTACGACAGACGGATATCTTGTGGTATTTGTTACCTTAACGTATGTATACTGTAAAAATGATTTTTAAAGATCAAGTATGCTTTACGGGAAAATACTATTTTAAGGAAATATTTTTCTACTTAAAATGAAACATTTAGTTTAGCCTTGCTTGTTGATTTTAATTATTTGTGAGATATACTAGCAATTTATGATTGAAAAATATTTCTACACCTGATCTACACCTTTTATTTTTTTTTGTCTACAATAAGGTGTCATTTGTTAGCATTAGTTAATGTATTAACTAACATGAGCAAACAGTGAATAGTACATTTATTACACTATTTATTCATCTTTGTTAATGTTAGTTCATAAAAATTCAGTTGTTCATTGATAGTTTATGTTAGTTAACATTGCTAATGTTAACAAACACAACTTGTGATTTTATTAATGCATTAGTAAATGTTGAAATTAACATAAACTAAGATTAAAAAATGCTGTAGAAGTATAGTTCATTCTTAGTTCATGTTAGTTAATGTAGTTAACTAACATTAACTAATGAACCTTATTTTGAAGTGTTAACAATTTTTATTTGTAATTTTTTTCTATAGCTGTTTTTTCCTTTTAACTTTTCCGACCTCTGGTCTCACTGATATGACAATTAATTTTTTCAACATTTTTATTTTGTAACAATTATTATTATTATTTATTTTTACATTTATTTTTATTTTTTCGTCTAGTTTCAGTGATATTAAGATTAAAAAAAAAAAAAAACTGTCTCACTGATATGAGGATTATTTTTGCAATATTTTTATTTTGTAACTATTATTATTATTATTATTATTATTATTATTATTATTATTATTTATTTTTAAATTTATTTTTATTTTTTCGTCTAGTTTCAGTGATATTGAGATAAAAAAAAACTCACTGAGATGAGGATTATTTCTGCAATATTTTTATTTTTTTACTTATTATTTATTTATTTTTTATTTATTTTTATTTTTTCGTCTAGTTTCAGTAATATTAAGATTTATTTTAGCAACATTTTTAATTTGTAAAAAAAAAAATGTCTCACTGATATGAGGATTATTTTTGCAATACTTTTATTTTGTAACTATTATTATTATTATTATTATTATTATTATTATTATTATTATTTAATTCATTTTAACTTTTTCGTCTGGTTTCACTAATATTAAGATTTATTTTAGCAACATTTTTAATTTGTTAAAAAAACAAACAGTCTCACTGATATGAGGATTATTTTTGCATTATTTTTATTTTGTAACAATTATTATTAATTATTATTATTAATTTAAAAAATGTTACAGAGTTTTTCGTCTAGTTTCACTGATATTAAGATTTATTTTAATTTGTAAAAAAAAAAACGTGTGTTCTGGAAAACAATGACATGATGTGACTCATTTCCACGAAAGTGCAATTAAATCGTTGCAACAAGTGAAAAGCAATACTCTCATTTCTGTGTACATGCATGGGCATTAAACTGAAACCTGATCCTGGGCCTAAACAAGGCCTCTGAGATCTGACCCGACCGGTACTGTCAAATTTGCATTTTCTTTTTTTTTTTTTTTTAAGTTTCATTTTGTGCATGTAGACTCAGAAAATGCACAGTGTGTGAGTGTTTGCAGAAAGAGTTGCATTAAAGTTAAAACTGACATTTATTATAATTTTTTTAAAGAATTACAAGTCCAAACCTAATGCAAACGAAAAAATTGGATTAGTCTCGGACAAAATGTAAAAGTTTTTCCATTCTTGTCAGAGTCGGATCAGACGGTCCTCTATCAACAGCTAAAATGTGTAACTTTAAAAGTTTTATGGATATAATAGGAGAACAGGAGAAATGCAAGCTTTAAGTAGCTTTCTCAGTCTAATTCAGTGTTTTAAGAAACCTAGCACCGATACCCGCAGCTGTAGAGCCGTTGCACTCAATAGGACATGTGAAACGTGTTCAAACATTCCCATATTGTTCGGTGTGAACTGGATTTACTGGTTTTGGAATGGCTCCAGGTACAATTTCCCTGCTTTCTGGTCTAGAATCCACTTTGTGTTCCTAAATGGTGTACAAAGCGCCCATCGAGTACAATCTGGGCTTGATTATCTTATCTTATCTTATCTGTGGTACTGAACATTCTCCAGACTCTGAAAAACCACGATGATAAATCGGATTAACAGCGTGAGAGATGTTATTTTCAGCATAAGAGCAACCAAGGGAGGTTAAATAACAAAATGTAAATAAACACACACAACTTCAAAAGAACTATTGTGAAATGGATAATTTGATCTGAAGTCTGATTGGTTAAACCGGGATAGATAGATAGAGGGATAGAGGGATAGATAGATAGATAGATGTATTTATTTATTTTTTTCTGTTATTGTAGCAAGATTTTATTTTGCAAAAATACTTTTCAAATTTCTTTTTTTAAATTTAAAATACTTTATACTATTTTAAATTAAATACTATAATAACCCACAGATATAAGGATTGTATATATATATATATATATATATATTATATAACAATTTTTTTTCCTCTGGAAGACTTTATAATACAGAAGGGGATTATTAAAAAAAAAAAAATCTAAAAATAATAAAAATAAAAATGTCTATATAATGACATATTTTGTACTTTTAAAGTAATAAAATGTTTTTTGTTTTTTTATTTTAAATACTTTTTAATTTTTTATTTATTATTATTATTATTATTATTATTATTATTATTATTTACATTTTCCCCCTCTTATCCCACAGATATGAGGATTATTTTAGCAACATTTGTATTTTGTAAAAATATATTTTTAATATTTATTTAATTAATATTTATTTTATTTAATTAATATAATACAGAAGAGATTGTTTTTAAGAAATGTAAAAAGAAATATTTGATTTAAAAAAAAAATTGAAAAAAATAGTATACTTTTATTGTGTGTTTTTACAGTATTATGAATTTTATATTTAATGTTATATACTTTTTTATAAATAACTATACAATTGATTTAGTTTGTATATGTTATTATATATTTGTTTTATACTTTGAAAGTAATAAAATGTTTTTGTTTTTTGTTTTTATTAAAAATACTTTTTTTTTTTTTTTTCATTTTACATCCACAGATATGAGGATTTTATTGTATATTTTACCGTGTTATGAATTTTATATTCAATGTTTTATGGATTTTTTATAGAATAGCTATAGAATTATTTGTTTTTGTTTGTATATATAATTATATATTTGTTTTATACTTTTAAAGTAAGAAAATGTTTTTGGTTTTGTATTTAAAATACTTTATTTATTTATTTATTTACATTTTACATCCACAGATATGAGGATTACATTAGGAACATTTTTATTTTATATAAAAAAAAAAAAAAAAAAAAAATATATATATATATATATATATATATATATATATATATATATATATAATACATTTTACTATTTTCTTTCCACTGGAAAATTAATATGATACAGAAGGAGATTATTTTTAAAAGATGTAAAAAAAAAAAAAAATTTGGATTAATTTTTTTTAAATTAATCAATAAACTTTTATTATGTTTTCATAGTATTATGAATTTTATATTTGATGTTATATAATTTCTTTTTTATAAGACAATAGTAATATTTGTTTTTATATATTTTCATACATTTATACTTTGTTACTGCTAAAATCTTAATGGTTTAAGTTTAGCTTCAATATGATGAAGTTCAAAGTATGTTGGTTCGTTCATCGTTATGTAATCTTTCACAAAAATAAGTTTGTTTAGTTGCCGTGCCGTTTTTTGTTTTGATCGTAGAGTCAGTCTGTCTTACAGTATATTTAGTTCTGCCTAAATCAACCTGTGGAATTTGTTTGGATTGTTCTTCTTCGACCTTTGTGTCAACACTGATCCTACGTACAACATTCTGTACGTGCAAAACCACACAAGACGGAGGTGGGGACTCGCCGTGCACATCTTGTCAATATTGTATGTATCCTTGATGGCAGATAGGCAGCCTGTCCCGTGGTTTTATCACACAAACACCTCTCAACCCATCTGATGTTGGTGAAGAGTTCGTTTTATAATCATGACATGCATAGTCACTTATCTTACATTAAGAGAAAGATAGTTTGGGTTGATTCTCAGACAGAGCACTGCATTTCAGTTAGGGAGGAGGACATAAAACTCAATGAGGTTTAGTATAGCAGAACAGACATCTGCCCTCTGGAGGTGAATGATGGAAATGCATGGCCATGTTTGGTGGAATTCACACATATAGAGATGCATAGGTTTTATTTACACTTTACACGCTTTACTTAATAAAACAGCTGACGCCAAAGCTGTGTTTGATACTGAAGAAGCGTCTACAGCTGACAGGCAGAAGTTGTCGTCATTTAGTGTGTGTTTATTGTAAACGGTGATCGAGTGCTGGAATTTGTGGTTTGTAATGTTTTGCTGACTGGTTGTTGAGGTTGTTATCAGTTGTTAAATGTAACAGTGACAGTGAATTCGCAGGCAATGTTCTTGTTCCAGTCAGGGTTTTTTTTTTAATGCATCGTTGACTGTTCGAAACCACAAAACAAAATGTAAAGAAATGTGTCTCTGCTCCTGATATAAAACACTGATGTACAATGTTCTGTTAAGTTTGATTAAAACGTGGACGCACCACGCTTTTAAAAAGTAATTAAATCAATTAATGTCATCCACGATTTATATTTATATTTGAATATATATTGATATTTGAAAGATTTTTATTAGATCAATAATTGGAATTGAATATTTAATGGCAAATCTTTAATATATTTATTATGCTAAATATTTTTTTTTTTTGGTCTGTGGCCTAACCCAGAATATTATTTTAAATATCAATAATTGGTATTGAATATTTAATGGAAAATATGTAAAATATTTAATATGCTACATATAATTTGTTTTTCTGTCGCATTTCTTTAACCCAAAATATTATTTTTAATATGATTAGATCAATAATTGGTATTGAATATTTAATGGCAAATATGTAATATATTTATTAGACTAATTTTTTTTTTGTGTGTGTTGTCTGTGGCACATAGTTAACCCAGAATATTATTTTAAATATTATTAGATCAATAACTGGTATTGAATATTTAATGGTCAATATGTAATATATTTATTAAACTAAATATAGTTTTTTTTTTCCTGTGGTCTGTGGCATGTATTTAACCGAGAATATTATTTTAAATATTATTAGATCATTATTTTGGGATTGAATATTTATTTGGAAATATATAAAATATTTATTAGACAAAATATAATTTTTTGTTTGTTTTCCTGTGGTCTGAAGCACATATTTAACCCAGAATATTATGTTAAATATAATTAGATCAATAACTGGTATTGAATATTTAATGATAAATATGTAATATATTTATTAAATTAGATTTTTTTTTTTTTTTTTCTGTGGTCTGTGGCATGTATTTAACCCAGAATATTATTTTAAATATTATTAGATCATTATTTTGGGATTGAATATTTAATTGGAAATATATAAAATTTTTATTAGACAAAATATAATTTTGTTTGTTTGTTGTTGTTTTTTTTTTCTGTAGTCTGTGGCATGCATTTAACCTAGAATATTATTTTAAATATTATTAGATCAATAATTTGTATTGAACATTTAATGGCAAATATGTAATATATTTATTAAAATAAATAGTTTTGTTTTATGTGGTCTTTGACATGTATTTAACCCAAAATATTATTTTAAATATTAATATATTAATAATTTGTATTGAGCATTTAATGGCAAATATGTAATTTATTTATTACGCTAAATATAATTTTGTTTTGTTTGTTTTTCTGTGGTCTGTGGCATGTATTTAAACAAGAATATTATTTTTAATATTATTAGATCAATAATTGCGGTTTTGAATGTTTAATGGCACATATTAGACAAATATTTTTTGGTTGTTTTTCTGTGATCTGTGGCATGTATTTAATTCAGAATATTATTTAAAATATTTTTGAATATATTTTTTTCAAATCAGTAATATTGTGAAATATTATTGCAATTTAAAATAATATGAAAATAATAATATTATTTATTCTGTTAATTTATTCTATTTTAATCTATTTTAAAATGTGATTTTCTGTGATCAAAGCTGAATTTTCAGCATCATTACTCCAGTTTTCAGTGTCACATGATCCTTCTGAAATCATTCTAATATGCTGATTTGATTCTCAACAAAACATTTTTTTATTAATGCTAAAAACAGTTCTGCTGCTTCATATTTTTGTTGAAACGGATACATTTTTTATGATTATTTGATGATCAGAAAGTTCAAAAGAACAGCATTTATTTGAAATATAAATCTTTAGTAAATGTCTTTACTGTCACTTTTGGTCAATTTAATCTGTCCTTGCTGATTAAAAGTATTCTTTCATATATTATGACTTGACTAGAATGTGTTGGAAAGTAATGAGCTGATCATTAGTCTATAATTATAGTATTATGCTTCTCATCTGAAAGAAATGCTTAATCTCCATATAAACCTATTTTCCCTTTATCATTTTATCTTTTTTTTTTTTTTTTTTTTTTTTTGGCAATGTCGTTACAGATTGTCTTGTTGTCACAAGCTTGTGGGATGAGTCTATATTTGTCTCCGTTAGTGCTGATAGCACTAATATCACATGATGGTCACAGAGTGTTGGGCTAATATTCTGCCTTTCTGCAGGGAAGTAAGAGAAAGATATGGGCTTGTTATCTAACATACTTCAGCTGCGTACTTGCTGTAAGCATGCTTTCAGGGCTTTAGTTCTCTTTCAGGTCCAATGAGCAGATCAGGTCCTGTAAATATATATTTGACAACAGGTATACTAAGACCTTCAAAGGGCGGCGGTTCTTCATTGATAGTTTTGGCCAGTTTTAATACCTTCAGAGACGATGAAAGTCACAAAATCGCATTTGAGACACAATGAAACTGTTTTTGAAGGTGATTTTTTTTTTTTTTTTTTTTTTTTTGAGTTCCTTGGTGTTAACATCAAAGATTTTATTTATTCGGTAAGACTGCATTAAATTGATGAAAGGTGACAGTAAATACTTTTACAATGTTACAAAATTTTTTTTTAGAATGTTCTATTCATCAAAGAGTTCTGAAATGTATCAAGGTTTCCACAAAAAAACAAAAAAATTTTTTTGGCTTTTTATTTATGCTTTTCTTCCTTTATGTCTGTCAGCTTTATATACAGTAGTCAACATTTGAAGTGGATCAAAAAGAGTTGTCCTAAGACAAGAACGGGTACTGTTTTGATTTCAGGGCAATTTTTAATGAAAGGTTTTGATCCACTTCAAATGTTGACTACTGTATGTATGTATATATATATATATATATATATATATATATATATATATATATATATATATTTATATATTTATATATTTATATTTATTTATTTATTTTTTTATTTTTTACATTTTTTGCTTTTTATTCATGCTTTTCTTCATTTGTCTTTCATATATATATATATATATATATATATATATATATATATATAATATATATATATATATATATATATATATATTTATTTATTTTTATTTTTATTTTATTTTATTTTTTTACATTTTTTGCTTTTTATTCTTGCTTTTCTTCATTTATGTCATTCAGCTAATATATATATATATATATATATATATATATATATATATATATATATATATATATATATATATATTATATTATATATATTATTATATTCATTTATCTTTTTTTTTTTTTTGCTTTCTATTCATGCTTCTCTTCATTTGTGTCTTTACATTTGATATATATTTTGCTTTTTATTCATGCTTTCATATATATATTATATTATATTATATATATATTATTATATTCATTTATCTTTTTATTTATTTGTTTTTTTTCCTTTTAATTCATGCTTCTCTTCATTTGTGTCTTTACAGCTTTCTTGACCGGATTGATGCAGTAAGACAAAGCGACTATACTCCAACAGACCAGGTACTATTTCAGCATTTTCTAGATGAGAAACTGCATGAGACATTTATTTTCCAAAAATTGTTTTTTCCTAACACGCTTTCTCTCAATTGTTCTTCTATCAGGACTTGCTTCGTTGCAGAGTGTTAACATCAGGGATTTTTGAGACGCGATTTCAAGTAGACAAAGTCAACTTTCAGTAAGTCCACTTCTTAGAAACTCATTGAAGGTTGTATAGTGGATATTTTCAATTGTCATGTCTGCATATGTCCACTAGATGGACGCATTTCACATCCTACAGCTTCATGTCTTTATTCTTCTCTTTCAGTATGTTTGATGTGGGAGGTCAGAGAGACGAAAGGAGAAAATGGATTCAGTGTTTTAATGGTAAATTGAATGTGTGTTTAACAAATGTAATATGTGGTCTTCAACAATCTCATCTTATGTACTTTAAAGGGTTAGTTCACCCAAAAATGAAAATTTGCATGTTGTTCCAAACCTGTTTGAGTTTCTTTCTTCTGCTGAACACAAAAGAATATATTTTGAAGAATGTTGGTAACCAAAAACCGAAAAAAAAAAGATTGACGGCACCCATTGACTTCCATAGTATTTATATCCATACTGTGGAAGTCAATGGGTGCCGTCAACTGTTTGGTTACCAATTTCATAATATCTTGTTCTTTTTTTTAAAGAAAGAAACTCTTACAGATTTAGAATGACATTATGATGAAAAAATGATGACAGAATTTTCATTTTTGATATTTAAACATCAGAAAATCAGAAAACGCACTGATTTCACATATGTGGTACTGATTTGCAGACGTCACAGCGATCATCTTTGTGGTAGCGAGCAGCAGTTATAACATGGTCTTAAGGGAAGACAACAACACGAACAGGCTACGGGAAGCACTTGCTCTTTTTCGCAGTATCTGGAACAACAGGTGATGCCTTTATTTTCTCTTTCATAACATAACTTGTTTTTAAGTGTAAGTGCAAACTTACTGACCCTGTCTCTGTCATGTCTTTGTCTTCTTTTTACAGATGGTTACGGACAATTTCTGTCATATTGTTCCTAAACAAACAAGACATGCTGGCAGAGAAAGTATTAGCTGGGAAATCCAAAATTGAAGATTATTTCCCTGAATATGCTTCTTACACCTTACCTGATAAAGGTTAGGCTTTTTCACCATAGACCTAGTAGTTCTCAAATACTGTAGTACTAAAGTTTTAGACTTTTTATACTTAAAATAATAGACTTTTGTTTTTTGAGGTTAAAGGAAATATGAAAGTTCTGGCATGAAAAGGTGCACAAGCTCAGTAAATGTATCAAAAAAGTAGTCCATATGCACTATATTTGTGTGAGTTGAACTGGAGATTCACAATTCGTTTTGTGAACTGGATTCATGTGCAGGTCAGTGTCAGCTCTCTGTATGTTAATCTGTTCGCTTTTTTCTATCTTTCAGTAACTCCTGAACCCGGTGAAGACCCCAGAGTGACAAGAGCCAAGTATTTCATTCGTGACGAGTTTTTGGTTAGTATATTTATTTCGGAATACACAAATTAAACACAGCATTATAAAATTATAGAGGAAAACGCTGTTGATGGGTAATTTGTTGACTAGATATTGAGCGATAATTGATTTTACCAACATTTTTGACCAATATTTACTCTTTACTATTTAAGTAAACTAATAATTGGCGCCATCCTGTGGCCCTCTGAAGAATAAATATTGAGGTTCATTCAGTTGCTAATAATCTTTTAAAGTTAATGATTAATATAATAATAAAAATGTAAAGTAAAAATATTTTTTAAAAATTCTTCAATCTTCAAATTGATCAAAAGTGATGATAAAAGACATTTATAATGTTATATAAGATTTCTATTTCAAATAAATGCTGTTCTTCTGAACTTTTTTTCATCAAAGAAACCTGAAAAAATTCTACTCAGCTGTTTTCAACATAATAATAATAATAATAATAATAATAATAATAATAATGCATGTTTTTTGAGCAGCAAATCAGAATATTAGAATGATTTCTGAAGGAATAAATTACATTTTAATATATATTGAAATAGAAAACATATTTTAAATAGTAAAAATATTTCAAAAATGTACTGTTTTTGCTGTACTTTGGATCAAATGCAGGCTTGGTGAGCAAAAAACATTAAAAATCTTACTGTTCAAAAACTTTTGACTAGTAGTGTATATAAGTAAAATACATTTTTAAATACACTAACAATCAAAATAAAACACTTACTTGAAAGCTTAATTTTTTTAGTATATTACATACGTACTTTTAGGCTGATTCAAAACTGTAAATAACCTCTCACAGGTTCTATATAGTTTTGAATCAGCCTAAAAATATGTTGTGTGTTTTATCTATTAAAAGTGTTTCATTAGTCACATGGATTATACTCATTATATCCAGTTTTACATACAGTTTTACATTCTAAATCATAAACATCTTAAAGACATCTAATAGACATCTATATGACACCTGATAGGAAACGTCCTATAGATGTATTGATGTAAATGCAGACGTCAAATAGATGTCTTTGTGATATATGTGTGCTATCAGGGTCAGTTTTACATGCATTCTAAATCATAAACATCTTAAAGACATCTAATAGATGTCTGTTTGACATCTGATAGGACACGTCCTATAGATGTATTGCAGATGAGCAAACACTCTAAAAAAAAATAAGTCTTCCAGATGTAAATGCAGATGTCAAATAGACGTCTCCGAGATGTATGTGTGCTATCAGGGTCAGTTTTACATCATAAACATCTTAAAGACATCTAATAGACATCTATTTGACATCTGATAGGAAATGTCCTATAGACGTACTGCAGATGAGCAAACACTCTTTAAAAAAAAAAAAAAAAAATGTCTTGCAGATGTAAATGCAGTCGTCAAATAGAGGTCTCCGTGATGTATGTGTGCTATCAGGGTCAGTTTTACATGCATTCTAAATCATAAACATCTTAAAGACATCTAATAGACGTCTATTTGGCGTCTGTTAGGACACGTCCTATAGATGTATTGCAGATGAGCAAACACTCTAAAAAAAAATGTCTTGCAGATGTAAATGCAGACGTCAAATAGACGTCTCCAAGGTGTACATGTGCTATCAGGGTTTATTATTCCAAAGCTGAGTTTTGTCCACATGAATTATTAAACATAATTAAAGTCCTATCTTGAATTTAATGACAAAACAATCTGATTGATCATCAAAAACTGAATGTGATACCTAATTTTCACTTTGTCTTTTCACAGAGGATCAGTACAGAAAGCGGAGATGGCCGTCACTACTGTTACCCCCATTTTACATGTGCGGTGGACACGGAAAACATCCGCCGGGTCTTCAACGACTGCCGAGACATCATCCAGAGAATGCACCTGCGGCAGTACGAACTCTTGTGATCTCACTTCAGCTCTTTATGAACGTGTCTCCAAACTCCCCCTGCCCTCACAACTCACGAGGCCAAAACCGCAGACGAATATACTACTGACGTTTGGCGCACCACCCTTCAGTTTTTAGGTGTTTATTATTTTAACTCACGTGGATTCGGGACGGAGAGGCTCACTGGGTTTTTTCCCGCCCCCCACACATTTTTATTTGGATCGCCTTTATTTTTGCCATTCCATGAAGCCTCTGGCTACCTCCTTATTTTTTATTCAAACAAAAAAATGATATCGTCGTGTATATATGTATACGTGCTGGCGCCTGCCAGAATATGAAGATCGCATCACCTTGTGACCTCCAGGAGTCCTAGTCGCGCACCCCGAACCTTGATCTTCTGGCCTACAGGGCTCTCTGCTGCTCTTTCTGTTTTCGAACACTGAAGATCGCCCGCGGACAGAAGCGGGGACGGGGTGGCGGGCCGGGGGTTGTCGAACACTGGGAAAGCGAAGTGAAGTAATGCACTTTTCCATCAGGTTTTGACTGACGTTTTTCTTTACGAAGATGGACACACAATGTAGCATCACATCATGAATTTCTGTCCCACTTAAGGACAGAAAACAGCGGGCGTGCATAAAACCACAGCCCTTTTTATGTGAAAGAGGCGGAGCCTTGAAATGAGGAGGAGGAGTGGCTCTGTGAAAAGGCGGAGCCTTTGAAATGAGGAGGAGGAGGGGCTATGGGAACATTGCTGAAGCCTCACTTTGGTTTTGGGAACATGATGGCGAAACATCCGCGAAAAGAAACGCCCCATTTCTTATTTTAGTTTCTAATCTTGTACAGACTGTGCAAGGGTGAATTTTTTTTTTTTTTTTTTTCCCTCCTTTCCTGTACAGACTATAAAATGTTATATTATTTTGTACAACTTTATTGAAAGAGAGTAAAAAATCTACTTGTAGATCTTTGTGCCTTGATTATGGCTGTACCTGTAAATGAAGCTGATACATATGTTTTTGACTGCGCTGTACAGCTTGATGTCACCCCCTGTCGGCAGAAGGGACTGTGGATGGGGACCTACTCTGTAGAGTTTAGTTTCTTTTTTTCGGTTATTTGTTTGTTTTCTGCTTTGTTTATATAAAAACAGAAAAAGTTCTTTATTAAAAAAAATAAATAAATAAATATAGGAAAGAAAAATCTTAACCTGTATACATTATGCAAATTGACCCCCTTACCTGCGGTTATGATCGGACGAAGCAGCACCATGCCTTTCTTCTCGTTTTTGTTTTCCGTTTAATTTCAATTCTCAGCTTTAAAAAGAAAAAAAAAGAAAAAAAAAAGTTGAAGTGTCCAAAATCACAACCTGGTGTTGTTTTCAAAGACCTTTTTGGATATGAAGTATGTCTGAGATATATATCCACGTTTGTGTCTGTGAGTGCGTGCGTGCGTGTTCACGTACAGGAGACAAACATTGAGCCACAGACGCATGACATTTGTATGTGTTGTGTGCGAGCGCGTGCGTGTGTGTGCGAGAGTGCATTGTGTGCACTCTTTTATAAATGTGCGTACATGTAAATTTATAGGTCTATATAAATATATATGTACAATTCTACATGTTTAATTATGTGTGTGTTGGCGTATACATACTTTAGTATGTATACAGTGAAGATGTGTACTTACACACATAGGTAAGCATGTCTAGAGTGAAATGAATAAATGAGAGTGCAATATTGAAAGCAACTGTGCGTGTCCGACGATTTTCACCATACACCATACAAAGTTGTTTAGCATTTCTTTAATATCAATGTTATGTGATTAGACAGAAGTCTGATTTATAATACACACATCCTAAGCAGAACTTCAAGACATATATTTTTATTTATATTTATTCAAGTTTTTTTCCTTTTATCTGCTGAACACCCTTGGCAGTCCTAATTTATGTTGCTTTTACCAAACCATGTGATCCACCAAAAGGACAAATTATGTTACACATGCAAATTTTGGTTGACACAAAATTTGTATTTGTATTTAAAGTTCAAACACATTTAATATATATATATATATATATATATATATATATATATATATATATATATATATACATATATATATATATATATATATATATATATATATTAGTATTACTCCAGTAAATCGCAAAACTTTTTAAATCTGTAAATACTGTGCTTAAAGTCATGTTGCACAAGAAATACTTTTTAAAATAAATCTTCTAAAGTCATTAAATAGATTTTGTGTTATGCTTCTTAAGTCTTAAAATCTCCCAGCACTATTCCTTTGTGTCTACAAAACCCCATACATTCACATTGCAATACCAAAATGCTGATCACATTGAAAAGTCTCTTCAATGCAGGATGACATATTCAAAATCTCATAGACCTCAGAACAAGCCACAGTGTATTACACTAAAGAATAACTCATGCAATCAACTTGACAAGTTAACTTGACACTCAAATGTATATGTATGTATTGCTGAGGTACATTAATTCCATACAGCACATAAATTACAATCAGATAAAATCTTATTTTTGGAGTCCAAAGTTGGATTTCCTGACATACACAAACACCACCTTATTTCTTGAAGTGTTCTTTTTAGTACAGGGATTCTTAGAAAGTCCACTTTCCTACACAGTTAAGGTCCAACCCCAACTGAACACACCTGAACAAGCTAATCAAGGTCTTTAGGATTACTAGAGGTTGGAGCTAAAAGTTGACCAAAATTGAGAACCTAGACCAAGGGACTAGACCAAAGGTGTCCAAACCTGTTCCTGAAGGGCCACTTGTCTTGCAGAGTTTAGCTCCAATCTTAAACACACCTGAACAAGCTAATTAAAGTATTTAAGATCACTAGTTCCAGAAAGGTGAGTTTGATCAAAGTTGGAGCTAAAAGTGGACCTCGAAGAACTTCAGCTTCAGACCAAATGTGTCCAAACCTATTCCTGAAGGGCCACTTGTCCTGCAGAGTTTAGCTTTAACCCTAATCAAACACACATGAACACGTTAATCAAGGTCTTTAGGATTACTAGAAACTTACAGAAAGGTGAGTCTGATCAAGGTTGGAGCTAAAAGTGGACCTCGAGGAACCTCTGCTTTAGACCAAAGGTGTCCAAACCTATTCCTGGATGGCCACTTAACGTGCAGAGTTTAGCTTCAACATTTATCAAACACACATGAACACGTTAATCAAGGTCTTTAGGATTACTAGAAAGTTACAGAAAGGTGAGTTTGATCAAAGTTGGAGCTAAAAGTGGACCTCAAGAAACCTCTGGTGTCCAAACCTACTCCTAAAGGGTTACTTGTCCTGCAGAGTTTAGCTCTAACCTTAACTAAACACCTGAACAACCTAATCAAGGTCTTCAAGACTACTAGACAGTTACAGAAAGATGAGCTTAATCAAGGTTAGAGCTAAAAGTTGATCTTGAGGGCCAGAATTGAGAACCTCTGCTTTAGACCAAGGGACTGGACCAAAGGTGTCTAAACCTGTTCCTGAAGGGCCACTTATCCTGCAGATAAGCTAATTAAACACACTTGAACAAGCTAATCAAGGTCTTTAGGTTAGGTAGAAAGTTACAGAAAGGTGAGTTTGATCAAGGTTGGAGCTAAAAGTGGACCTCAAAGAACCAGAGGTCTAGACCAAAGGTGTCCAAACCTGTTCCTGGAGGGACACTTGTCCTGCAGAGTTTAGCTCCAACTCTAATTGAACACCAGGTAATTAAGGTCTTAATAGAAACTTCCAGGCAACTCTGTTGGATCTGGTTGAAGATAAACTTGACGTTGGTCCTCCAGGACCAGGATTGGACATTCCTGCTTTCAGTCGAAGGACAGTTTTACTGGTGGTATCTGCATATTCATGTTGTATCAGACTTGCCGTTCCGAAGCACAGCTGCACATTCGCTCACAGCAACCCGAGTAATTAGAAAGTCTTCATTAGGTACAGTAGGATACAAAGGTTGGCAAGTGAATCCTTTGCCTCAACATGGAATGATCTGCTGTTAGCAGAAGCTTCACGATTGAATTACACTCCCAGATTGCAAGATTTTACAGAAGCGTTCCCATTTAAGACTAGGGCTACTTGTATGTCCTGATTTTGCATGCTGGAAACAAGCATCGGAGAATTTATCCTGAGTGGATTATTGCTTTTCAAATGGCTTCTTCTTGCTGATCTGAAGAGTGACCTGTCCGGTTGGCGTGTAGCTGCGGGTTTGAGCGGAAACCTGTGTTTTGAAGCTTTGCAGACCTCCCTCTTTTCCTCTCTGGACCTCAGAGCAGTATGTCGGCTGGACTTCAAACCTCGCAAAGCTACTGGTATGGCGTGAACCAGTAGTCACATGAATAGGTATGGTCTTCTCTAGCCTTGCCTGAGAGCTTGCACTCGCTGATGAAGCTGGACTGAACATGCTGGAAATGTGTTCCTTGAAGGAGCCGAAGAAGCCCATGCGAGGTCTTGCCGGTGCTGGACGTACGACGTTCAACACGATGGGTTTGCCAATAACAGGCTCGTTAATTTCTCTCTGCAACACCGAGATCTCACTTGGTTTCTCGACGAGGACGTGATGGTCTGCACCGCTGCCGAACGTTTCGCCTTCTTGAGGGACGTAGTCCTCGAGATCCTCAAGATTAAGAACCCGATTCCCATCAGTCAGCATTTTGCAATCTTGAGCATCAAGTTCATCATCTTCAGGCTCCACGATGATAGTTCCTTCATCATCTTCATCGGAGACACACGGGTCACTAATTTCTAATATTGTCATACTGTCGACCCCTTCAGACACATTCTGTGGAGTTTCCTCTTCATCCGTACTGGAAGAAGCTTGCAGAGCTATTGCAGCACCCATTGCATCCTCAACTAACTTGTTGTTGGAGTTATTAGTGTTTGGATTGCCAGGTGGTGAGAACTTGCTGGGGGAAACGCCTCTTCTTCTTGGTAACTTGGGTGATTTGTTCACTTTGTACTCAATTATCTCCTCCACTTCTACCCATCTTGGGTTCCTGGCGGTGGCACCCTCCGGCTCTGGAACGTACAGTGTTGGAACAGTCTTTCTGGCCAGGGTTCGTCTTTGTCTGGGTGGTTCGGGTGTGGACGTCTCTGAGCGATGAGCTCCCATGGGCGATGGTCGCGGGGATGCGTGCCGCTTCATCCGGGTGTTCTTCACCACTGTGGTAATGGTCTCCTCGCTAGAAGTGGAAAAAGGACATTAGAAGTGCATTAAAAGCACATAACCATCAGATTGTTAAGTTTTTATAGTGTACATTTTTTTAAAAATTCGAAAGAATACTCTAATGGTGTGTTCACACCAAACATGAATAATTCTCGCGTCATACAAATGCAAAGACACAAATAGAGGCAAATTCACGCCGAAAATTTTCAACTCCACCTCTGGAGAACCCAGACATGTCGGCATTTGGCTTTCCGGCGTTTTTGGGACTTCCACAACAGGTACAAAGCAGTGTTCATAGTTATTTCCACCATAGTTGAACGCACAATGTTGTTATAGGCGTGAGTGATGTGAAAAACATCCCGCGAGTAATGCGATGCGCATATTCGCTTTGCGTTTGGCATGAACACACCATTATGCTCACCTAGGCTGCACTTTTTTGATAAAAAAAAATACAGTAATAATAGTAATATTGTGAAATATAATAACAATTTAAAATAGCTATTTTCTATTTGAATATGTTTCAAAATGTAATTTATTTCTGTGATGCAAAGCTGAATTTCTTCATCATTACTCCAGTCTTTATCGTCATATGATTCTTCAGAAATCATTTTAGTTCATGCTAATTTGCTGCTTATTAAAAAACATTTCCAATTATTATCAAGTTTAAAAACAGCTGCTCTGTTTAATATTTTTTCTGCTTAATATGTATCTTTTACTGATACATTTTTTTTATTCTGTGAAGAACAACATTCAAAAGAACAGCAATTATTTAATGTAATTTAATTTAATTATTTTTATAATTAATTTAGGTATATACTGTCTCTTTTGATCAATGTAATGTGTACTTAGTAATTAAGTATTTAAGAAAAAAAGTTAGACTAACCCTAAACTTTCAAACAGTAGTGTATTCAGTTTGTGTTTTGGAGTGTGTGTGAGACTTACATGATTATAGTTTTCTTCGGTATTTTCGTCTCTTGTTCTGTTACTAGTTGAAAAAAAAGATTAAAAAAATTATACAACATTTTTTTTTTCAAAAATTTCTGTTAATTTATTGCTGAAATATGAAAAATACATTCAATCTGTTGTCTCATTTCTATATTTCTTTTTAATGTACATTAAAAAATACACATTTTCTGGACCTGATAATTTCTAAAACCAACTTGCATAGTATTGTTTTGCAGACCCTTTATTAAAACCAAGAAATATTGCATCAGGATGTGTCCCCCTTTTTTAATCTGTTTAAAGCTTCAATAAGTAAGTCATAACAGATGGGTATGTTTCTTAACTGGCTGGCATATGTGTGTTGACAGGCGTCTTTTTTACCTTCTATACTGATGGCCTGATCTGCTCTACGTTCTCCCGCCATTGCCACAGCAGGAGTGATCAGCTGTGCTGCACACCTGGCACTGCCCAGACGGTTTGACAGCTGCAAATGAATGATATGATGATCACTGGCTTATTTCCTCACGGTTGGAGTAAAAAACTTAAAAAACTAAAGTAGGAATCTCCATACTTCACACTCATAGTGTCCAAGGTCTCGTTCTCCAGGGTTCTTGATAACTAGAACCAACACTCCACTGCGTGGTTCGGTGTATGTCTGAAACTTTTCCAGGTCTGTCAGTAGTTTACCATCCTTAAACCATCTGTGCAAGAAAATGGCATTGTTTAATGCTATGTCAGTGAAACATATAACACAAGGAAAGTCATGTTGGGTTTTTGGAGGTTATTTACGAAATGTCTTCATTCGAATGTCATTATATGAATCACCCAGATCTTCTAGGCCATTTTGACTCATTATTCAAACATGGAAATAACACAAATGCTAATGTAAATGAAGCAACTACCTTATCTTGGGACTTGGTGCGCTTTGGATGGTGCAGGTGAACTGAGCATCTTCTCCTGGATGGAGTGTGGCATTCCGGATCTTATTCACAAAACGTGGAGGTACTGCAAAAGGTTGAATAAAAATGAGCAGGAATGAAATGGAGCTTTACTAAGTCAGAAACATCGATTTGCTCACATCTGTCACTTACCCTGCACAGTGATTTTGCCTAGTGTGCTTGCGTTCCCCGCAGAGCTGGTGGCAAAGCACATGTACTGGCCCGAGTCGTCTGCTGTCATGTTGTCCAAAATGAGTGTGCAAGACCCGTCTGGGTCCTCAATGATGATGTGATGAGGATCCGCTTCCACGGCACGCCCGTCTGTGATTCAGATGGATGAATTACTTTAATTCTAAGAGGTAATCAAGAGGGGAAGCACCCAAGATTTGGTTCCTTACCTTTGTACCAGGTGACCTGTGGTTTGGGGGCACCGGTGACCTTGCAGGCAAGCTTTACCGTCTGTCCGAGCTCTGCTGTGCAGTCTGTCAACACTGCGTCGAAATCTGGAGGACCTGTAATAAACGTAAAACACTACATTTTAGGACTAGGGTTTATTTTTATTGTGGTATTTAAGAACATGGGATAATAGAACTGATGTTTTATAAGTGTGGGCAACTTACACCAAGCTGGCATGCTGTAGCGCTGCTGAAGGTCACGGAGGTCACGGAGCCATGAGTTCTTGATGATAACAGTCCGTGCCTGCAACGTGTATTTTCTCACGGAGTCCTCACGCTCATGCCAGATCTCAAACGCTCTCTCATCACCTTCCACCGTCTCGTTCACATCAATATTTGTGAGCTAAAGAATAAAAACTCAATTATTATGCATTATATATTTTTTTTAAGCAATATCATCATGCAAGTGATGCTATGTAGCAATTATGAAATCCCTGTCAAGACATTTGCACATTATTTGCCATTTGTGTTTAAATACAGTATGTGTATCACTTAATTTCAGCCATTGAAAAAGCTTTTGCAAAGCTCCAACCTTCATCATATTCTTAAACACATATGCTTGGGTGTCTGTGTTCGTGTCTCTCTTCTGTTTGCAGATGACCACATGGTTTTTAAAGAGGAAGACGTGGCGGTGGTGACCTCTGGAAGATGTTCGAATTCCAGGAGCTCCTTCCCAAACAGTGAAAGGCCCCTGTAGAAATACCCAGAGCTTCATTTTACACTTTGAAGTTTTTAAATTTACTACAAATAATTGAAACATTCAAGAACACTCAAAGGAGATGTTCACTTCTAGAACAAAAATTTACAGATAATTTACTCACCCATGATATTCAATTTCTTTACGACTGAAGAAAGAAAGACATGAACATCTTGGATCTATAGATTTTTGTACTGGAAGTGAACTTCTCCTTTAATCACAAAGCAATTCTCCTGTACCTTAAATTGAGACATTTGAGATTAGAGACTATACCTGTCTAATAGGTTCTCCCAGTGCCTCCAGATTGGCGGGGTAGTTCTCTATGAGCGATACATGGTGTGTGTTTTCTGAGCGCTGAGAAAGGGACGACACCATGGCATAGGCCTGCTCCAACAAACAGCAGTTTTGACCGTTCCTCGCTTTGTTCCGGATCAATTCCTAGAGTAAATCATGGTAAATTTGGAGTATTGGTCACTTTCAAATGTCACTGAACAGTCATATCACACAATGTCTAAGCACATATTGAATTTTTTACATTTTGAAAGCAGAGATTGCCTACAATTAGACCTTGAAAAATTTGTATTGTCGTATTTAAGTAATTATTACCTTCAGTAAAGCTCTGTACTTCTGAATTCTCTCCGATGGTCTCTGAAGGTAAGCGTTGATGCTTAGCACTGGACCCTCTGAGGGGTCAACATTTGCCAGCTCCGAGACTGTATAGTTCTAATAAAAAAAAAGACATGAAGCATGTTGTTCTGCGTCTTCTGAGTACAATTTTTACAGCCCCAGAAATCCATAACTATACGGTCAACAGTGTTGGGGAAAGTTACTTTCAAAAGTAATGCATTACAATTTTGCGTTACTCCCTGAAAAAGTAACTAATTACGTTACTTAGTTACTTTTTATGGAAATAATGCGTTAAGTTACTTTTGCGTTACTTTTTAAATCTGGGCAGGGCTTGCTTCTTTGTTTTTAATATAATACAATTCTAATGTAAAAGCCCTTTTACACCAAAAGTGAAATTAATTCACCTCAGGCTGAAAGAAAAGTACATTTATGCAGGAGATCACTCTTCAGCTATAAAAAATGAAGCAAAAATGTTAGTTTATCTAAAGTAATTTTTGCTTATTAGTTAGGTCAGCAGCAAAGACACTGGTTAATAAAATGGGATTAAATACATAAAGGATAGTTGTTTTATTTAACATATTTAATTATTGCAGGGTTGCGTCATATTCTAAGTTTGCATTTCACTGTTTTTATTCATTTTGAGGAATACTGAATCTGTTTTTTGTGAGCGAGATGAATTAATGCATGTTCACATTTAGTCTCGAATACAGTAACATCATGTTTACTCCCAATTTCCCAACAAGAGACTTGTCAATCAATAAATGGGGAAAAAAAGTAACTGGCGTTACTCATTTGGAAAAGTAACTCAGATATTTTCTTAGAAATTCAAAAGTAATGCATTACTTTACTAGTTGCTTGAAAAAAGTAATATTATTACGTAACTCTCGTTACTTGTAATGTGTTACCCCCATCACTGACGGTCAATATTTTGTAAACCCACCTTGAAAAAATGGTGCACTTCTTTCTCACTGATGACGGACTCAGCTTGTGATTGTCCAATGAGGTACTGCAGATATTTCTCAAACCCTTCAGAGTTTCTCAGGAAATGCATGGCTATGTCATCATCTGTGTCGCAATCACGCAGACCAGGCAGCAAAGAGCTGGAAAACAGTCAACTTATTTATGCATTTCCCTGTTGTCACATCTCTACCTCAAGACTAGCACATAATTCTTTAAAAAACTCCTTAAGAATGAAAATTGAACATGCAGAGCTGATTGTCTAAACTCTTTACCTGCTGTGGAAGGATTTCAAATCATTGATATTACGGAAAATGGTTTCCTTCTGGCTGGCGATTTCAGGCGGTGTGCTCTCCTCATTCACATGATTCAGATGGTGTGACGTGACAAACTCTATCTCCTTCAGAAACTCAGTTTCTGTGCTGATCAGCTCTTGGACAAGTTGGCTATATAAGTAAAGCCGAGGTAGAATTACTGAAGTAGTACAAAATAAAATGCACATCTTAAATGTACAAATGTGTCCAAATTTACCAAAGTTTTTTCTTGTACTCTGTCTCTGTGACTTCCTCTCTGGTGGTCTCTGGGAGGTCTGCTACATCTGCAGACAGCTGCAACGCAACCAGTCGTTGATTAGTAAGAAATTATAAGACACACAAGCAAATGCACAATTTTTAAAATGAATATTTCACCACTAGGCGACCATCTAAGTCCATTTTGAATTATACTAAACTGACCTTCAGTCTTTTGTCGAGATACGCAGGTGAGACCCATCCCTGGCGAGATGGGTTGGATTTGGTGGGCTTGGTGCGGACAAGCCATTTAAGTGGATGGGCAGAGTCCAGAACCTCCACATACTGGCCCTCTTTCAGAGCGATGGCATCTTTACTAACCCCCATGGGGCTGTAGTCAGCGGTCACCACGTAGATATCAAACATCTGAACAGATGCATTGACATAACAGAGCATTTCAAAATGTGAAGTGCCACCTTCGTTCTTTAGACTATGTGACTCTGGACCACAAAACTAGTCTTAAGTAGCACAGGTATATTTGTAGCAATAGCCAAAAATTCATTGTATGGGTCAAAATTGATTTTTATGCCAAAAATCATTAGGATATAAGTAAAGATCATGTTCCATTAAGATATTTAGTAAATTTCCTACCATAAGTGTATCAAAAACTCATTTTTGATTAATAATATGCATTACTAAGAACTTCATTTGGACAACTTTAAAAGCGATTTTCTCAATATTTTGATTTTTTGCACCCTCAGATTTCAGTTTTTCCAAATAGTTGTATCTTGACCAAATATTACCCTACAATAACAAACATCAATGGAAATACATCAATGGAATACTCATTCATTTAGCTTTCAGATGATGTATAAATCTTAATTTCAAAAAATTGCCCCTTGATTTTGTGGTCCAAGGTCACTTATGAGAACACTACGGTTTCTGCTTTTAAATATCCTTCTGTCAACTGAAAATAGCAATAAGTCTGACACAATTATAATAGTTGTAATAATAAAATTAGTTTGTTGGTGACACTAAGAGTGTGATAGTTGTAATACCTCTCCCCTGGCATCTCCTTCATCAGACTCAGATGATGAGTCTGCGATCAGAGATGGAGGGCGTGATCGGCCGTGATATGGAGATGGGGATGGTGTTTTTGTTTCATCATCGCTGTCAGCTCCTGGGACACGTAATGAAGCTTGAAGCAGACAGAGACAAAGAGGATAAAAGAAGAAAAAGGTACTGTGTCAATTATGGTCATAACTATGTTTAAGTTAAGCATCATGTTTGACAGCATGGATTTTAGCATCACATTTGCATAGGACTACAACACATTTGCTCAGATTATGATATTCAATTTAAAAAATCAGCAGATGCATATTCAGAATTTAATTTGAATATATAAATCTGGACATGAAATTTGAATACAAACATTTCAAAGTCAAAAAGAAAAAAAAAATGTACATATCTTTAATAGATGTACTTCAGATTTTGATTTAAATGGTTTTATAGGCCTATTAACATCCTTAACAATGACGTTTGTGTGGTTATTTAGACATGATATATCTACTTTACAACAGTGGTTCCCAAACTGCGGCAAGCGGACATACTAATTAAAAACATATATTTAATGATTTTAAGAGTTTATTTATTTATGAATTTACATATGCTAGTTGATGCAAGTCGTTAGTTTTTTTATTAACGCAAACAGTTTACATTACATCCGTTTAATCAATCACCTGCGTACATTTAATCTCGCGATGACGACATGCTTCCGCTGTGAAATAGCCGCCGTTTTTAAAAATAACGCGAATTGACTGAAGAGACGGTTATTAAGGATATGGTAACTCCGTACTAAAACTTTAGCAACAAACGTGCATTAGCTTAAACGTCAAACAGCCCGAAGAGATACGAGGTGGTGGAAATAAGGATTTGGAAACCATTATCTCTCCAAAATGGATGCTAAGCATGATATATGAGGAAAACTGTCCCAGTTTCGATGACCTCAAGAGACGGTAAGCCACACTAATCGTTTTTATTTAGCCTACAATTCAAATATGTAAGTACCTTCGCTTCCAGTAAGTGTATTTGGTTAATTACCGGTAAAATGTGATTGTGTTTCAAGCTATTACCATGTTTAGACGAGACAGGATGGCGGGGTCCATGATAATTTGATTTGAATGAGATATAAAGAGTTAAAAAGTTTGGGATCCACTGGATTTTAAATACTGTTTCTAAATAAGAGGTAACAGAATTGTACAAACTAAGTTTACTCAGTCATTCATCCATTGATCAATCTGAGCATATATTCAAGAATATTCACCAGGCAAGCTTTTCCATTGCTTTTATAGAAACAGAGAAACGATGTAAATAACAGTGACAAAAAGCATACTTTTTGACAATCATTTGAGCTCACCACTTGTAAGTTCCATTATTAATCATCTATGACTCAGAATACAATCACTAATACTGTACTGTATCATGTTTCTCCTACGATTTAACATGCACTATATCATGCTTTTTAAAAGCCAACACTAATGTATTGCTCATGCAACTCCATACATAAATGAATATATGGGTGAGCATTCATCAATTTTCTTTGTGTATACTGAAACAGAGACACCTTGAAAGTATAAAAACGAGACTGCTTCCACTGAATTTCAGAATGTCCAGTTTATTTTGAATTGTGACAAATGGCCCTGATTTTAAAGAACCATGACTTTATTACCACTTGGCAATACTTTAAGCATTTTTTTTTAACTTAATACAGTATCTTAAATGAGTTCCTTTTTTCAAAAAATGTTAATGACCAAAGAAACAGACAAGCAAAGTGATTAACAACAGCATAGCCTTATGGAGATAAAGTCAAGGTTCTGGTGTGTTACACTGGAGGTTCTGCGGATACATACTGGTTACTTTGGGCCAAGATTTCATCCACTGGAGCACTTGATGGTTCTGTAAGCTGTCTGAACAAATCAATGCTTCAATGAGAATGTGAGTGAATAGAGGGATGAGAGGATGGATGGGTAGTTTGATGGATAGACAAAAGAATGGAGTCAGTGAGCTGCGCAGGATTTGAGGAATCCAGAGAGATTTTTTTTTTTTTGAAATATAAAGCAGGAGGGAAGTTCAGGAAAATACACAAAATGTGTTTATTAAAAATTTCCAGAGTATAATTAATTATTTTAAAAAGTGAATTTGCGACAGGTGTACTCCATTTCAGTACTCAGTACATCCTGTGACATAAATTCAAAGCATTTGAACACACGCTAAACTCATTCAAAAACAGTGCACACTGCTTTGAGTGAATATTAGATGCATCTGTAGAGAAAGACTACATTAGCAAGATAAATAGTTATTAATAGTGCAAAAAAACATACTATAACATTGACAAATAAAGAAGGCAAATTTAATAAAAACCAGTACAATATAAATAGTGCATACATATTTATACAATATTTATTGCTTAATATTTAGCTTAATATTATTGACTGAAAAAAAAAAAAAAAAAACACCCACACACAAGCAAAAAATGTATTTTCTCTTACCTTGAGTAATCCTGGCTGATACCATTTCTGTGATTTGGGTTGTGAGTTTTTGTAAGAATTCCTCAGTACCCACTCCACCCAGGGAAGGCAGTTTGATCTCTCCTGAGATGTGATCACAGTAATCATTTGTATTTGTTGATTCATTGACAAATACCTAATGGTATATATAATGCACTGATAGTAAACAAAAGAAGAAAAAAAAAAAAAGAATATCAATATCAAATATTTACCTCTGCCCTCTCCCTCTGGTGGACTGATAGTAATACCCAGAACCCTGGAGAAAAACAAACATTTAAATCTCTAAAACTTTAAAATGTTTAAATGTTTAGATAAATAAAAGTATCTAAATTGACAGCTGTAAACTTTTATATTTAAACTTACTCAGGCCCCACTTTCTTTTGCTCTGGTGCTGTTGGACAAAAAAAGTATGATGAAAAGGTATGCATACCAGTCATAATATTAAAAAAAATAAATTAGTAGTAACATTAAAAAGGCGTCATGTGATTCTGACATCACTACGGTCAATAACTAAACCATGAGTTCCTGACCTGTCTCCACATCCAGTCGGGCTGTGTTGACTGACTGTCCTGCACGGTTGGTGGCGATGCAAGTGTACATGCCGCCATGTTTTTTTTCCACTTCCATGAGGATGAGACTATGTTGACGGGCAGAGCTGGCCACCTTGTAACCTGGTGTGTCTGCTTTGATCCACAGAACATCCTTATCTGATACTTCCTTTAACCAGTTTACAGATGGGGTTGGGGAGCCTTTAGAAGACAGTAACTTGGCTTTAGATATTTTACCATTTTTCATGTTATGCTTAATGCTTTGGTTTGTTTCTCGAGATGTAAAAATATTTTTATTTATGGTGGTAACACACCATACCTTCCACTTTGACTGACAGCGTAATACTTGCTCCCTGTTTCACCTTCTTGTTGCTGAACCTCTCCAGGAAGCGTGGTGGCACTAGTGGCACCTTTGAATCTGTTTGTGGAAAAATACAAGTGGTGTAGCAGATGATATGCATGCATAATCTTTCATATCAATACATAATCACACATGCTGTATGCAAGATGCTTACCTCTCATTCGGGCCTGATCAGGTGCTGGGCGCTCTCCAGGAGCTAATTAGTGAAAGTAAACGAAGAAATTAACAGAAAAACATTTTTGAATTTGTTTAGCATATTTGGAAAACAGTTTTACTGTAATTCTGATTAATAATGTATCATTTTAACACGCTTCCAATTTCTGTCACAGACTTATGAAAAAAGTTAAAGTATAACATTTACCCAGTACATTCAGTCGTGCTGAAGAGTAGGCAGAACCAGCTATATTGCTAATGTATGCTGAGTATTCTCCGGTGTCCTCGCGCTTAACATCCAAAATCTCAAGACTGTGCTGATCTCGCTCAGTCGACAGTACAATTCTGCTGGAGGATTGAAGTGGGGTGCCATCTTTAAACCAGTAAACCCTTGGTGTGGGAAATCCTGCAGAAAGACATTGAACATGAAACAGTGTTTGTAAATGCAACAGCTGAAAATTACTGTAGACTTGGATGCAAAACAATGTGCATGTTTATTAGGAATATAAACAAGTTCATATAAAGGATTTAGGACATTAATGTCATTATGGTTTGAGCGATTAGAGTTGAATAGATATAACAGGTGCACATGCAAAACAGGAAACACTTGGAATAAACAGTGCATAAATAACCAGAATACGAATAAAACAGAATCTGAAATGAAACAGAATTTGCATCTATGGAAAAAAAAAACATAGCTGACCTTTGACCCTGACACTCATTTTGGCAATGGGAGCTCCAGGACTGAGAAATAAATCATGTAACTCATCCACAACCTGAGGAAGCTGCTCATCCTCTGCCACAGACTCAAAAGCCTCCGTGTCCCTGTGCTCCGAGCTAAAAAAGGAACCCAAACACAAGCAGAAGCCAATTTAGAACTAGCATGAAATTTAAATCAGATGTTAGTTCCATTTTAAAATCTATTTTATCCTTGTAGTACTGACATAAAATGTCATGAAAATCACTATAAATTAAATGATTGACTCTTACCTAGACACATAACCTTTAGCACTGACGTAGGAAGATGTCTCTGTGGCATCAGCTGCTGTGTCATAGTCTGAGCTGCAAGACACTTTACAGATATACAAGACTGAATCAGTAATAAAACAACATGAGTCTTGAAATCTTGAGTCTTACCCAAAATTAAAAACTGTCATCATTACTAACACTCATTATTCAAACAACAAATGCAGAGAATAAATTAAATTATCTCTAATTAGTTCTGAATATCAAATATAATAGAATTCATCTTAAGTATATTGCGAATTTAGGTGCATTTTTAAGCCATCTAGAGACAAACAACAAAAATGATAAAACGCATGCATACACTTCACAGATGCACCGGTAAAAGAAAGTGTCATCTTTGTTAAAACTTTTCAATCTGGGACACCATTTTGCTTCCTTATCTACATTTGTGAGTTTTTGGGTTTTGATTAACACTTTCTTTTAACAGTGTACTCACTGTCCACCCTCAGCTCAGCCTTGCTGGAGGCGATGCCACTGTCATTTTCAGCCATGCATCGGTACACGCCCATGTCTGTGGGGAGCACAGCTGTGATGATCAGCTGGTGATGGCCTTCCTGGTCTTCATTGATCATGTAGTGGTCGTTTTCCTCTAACATCTTTCCATCCTTGAACCATTTCACAGTGGCAGAGGGGTTGCCAACAATTACACAGTCAAAACTGACTGGAAACCCATCGGGAACATCTTGGCTATGGAGCTCCATCAGGAAGACGGGGGCCGCTGGGAGATTGGTAGGTGATTAAGATATGGGGAAGAGCAAACAAAACCGAAAAGAACAGAACATAGCAATACTGTTGAGCTGAACAAGGCGAAACCATGACATGCCATCACTTTAAGATCCAAAACAAGCAACTCATAACATTTTGTTGTGCATTTCAAAAGTGCTGCCCTATAAGGACAAACAAAATCCAACAATGAACCATGCAACTTTATGGAGAATCAAACAACAAACATTTATAGTAGAACCACATGGAAGAAGTGTCATACCAGGGGCTCCTGTCATGAAAGCAGGCATCGGTCGCTCCTGAGTTGGGGTTTGGGAGCCATCTTGGGAGAGACCCATCTTTGTGATACGCAGCTCTACCTTAGAACCAGCTGCTGCTATGATGGCTGTTTCGATGGGAACTCCTTGATAAGTAAACATTTCCTGGAAGCGTTGTGAAGCTACTTGAGCTTCTGAACGGTTATCAAAGCGGATGTAGATATACTGATCGTCTTCCCGGTACGACTGTAGACCTGTTGGAGGTAAATCTCCTTCATCCGCACTTATAAATGGTTCCTCTTCCACATCTGGAGGAAGGCGAGTACGAAGAAGTCGCCGCAATCGTTTACTTGCTTGGCGTAAAGTCTCATCCATCTCACTCCCAGAGGAGCTCTCAGCTTCGCTATCTGCACTGTAGCCCAAAGTGAGGGGACGTCGCCCAGAAGATTCTCGGAGGGTCCCTACAGTGACTTTGCCACTATGGGTGGAAACACCAAACTTATTGGTTACTTCACAAGTGTATACACCCGTGTCTTTGGTTGTGGCAGCTGTCACTACTAGAGAGCAGGTGCCATCATTGTAGATGTCAATGTGATGGTGTTTGCCATCTGTTAAGGCTTCACCATCTTTCAGCCAGCGGACTTTATCTGGCTTACCCTCCACAATGCACTCAAGATGGATTGTCCCATTGGGCTCCTTAGTCTGATCCTTGAATACTTCTTTGAAGACTGGTCGCATGTCCCTCCTGGCTTTATAACCTTTGAAGGCTGCCTGAATCTTGACAGCAGCCTCTTGCAACTCATCACCTTGCTGATCTTCCATGAGGGGCTCCACAGATGTCTTCGTAACAGATTCCTCCGTGGGAGTGCTCATCTGGAAGTGCTCATAGAGTTTCTTGGAGGCAATAGTCTCAGTGTGGCTTTCCACAGTCATAGAAGACTTGCTGCTTTTCTTAAGGTAAGACACCAAGCTTGTCCCACTGAGAGATTCCTCATCAGAACTTGTATAGAGATTAGGCTCTGCTGTGATCTTGGGAGTTGGCTCAGCAGGTCTCACTTCCTTTTCAGGTGCTTTTCCTTCTTTGCTCTGGGCCTTTTCTTTTCCATCTTCTTCTGGCAACTCTGAAATTGAATCTAATGTGGGTTCCCGACTCATTCTCCTCTTCTTGGCCACTGCATCCCACAGAGCATGTAAATCTCCTTCGGAAGCAGCCTCAGGAGGCAGTTTGGGTTGGCTGCCCGCATCCTGAGAAACTGTTGTGTCATCTCCTGTAAACATTTTGGTGTTGGAAAAAGTTCATATTAAATATGACATACACAAATGATTACTGAGGTTAAGCAAAGTAAACTACCTTCGAGGTTGAGGTTGATTGAAGTCTTTGCCTCTTCTGAGGCTACACAAGAATATACACCTTGGTCTGTAGACTGGAAATCCTTAATGAGCAAAACTTCGCTCTTTCCTTCTGTTACCATTTGATACTTGACTCCAGCCTCTATCTCTCTGTTGTCCTTGAGCCATGTGACTGATTTGCTCTCCGAAGAAAGTTCACATTCCAAACGAACCATCTTTCCTTTTTGGGTCTTAGAGCTGCTTAACATTTTGGTCATGGTCACTGGTGCATCTGAAGACCAAAGGTCCGTTCAAAGAACAGTTGAAGAAATGTAGCAAGAACTCAACAAGAACAAATACAACATACAACATACAACACATAAAAAATACACTTGTTTGGAGTATAGCTTTTAGTGTTTCACTGTTACTGTAGCATCTATGGCAGAGTTCTTTACTCCTGGTACCACTTTTTTTCAGAGTTTAATTCCAGCTGTGATCAAGACTTTTTGGGTTGGAACTCAACTCTGCAAGAGAGTAGATTTCCTAAACCAGGAGTGAGGAACCCTGATCTAAGGCAGACTGCTGATAGCAAGCCTTCTATATGAACTCTTGGAGGCAGTTTGGTTAGATCAAGGATGGGCAACGTTGGTCTTGGAGAGCTGCTGTCCTGCAGAGTTTAGCTCCAACCCTGAACAAGCTAATCAAGTTTTTCAGATTTACTAGAGCTACAGGCAGGTGAGGTTTTTTTCAGGGTTGGAGCTAAACTCTGCAGGACATCGGCACTCCAGGACAGACGTTGCCTATACCTTGGTTAGATGTACTCTATATGGTTGCTTTCAATAAATTGGTTATTTCAGCAAGTATCCACTTACCGAGCGTCACCGTTTGAGGCAGCTGGACAGGTTCTCCAATACCAGCATGGTTAATGGCTGCTACTCTGAACCTGTAACCTGCCCCTGGTATAAGGTTTTCAACCAGAAACTCAGTGTTGCACACTGGTTCTGTGTGGCAGGGCAGCCAGAGGACACTGTCCACTAGACGCATTTCCACACGGTAACCAATGATTGGGCTTCCTCCATCACTGAGGGGCGTGAACCAAGACAAGGTGACGAAAGTTGGGCCTTTACTAACCAGCTCGGGGTCTTCAGGGGGATCAGGCACAGCTATAAATAGCCAGACAAAATAATAATAATAAAAAAGTTACACAATAAGCATAATAGCAGAGATTATAATGAATGAGGCAGAAATGAGGACCCTTACATATTGTGATGAGTTTGGCCATCGATAAGGCATCTCGGGCTGCAAATGTGATTTCCTGTGTGGGCTGAGGCTGGGCTTTCTTCAAAATTAGGCTGTAGGATGAGCCACTGGCTCTCATTGCCCATTGGTCATTACGTTTGAGCTCAACACCATTTGCATACCAAGTCACTTCACTCTCAGGCACAGCTTCATTCAAAACACAAGTAAACTCAACTTGTTCTCCTACAATGGCAGTCTTATCTTCCAAAGGCTTGACCACCTCCAGTTGCCAAGCTGTACAGAACAAATCCATAACATTTAAATACATTTACATTTATGCATTTAGCATCATGTTTAATATATTATAAAAACCTTGATAAAGCATGACCTAATACCTTTATCTAAATTGAATGCTAATACAACCGAAATGGCGTACCTTTGACAGACAGAAGAGCTGTAGTTGATGAACTGCTGGCTTGGAATGTAATCCTTGTGTTTTCACAAGGTTGCAAGTCCTTTAAAAGCAGAAGATGGCGTCTGCCACTCTCGAAGCAAACAATCTCCACATTTGCAGACTCCTTTACAGGCTTGCCATCGATTAACCACCTGCAGTCTTTGGTTTCAGGACGAGACAAGGAGCATTCAAAAAGTGCTTCCCCGCCAATAATACTCTCGACGTTACTCAGCTCTTGGAGAATGTCAATTGGTTTAGCTGAAAGAGAGAGACAATGCCTGAAACAACTCTGGCCTCATACACGCCAAAACAAGTCGCAGTAGTACACAATGACCTTAAATGACCTTGAATTAAAAACAACTTCTGAACTTAAAACAGTAACTGAATTCAAGGCAATCACACTCAATAACAATTCTTCCAACATTTCACTAGCATATAGCATCCAGCATTGAGTAGCGTAGGAAGCAAAGGTAGCTGTGATAAAAGCACATGATCGTTACTGCATAGCCAGCCAGATGCACAGCAATTTTTGGCTCGAGTAATAAAAAAGGAAAGAAATCTCAGTATCCCAGTAAAGCCCTTTGTGGTAAGCCTTTACTTGTGCAACCTAAAATTTCTCAAAGTCTTTGGAATTCTAATACTGAGTCTTTGTGACCATCAAACTTTGAGTTATGAATGACACAAAAATTCTCTTTGTCTACAGGTGTGCTCACCTTGCACCCTGAGATGTGCCACAACAGAGGTTCCTTCTGCCTCACAGGAGTACATCCCCCCATCCTGGGGCTCCACACAGCTAATGTACAACCGTGCAACAGTCCAGTCCTGTTCCACTATCACCCTGCGACCATCTGCTTGCACAGGTATGCCGTTTTGCTTCCATACAGCTTTGACTGGCCGCGAGTACTGACAGATGAACTCTGCAGGCTGGTTTTCTTCTACATGTTGGTCCTCCATGGCACTGACCACCTCCACTTTGGGATCTATAGAAGGTTGGTGGTGGGGATAAGTAATATTCACAAGACCCCAGTGCACTTTGAAGTAGAGTTCTTCACCTCAAGCCTCTTTCAGGTTTTGAGTGGTATTTAATGTAATTTAAAACTAAAATACAAGCCTGGTGCTTTATTTGGTTTAAAACAGCAGCCTTTACAACCTTATTGTCTATGTCAGTGCTGTAGCTGTTTTTTTTTCGTTCACATTGAAATGTACATGGTACAAGTGACATCTTTTGCTTCTCTACTCCAAACTGACCAAGGACATGGTCAATTACAACCAACACATGCCTAGTTGCAGTGTCAAGTCAAACTAAGGCCAGTTTATAGAAAAAGTACATGCAGTACAAACAGTGCAGATTGATGAGTGCATGCAAGACTATTATTTTTTGCTCGAAATTTTGAACAAAAGGTTGCTTGCACAATTTCAGTTAGATGCTTTGTTGCATCCACTAGGCTTTCAGTTTTACATTTACATTTCTACCTTAGGCAGATTAACAAACTGAATTGTAAAATGGATCGCTGGGGTAGTGATAGGCTGTAAAAAAAAAACAAACAGAAAACAATATACAGACTTCTGCAGATGCCTTTTCTGAATCATTTTATGTTTTTAGATTTTAAATCATTGAAATTATTCATTTGGGACTTTTCTTAGCCAATTTTAATATGATTCACTGAGATTAATTAATATGAATATCATGCTTTTTTATGGAATGACCAGAAACTTTGCAGTGAGCCCTGGTCCATATACAAGCACAAAATCAGTGTACTAATTTAATAATTAGTATGCCAATTCAGTAAATAATTAGCAAGCCGTGATATTGCAGCCAAATCCACTGTTTTATCTTACAATTACATGGCATATGGACTACATGCATCCATGAATTTTCATAAAAAATATATATAAATATATATTGCTATTGTCAACCCATCTTACTGTACTTTTTCCTAACAGTAAAGTCTAACAAAAAGATTCAATTCTATGCATGGGTAACCCCAAAACAGAATAAAGTGAAAAAAATCCTATTCTATCAGGATTTCATTATTGAGGAAAGCACTTAATCAAATGATTTTCCAGAGTAGTCTGTGCGAAGACACTTTGGATTAAGGGTATTATTAATATGCATAAGTAATTTAGTAATGTGAGTGTACAAGTCTACAGAGTATATTAAAGAGCACAAACAATACTCAACTACTTTAAAAGAACACTCCACTTTTTTTGAAAATAGGCTCATTTTCCAACCCCCCTAGAGTTAAACAGTTGAGTTTTACCATTTTTGAATCCATTCAGCCGTTCTCCGTGACCGGCTGAATGGATTCGAAAACGGTAAAACTCAACTGTTTAACTCTAGGGGAGTTGGACAATGAGTATATTTTCAAAAAAAGTGGAGTGTTCGTTTAAAGACAGTTATAAAAAAAAATGCTGAAGGCAGCCCAAGTGCTTTCATCTGACTCTTAGATTTAGGAAATTCATGGACGCAGTACTAGTCCAGTGCTATTTATAATTTTAAGACTTCAGATGTGCTGCCAAGCACCACTGCATTTGGTACCTTTTACTAACAGCTTGGCGGAGGACGTCAGGCCGCCTGTTTTGAACAGGACTGTACCCGAATCATTGGGAGAAAGGTTCCTTAAGGTGAGAGTGTGGACATGGTCTTCACCCACACTTATTTCACTGAAGGTACTGTTCTCCAAACGAGTGCCGTCTAGCCACCACTGAACTCTGCCTTTGGCACGGCGAGAGAGCTGGCAGGAGAAAATTGCCTGTTCGCCCACAAACACATCTGTATTCTTTATACCCGACACTATGAGAACCTCAGCCTCTGCAGAGACCAGATACAGAAACCCTTAAATGATCAGTGTCTAAAAATACTCATACATTGAGGATGCTTCAAAAACAGGATGTGAAATGTATGAGGACGTTATGACATAAAGCTACAGATTACAGATAACCTCCAACCCGAAAAAAAATTCTACAGATTGCAAATGATTTAAGAGTGATATTTAATACCTTGCACAGTGACTGATGCTGTGGTCAACTGGTCTCCAGCATCACAAGTGTAGTAGCCATTGTCCTCTGGTTCCAGATCATGGACATGGAGCTCCAGCACACATCCTTCCTGTTTCATCTCAAACTTCTTACTGGGTTGAAGCACCACTCCACCCTTTCTCCACTCTACCTTTTTAACCAGCTTAGAGAGCTCACAGCGCAAGGTGATACTATCTCCCTCTATTGCATTCTGGTTCTCTAACTCCTTCCGGAAAAATGCAGGTTGACCTGATGATGGACAAGAAAAGAAGTTAAAAGAATGCAAACTTCAGATTTCAAATGGCTGCTGATACCTGTGAGGGTATCAAAATCTTCTCTGCTCCACAAGAGATGCAGTTACAAGAAAAGAAAACAGAACAGGTCTTCTTGAAACCCATTTGCAATCTCTTTATCTTCAGGCATGTTGATAAAATAAAAAACAAAAAAAGTCACAGGCCTACAAACCCGTTTACCTTTAACAGTAAGGGTGGCACAGCTTTCTGCATCTTTGGTTTTGCATGTATACAGCCCTGCATCTCCTTCCTCCACCCTAAGGATGCGGAGCTGATGGACGGCTCTATCCTTGTAAAGCAGATACCGTCCCCCTGCCTTTATCATCACTTCATCTTTGTACCAGGCGACAGAGGCCTCAGGGTCGGAAGTCATGCAGGACAGTGTGACTGTTTGACCCTCTTTGGCAGTTAAGTCCAGAGGCTTCTCTAAGAATACGACTATGGACAGGAGAAACCCAAACCCAAGTGCTGTCACATCATAATGTCTGCCTGAAGACTCTGAAACTTAGACACTTGAAGCCATTGAACATTAAAAGAGCTTTACTGGGTGAGAAACTTTTGTTTTAAAGGAAACCACGGGTATTAAGGTTTGTATGGCTTAATCTAACATGAATGATGTCTCTTACTGAAACATGTAGTAGAAAACCCATAAAAGATTTATGTTATTTAAAACATCCACATTGTTTTATACATATTTTGGACTATGGGGTGTGCCATTATTTCAATGACGTGAAACGGATGCTACCTGTTGCTATTTTTACTGCAACATAACTTGGAATACACAACTCGGAAAATAAAATAGTGATGCGATGCCAAATCGTGCTGCTTTTGGTTGTAATATAGAAGCAATGTAAGTCTTCACTGCTTTCCTAGAGATAAGAAGAGGAGAAAAGAATGGGAATGAATAAATCTTCCTAAAGACCCACGTCTTAATTCTCTCTACTTCAGCCCTGATGCCTTTGAGGCTTTTAGTAGACCACAGCTACTGAAAGAGCTTACAAATGGCAGAGACAAGAAACGCTAGATGCCATCCTGGCAGGATGTAAACATGTTGATGCTTGTCATGACACCGCAGCCACTTAAGGAGTTTCTCAGTGCGGATTTCACTTGATATCTGGGGGCATTTAGACTACTTGTGGGGGAAAAAAATTGATGGTACGGCATTTGGTTTAGGTGTATTCCAAGTTGTGTTGTGGTAAATATAGCAACATGTAGCGCCGAGAGTGCGACCATTTTATGCCATCAAAATAATGGTGCCCCCCATAGTCCAAAATATGTATAAAACGATGTGGATTTTTAAAATAACGTAAATCTTTCATGTTTCTATTACATATTTTAGTAAGAGACACCTATTTATGTTATATTACACCATGGAAGTCTTAATTCCCAGGGTTCCATTTAAGAATTATGGGTAGGAATTAGAAAACTATGTTTGAGCCAAAAATGTATGAAAACTACATCTCTTCCTCATAAATCACACTTATGGAGTGTAGCAGTAGAACGGCTGAAGCAAATGGAAAAGCAGCTCGAAGCCTTTTGTTATGATTGCGCAAAATGATTGCAGCTAATGACAGACAGATGATTGCTTGCCAACAATGAACGCTGTTAGCCACAACGTGTCTTTTACCTTTGGGTTTCTCCTGCACCAACAAGTAGGCGACGCTCTTCTCAGGGCCAACCACAAAGGCTACATCACCTGAATCATCTGGCGTGACCATTTTCAGCATTAGGCTGTGTTCCCTCCCTCGGCAGCTGATTTGATTCAAGTCATTGTTTTGAAGGTGGTTGGAGCCGAGCCACCACTCGACATTCGTAACCCCTGTATGGGACACCTCACACTGGAAGATTGCATCCTCGCCCGTTATCACAGTCACATCCTTTAATTCTCTTGTGATTTTTACACATTCTGGGAACGGATGGAAGGAACGTGATGAAAGGGACTATTGAGGATCTTCCGAAAAGTCAGGTAAATATCCCACTATGGAGTATCTACTAGAAGTAACTTAGATTAGTCCTCCAAACAGTGTAGTTTATTATTAAAAACTTGGGATTTTGTTGTGACATTACAGTTAAATCCCAGAATGGAGGAAAGCATCATGTTATCTAAGTTCACTGATGTTTGCTTTGCAAACTACTTGGACCATGCCTTAGTGACAATTTGAAACATAAAAGCTAATGATAATACTAATATGTACTTTGCTTCTGCAGGAGAACAATGTAAAATGGAACCCATCTCTAAAGAAGAATCAAGATTGTTACCTTTGACAGTCAATGTAGCTTTGCTTCGTTTGTCTCCTGCTTCACATATGTACTCGCCACCATCTTCCACCGATAGCTTATGGATTTCCAAGGTTTGGATGATGCCATCCTTCTTTATGGAATACTTCTTTCCATCAGATAGGACCTGAGTACCCTTCTTCCAGGTCACATTGGCATCAGGGATTGAAGTTTCACAACATAATGAGGCACTGCCTCCCTCTGTGACTTCCTGGCTTGTTAACTCCTTCACAAATGATAGCACAGGGATTGCTGGCGGGAAACAGTGATACACAGAACACATTCTAAGATATGTGCAATACCCCAAACCTGCATGTTAGAAGATTATAAGATGGTAGCAAATTTTCTTTGCAGTTTCTAAACGCAGCCAGGTACATCCTTGGAATGCTTGAATCAGAAATCATGAAACATTTTGCAGCAAAAAATGAATGCAGAATAATCAACCTCCTAAATGTGATATCCAAACAAATAAAAATCATACACAGCCAAGCAATGGACAAGATAAGACAAATATTTGACAAGTGAAGACAAAACGGATAACAAACATGCATGAAGTGTTGTGCTTTCAAAGTGGCTGGTCACATGTCATTTTTTGCAATATGATGCAATAAGCATGCATCAAACAATAATAAATGCAGTATGTATTACACATGTGGAATGCTTTGAATATTTATGGATATAGGATGATCATACACACAAACAATAATCACATGCACTAAAAGTGCATGTGTTCGAAACTCATTGTAAAATAAAAGAATGTGCGAAATAAAACAAACTACTATTTAGAAAATCCAAAAATTCCTTAGTTTTACCTCTGACTGTAAGACAAGCAAAAGAAGTGTGTGCACCCACATGGAAGGACACCGTGCCTGAGTCTTTCTGGGTGACACTTCTTAGTGTAAGTGTGTGCCTTTTGCCTTCCATTCGGATTTCATTCATCTCATTGTTCTGTAGTGGAACGTCCTGCAGCGTCCACTGAACAGTGAGTGCATTGTCATAAGACACAAAACATTCGAAATGAACGTCCTCGCCTTCATTGACAATGCAGCTCTTCAAGCCAGTTAAGATCGTGATTTCAGGTTCTGAAAGCAAAATCAGGTTTCATTTTATCAGTAGTCAATAAGTCAAAAAAATAGATAAACTTCCAACTTCCACAGTATCAATTTAATTCCACAACAAGTCTTTCCAACAAAATTCATAGCAGATCATGACCAAAATAGCTGTTAAACTGCGAAGGGAAAAGTGTGTAATATGTTAAAAATGCAAGAAACTACTGAAATGGGAATGCATTGGAGAAAAGTTGTGCAAAAGTGAAATTTAAAGTGCAAAACCACATGCACAGAGAAGGTGATCTGTGATCAAGTACAAGCATAACATAAGAGGGGATGGATGGCATAGTACTTAGGATGGTATGGAATAGATGCGTGATCATCAAAAGAGGATGATCAGGTAAGGTTAGGAAGGATGAAGACTTTTACAAGGCGATTCATACCCTTCACAGCAAGTTTGGCAGATGTCCGATCATGTTCTGTTTCGCAGCAGTACTCTCCAGCATCTCCTTCTTGCAGTTTGTAAATGATAAGCTCAGCAACAGCCCCATCTTGCTTCAGCTGATACTTGTTGCTTGCTTCTATTACACTCTTGTCTTTCCTCCAGATGACTTTGGCTCCAGCTTTGTCAAGTTCACATCGAAACACTGCATTTTCCCCAGATTCACTTTCCAAATCTTTCAGGGATGATTTGAAAAGAACTGGCAGTGCTGCAAAAGGTGAGTAAACAAGTGTTTCAAGGTCATCACGAAGAAGAAATGACTTCAAATGATATAGGAAAGAAAGACAGTTCAATCCAAGCCTACCCTTAACTTCTAGATATGCAATGCTTTGGCGTTCTCCAGTGTCACAAATATAGTCACCAGAGTCCTCGGGTTCAAGGTCATGTATGACCAGTTGGGCACGGTGGCCATTTTGCTTGAATTCATATTTAGCACAGGGGCATAAGCCAATTTCACCCCTGCGCCACTCAACTGGAATGTCTGCTTTGGAGAGCTCACAATGGAAGCTGATGCTCTCTCCCTCAACAGCTGTCTGGTTCTTCAGTGCTTGTGTGAAGATGGCTGGAAGTGCTGCCAATGCAGAGAGTGGTGCAAGATGCAAGTGATTAATTCCATAGAGTTATAAAAAGATCTTCCAGACAAGCATAACAAGAAGGCAACAGTTTAAACAACATCAAACTACCTCAACAGGATACAATTCAATTATCTTCATAATAAGATGTGTAAGCATTCATACTTCACAAACACAGGATAAACGAGAAAGTGCAGTTCAAAGATGGATTAGAATGATGGAAAAATTCATGAAGCAGTTGGTCTTCTCCTACCATTAACCTTGACATTGGCTGTGGTAATGCTGTCTCCACAATCACAAGCATAGTCTCCAGCATCTTCAGGTTTGACATCATTGATCTTCAGCTCAACGGTACAGCCAACTTGCGTGATGAGGTACTTTCCTCCAGAATGGATCACCTGTGTCCCTTTCCTCCAAACCACAGGAACTGGTTTGGAGAGCTCACACTGGAAGATGATGCTTTCTCCTTCAGTAGTTGTCTGGTTTTTCAGCTCTTGTGTGAAAGAGGCTGGAAGAGCTGCCAATTCAAAGAGTGGTATGAGATGCCAGAGATTAAGTTCTGTACATACGGATGATGTAAATAAATATTTTCCAGCAAAGTAAGATCAAGACGATACAGATTGGCCTAAAACTTCATATTAAATTAGGGAATCATGTGCACAGCTAAGGAATGCATATGACCAAGTATTTCAAAGATGGATTGGAATGATGGAAAAATTCATGAAGCAGTTGATCTTCTCCTACCGTTAACCTTGACGTTGGCAGTTGTCGTGCTGTCTCCACAATCACAAACATAATCTCCAGCATCTTCAGGTTTGACATCAGTGATCTTCAGCTCAACAGTAGAGCTAACTTGCTTGATGAGGTACTTTCCTCCAGCACTAATCACCTGTGTTCCTTTTCTCCAAACCACAGGAACTTCAGGTTTTGAGAGTTCACAGCACAAAGTTACACTGTCTCCTTCCTGAATCTCTTGGTTCTGTAGCTCACTTTTGAAGACCACTGGTAATGCTAAGGAATCAGGGAAAGTTGTTGAACCAGGAACAGTATTTTGTGAGATTCATTTTACACTTTGCATCAGAAATATTCTTTCCACTGACAGATGTAAAACATTCTTCTACAGTGGCTTAACTTATATTTGGACCACCTTCATAAACAACCACCATGATGTAAATGGGAAAACTATAAACTAGACAGATAACTTAGTATAATAGATTAGCCAATACACAGCACTATTTACTACCCTACCTTAAATGAAGACATTATTAATGGACAGCTGTTTAGATCATAAAACAAGAAGATTCTTCACTGCTGAAGACTGTTCAAATAAAAGAAGAGTCCTACCATTGACTTTGATGTTAGCAGTGCAGATGTTGTCTCCACAATCACAAACATAATCTCCAGCATCTTCAGGTTTGACATCAGTGATCTTCAACTCAACAGTAGAGCCAACTTGCTTGAGGAGGTACTTTCCTCCAGAACTGATCACCTGTGTTCCTTTCCTCCAATCCACAGGAACAGGTTTTGAGAGTTCACAGTGCAAAGTAACACTCTCTCCTTCCTGAATCTCTTGGTTCTTTAGCTCGCGTTTGAAGACCACTGGTAATGCTGAGGAATCAGGCAAAGTTGTTGAACCAGGAACAAGATCTTGTGTGATTAATTTTACACTTTGCATCAAATGTATTCTTTCCACTGATGTTAAACATTATTCTACAATGGCTTCATTTATATTTTGACAACCTTCTAAGATTTTTAACCAAAACAACCACCATGATGTCAACAGGAAAACTATAAACGATCATAAAACAAGCTGCTTCTTTATTGTTGAAGACTGTTCAAATAAAAGAAGAGTCCTACCCTTGACTTTGATGTTAGCAGTGCAAATGTTGTCTCCACAATCACAACCATAATCTCCAGTGTCTTCAGGCTTGACATCAGTGATCTTCAGCTCAACAGTAGAGCCAGCTTGCTTGATTGTGTACTTTCCTCCAGCACTGATCACCTGTGTTCCTTTCCTCCAAACCACAGGAACTTCAGGTTTGGAGAGTTCACAGCGCAAAGTAACACTGTCCCCTTCCTGAATCTCTTGGTTTTGTAGCTTACGTTTGAAGACCACTGGTAATGCTGAGGAATCAGGCAAAGTTGTTGAACCAGGAGCAAGATCTTGTGTGATTAATTTTACACTTTGCATCAAATATATTCTTTCCACTGATTCTTCTACAATGGCTTTACTTATATTTTTTCTACCTTCTAAGATTTTTAACCAAAACAACTGCCATGATGTAAATGGGAAAACTATAAACAAGATCATAAAAAAAGAAGCTTTTTCATTGTCGAAGACTGTTCAATAAAAGAAGAGTCCTACCATTGACGACTGACCATCCAGAAACTGGATCTTATAAGATTTATACTTTGCCTACAAAATTCTTCCACTGATAGATGTAAAACATTCTTCTACAATGGCTTAACTTATATTTTTACCACCTTGTAAGATTTTAAACAAAACAACCACCATGATGTAAATGGGAAAACTATAAATTTAGCACACTAGACTACCAATACACAGCACTATACGCTACCCTACTTTGAATGAAGACATTATTAATGGACAGCTGTTTAGATCATAAAACATGAATCTTCTTCATTATTGAAGCCTGTTCAAATAAAAGAAGAGTCCTACCATTGATTTTAATACTAGCGTTGCTGATGTTGTCTCCACAATCACAAAAATAATCTCCAGCATCTTCAGGTTTGACATCAGTGATCTTTAGCTCAACAGTAGACCCAACTTGCTTGATGAGGTACTTTCCTCCAGAACTGATCACTTGTGTTCCTTTCCTCCAAACTACAGGAACTCCAGATTTTGAGAGTTCACAGTGCAAAGTAACGCTGTCCCCTTCTTGAAGCTCTTGGTTCTGTAGCTCACGTTTGAAGACCACTGGTAATGCTGAGGAATTAGGAAGAGTTGTTGAACCAGAAACTAGATCTTGTGAGATTTATACTTAGTCTACAACATTCTTCCACTGATAGATGTGAAACATTCCTCTACAGTGGCTTAACTTGAAATGTTATCACCTTGTAAGAATTGAAGTGAAAACAACTACCATGATGCAAATGGAAAAATTCTAAACTAGACAAACAGCTTATTACACTAGACTAGCCATACCCTGCCTTAAATGAAGATATTAAAATGCAGCCTTTTGGACCATAAAACAGGAAACTTCTTTATTATTGTATAGGCTTCATATAAAAGATGAGTCCTACCATTGACTTTGATACTAGCTGTGCTGATGTTGTCTCCGCAATCACAAACATAGTTTCCAGCATCTTCAGGTTTGACATCAGTGATCTTCAGCTCAACAGTAGAGGCAACTTGCCTGATGAGGTACTTTCCTCCAGAATTGATCACCTGTGTTCCTTTTCTCCAAACCACAGGAACTCCAGGTTTGGAGAGTTCACAGCACAAAGTAATGCTGTCTCCTTCTTGAATCTCTTGGTTCTGTAGCTCACGTTTGAAGACCACTGGTAATGCTGAGGAATTAGGGAAAGTTGTTGAACCAGGAACAGGATCTTGTGAGATTAATTTTCATTGTTAGGTCTTTTGAGGGTTTAATTAAAAGCTCAGTCCTACCATTGACTTTGATGTTAGCAGTGGTGATGCTGTCTCCACAATCACAAGCATAGTCTCCAGAATCTTCAGGTTTGACATCAGTAATCTTCAGCTCAATTGTAGCCCCAACTTGTTTGATGACATACTTTCCACCAGAATGAATTGCCTGTGTTCCTTTCCTCCAAACCACAGGAACTCCAGGTTTTGAGAGTTCACAGCGCAGAGTAACACTGCCACCTTCATCACACGCTTGGTTTAGCAGCGCTTCCGTAAACTGAATTGGGAGAGCTGTTGAGGCAAGCACTTATTGAGTATACAAAGTCAATTTGTACACTATTCTGTACTAACACAGAATGTGTACAGGCAAAACATCTTAGCTTTATGATATTAATTTCTAAATATTACACCTAAGTCAGGAAAGTTATGGAATACACTATAATAAGAATATAAGAATCTTTCGTTATCAACATCAGTGAGATCATCTAAAGAGAAACACTCCTCAGGTTGGTATGCTGGTAAGTTGCTATGTTTTAAAAATAAAAAAAATAAATAAACGGAGCAATTCCAATAGGGTCCTTGCACTGCAGTGCTCGGGCCCTAAATATCAACATAAAGACTGATGACATGATGTGCTGAAAATATTCAAGATACAAAATCTTAATGTCTGAATCAGTTTCCATTCATAAGCAGTATGGCAGAGCCAATACCATTTTAAAACTTTGAATACATTTTTGGATGATTTAAAATGTAAAAAATTGTTAGATTTTAAAAAGTGAAAATGTGATTTTATAAAATGATGCAAGGCCAGCCTGCAAAGGTGAAGAACACTCTACAGAATAATTCACAGACAAATGTGTGGGAGCAGAATGAATAGCTCCTGACCAAAAAAATTGCAGGATCCAACTTAAAACAGGTTAAGAAACACCTTTAGACACATTTAAATTAAAATGCCACCAACAGTATAGACTTCTCTGAAAATCAAAGCAAGATGACGCAACTAATGTTCCCAAACCAGCTACTTTCACTAAATCAAGTACACTAACAAAGATGAATATCATGTGAGGCATGCTAATCTCGTCCCTACAACCATCATCCACTCCTGCCCTCTTCACCTCAGACATTGCAAGTACAATGTGGAAAACAGATAACTCTTTGACTACAATAAACGATTCACCATGTATGACACTAGAACAAGCAGTGGTGCAGATAAAGTCGAAGAAGAAAACTGCACCAATGGCCATTGATTTTTACTCATGCAAAGAACTTTTTTAAAATGAACAGCTATTTTGCTTAAGTTTGTTTGGTAATAAATGTAGCAGCATTAGTTCTGAAAATTGTCAAAAAAATAAAAATAAAATAAAAGAATGCTTAGAGAGAATATCCAAAAGATTTTTGATGCATGGACAAGACGTTTCAATACTTATCAACAAAAACAAGACGCCAAAATAAAGAGTGCACAAAGACACATTATGATGCAAAAGCGAATGTGTGGCTACATGCTGTTCCATTCCAAAGAATGCATTACTGAACATTTTAAGTGGAATTCACATTGCCATTAGCACGTAAAAGTGCTGCACGACATACACAAAATAGACATCCGTTTCATACCACTGAGCTCTGCCTGTTTCTCTTTCTTCTGCTTCTGGGAGTCTGATTCAACAGCGGTAGAACAACTGAGGAACTTTAGAGCTGTGACAAAAGACACATTCATGTAAACTGCACACCCTTGGCTAAAATCATGAAGATCTTAAAACACAAATAACAACGCCTGTTGTCAGCCATGTTGGACAATAGTAGCAAATAGAGAAGCAGACATCCTGTTTAAAAAGTATTTTGCAGAAGCATTCATGCATGTTGACTGAACAGAAGCTCCGAAGCCTGACTGATTCCTGACTGACAGATAGCATGGCCAATGAGAAGAATTCAAGCTGCTGACGAAGAAAACAAAGCACGGACAGTCATTCCGCACATTCACTCTGTACCATCGATTGATGGTTCCTGCTCAGTAGTCTGCTTTTGAAGTCCTGCTTGGTATGAGGGTGTCTGGGCCTTCAGAACTGTGACAAAAACATTTTGCAGATGGAATCACAGACAATGAAGTCTCAAAAGACGTGTCCAAAGCTTGGTACACATGCAAGTTCTGTCTCAAGTAGTGTAATATGTGTCAAGTTACTCTACTGTGAGAGACTAGTGCTGAAACCTTAAACTGATATCTCTGTTCCACGTATGAACCACACTAAACTGAAGAGGCTACAAGCTGAAAGAAACAGACTGAAAGTGATGAAGAAAAGTTTAAGGCAATACCAAAACAGATGTCTGTCAGAGTATGGCGTTACAGCACAGCAGGCAGAGCCACAGCAGGATACAAAACAAAGTTTACAGAATTATTCTGTTTCCCATTAAAAACTTCTTCAGTTATGGTTTTCTGCTTTGAAATGTCATCCGCAAGAGTGTAATTTTGTGCTACACACTTGAAATGAACAATGGCATATTGTTCATTACTGTAAGGACGTCAGTGGAAACTTAATGTAACAAATGCAACAAAACATCTATACTCTTAAAAATAAAGGTGCTTTAAAAGGGCGTTGCCATAGAAGAACCATTTTTGGTTCCAAAAAGAACCATTCAGTCAAAGGTTCTTTAAAGAAGCATCTCTTTCTTACCTTTTTATAATCTGAAGAACCTTCTTTCGCCACAAATAACCTTTTGTGAAATAGAAAGGTTCTTCAGATGTTAAAGGTTCTTTATGGAACCATTTAGACAAAAAAGGTTCTTCTATGGCATTGTGAAGCACCTTTATTTTTAGGAGTGTAACACCAAACAACATTCACCAACACCAAACAAGCAAACATTTTTTAACTTAATGGTTAAAAAATCCCTGAAAGAATACGGATGATTCATACCCTTGATCTTCATAGTGGCTGTGGTTGCCTTGTCTCCGCATACACATGTGTAGTCTCCTTCATCTTCAGGTTTGAGATCTGTGATCTTCAGCTCCACCTTGGAGGCAACCTGCCTGATGACGTACTTTTCTCCAGACTGGATAACATGGCTTCCTTTTTTCCACTGCACAGGGACACCAGGTTTGGAAAGCTCGCAGGACAGAGTAGCACTGCCTCCTTCATCACACTCCAGGTTTTGCAGCTCGTGTGTGAAGATGACTGGTAGTGCTGAGGAACCATGAAAAGATGTTGGAGCCATGTTACACAAACGACTCAGAACAACATCCAAAAATTGGACAGAACAGAAGACTTTCAAGCCATTAGGTGTAAGAAGGAAAAACCTGGATCAACAATAACTTCAAGACACAACAGAGGATGGTGTTGAATGTAATACCATATAATTACAATTCAAAAAAAGCTGTCATCCCTACCATTGACGGTAATGGTAGATGAGGTCTTGATAAACCCACAATCACAGCTATAGACTCCATCATCTTCAGGTTTGACATCAGTGATCTTCAGCTCAAAAACAGAACCAACTTGCTTGATGTGGTATTTCTCTCCAGAATGGATCACTTGCGTTCCTTTCCTCCAAACCACGGGAACTCCTGGTTTGGAGAGCTCACACTGAAGAGTAACACTGTCCGCCTCTTGACACTCCTGGTTTTGTAGTTCTCGTTTGAAGATCAGTGCTAAGAAGCAATTGAGGTTTCAGCAGATTGTATGTATAATGCACTTTGCATAAAATGTAAAAGCACAACATTCAAAAACGTCCCAAAGAAAACATACAGATACATGAAAACAAACAGATAGATGACAAGAAAGAACACTGACAAAATCACAAAAATAGTGAACATCTTACAAGACAGGATTAGCAGATATTTGTATTAGTGAAGTTAAAGGAGAACTCCACTTCCAGAACAACAATTTACAAATAATTTACTCACCCTCTTGTCATCCAAGATGTTCATGTCTTTCTTTTTTCAGTCGTAAAGAAATTATGTTTTTTGAGGAAAACATTTCAGGGTTTTTATCTTCTTTGCATGTTCACTTTGCAAAGACTGGGTCGGGAACTTCTGCAGCAACGTAGGATGATTTTGAAATGATTTTTGAAGTTGAGGGAGAAAATATGACATACCCTAACTGTCTTGACTCAGAATACACAGAGTTCAGGGAAAGAAAGGTAAGACGAGCGTTTGAGATTAAAAAGTATTTAAATTGTATTTTTTAAAATGAAAATAACCGTTTGTTTCGCTAGATAAGACCCTTCTTCCTCAGCTGGGATCGTTTATAACCGCATTTGGGATTGTTTGAAGCCGCATTTAAGCTGCCTTTTGGAAGTTCAAAATCGGGGCACCATAGCAGTCCATTATATAAAAATGCAGAAATGTTTTCCTCCAAAAACATAATTTCTTTTACGACTAAAGAAAGAAAGACATGAACGTCTTGGATGACAAGGGGGTGAGTACATTATATGTGAATCTTTGATTTGGAAGTGGACTTCTCCTTTAACCTACTAAATGCCAAATCATGCTATAATATCTAAGTTTGTTTCAAGCTGCTAAGCAGTAAAGGTAAAAATATAAAAAGTACTAAAGTGCTAAAGAGAAGAAGACTGAATTAATTTCATACCCTTGATCTTAATGTTTGCTGTAGTCTTTTTGTCCCCACACAAGCAAGTGTACTGTCCGGCATCTTCAGCTCTGAGGTCAGCGATCTTCAACTCAACAGTAGCCCCATCTTGCTTGATGAGGTACTTTCCTCCAGAACTGATCACCTGTGTTCCTTTCTTCCAAACAACAGGAACTCCAGGCTTTGAGAGTTCACAGTGAAGAGTAACGCTGTCTCCTTCGTCACACTCATGGCTTTGTAGCTCACGTTTGAAGACCGCCGGTAATGCTGGAGAGCAATTGTGCGATGACATAAATGCATAAAAATGAGTAAAAATTTGTAAAGTACATGCATTGACATTTTGGTGTAAACCTAATCTAATCTAAAGTAAGCAATAAAATAAGTTAAATTCAAAAGCAAAAATGTAAGTAAGCATGTAAATTAATACGCTTTTATCCATACCGCTGACAACAACATTTGCTGTTGTTTTTTCGCTTCCACATTCACAGGAATATTCTCCACTGTCCTCAGGCACTAATTCTGAAATCTGTAGCTCACACATGATGTCCCTCTGCGTTATCTGATATCTTCCCCCATGTTTCAGACTTTCGGTTCCCTTCTTCCATTGCACTTGGCAGCCAGGTTTTGAGAGCTCACAGGAAAGTAAGACTTTCCCACCTTCAGTAACCTGCTGGTTCTTCATCTGCTCCTTAAACCTAGCAGGTACCACTGGAGAATGAAGAAGCATCACATAATTAAAATTCTTCTTCATAGTTTTAGCATCCAAAAGACAGGATGGAAGGTCACTGGGATGAGATGATGAAGGTGTGACATGGAAGCTAGGATAAATTTTCTATAATTACAGAAATATTAAAACAAACACAGACAATTCCAACACATCCATTGCACCAAGACTACATGAATACATATAATAAACATACAAAGCCCAGACAAGACTGAACCTCACAAACCAAGACAAAACACAAAAGCACAAGTGCCATTTTTAAAATTTGACAATCTGACAGACTGCTGAAAGATATCACCTGCAAGTCAAACAACAGCTTCTGTATAACAACTATATAATTGTTTTCTAATTGTATATCTGCCCAATAAAATCTTAATTTTTTTCCAGATATCTAAGACAAGGATTCTGATGGTACGTTATCATGCATGTGGACCCAAATAAAGTAACGAAATGTTCTATCAGATCATTCTCTAAACTAAGATGATCATCTGCTGACACAGCAGTCACCACACAGGAACCCAAAAGTGAAACGTCAAATGCAACGCATACAACACGTATGTTGAATATAAGTAAAAACTGTGCATACCAGAAACATTTTCAAAGACCACTGAGACATCAGAAAACATTGCACATCATTGCACATTTTAAACAAACAGTAGAGTGTATCCATCTAACAATAATAACATTCTCCAGCTTCAAGTTATTCTTTTCTAGCTAAGACAATACATTTTGCTATAAACAGCAAGAAAGAGAGATTTCTGACTTCTGTGTTTAGTGAGAAAGCCAGCTTCTTACCTTTCACTGTCAATTTGGCTGTACTCTTCGCTGAGCCAATGTCACAGGTGTATGCCTCGCTGTCATTCTTCTCCAGATCCTTCACTTTGAGGATGAGGACGGTTCCCTTTTGCATAAACTCATACCTTCCTCCAGCCTTGATCTCCTTTGTTCCTTTCAGCCAGGTGACTTTAGCGGCAGGTTGGGTTGTCTCACATTCAAAGGAGACAGCACTCTTCTCTTCTGCCATGGCATCTTTTAGCTCACGAATAAATTTGTTGGCCAGTTCTACAGAAGGGATGAAATACTAAAGTAAATATATCTCCTCTTTAGAGGTGTGAGATTACCCCCGTTGTGTATTTAAAGAAGGGATGACAGAATATAAAACTATTATTTTAAAACCCTTGCCTTTGATCTCCAGTTTAGCCTTGGAGGTTGGACCACCGGTGACCTCGCAGCTGTATTCCCCAGAGTCTTTTTCACTGACGTTGCGGATTGTCAGCTTTACGAGCGTCTGCTCTTGACTGATTTCATATTTCTGGCTTTTTCTGATAGACTTGCCATCCTTTGACCACTTCACTTCCAGTCCGGATTGAGAAAGCTCACAGGAGAATGTGGCATCTTCACCAATTTTGGCACTGACACCCTGAAGCTCTTTAGATACCTTAGGAGCTTCACCTAGGTCCCAAAAATGAGATACAACTTGATTAATCAAAACTATATTTGTGTAACACCTAAAATCCAACTCATTGCATACACTGCTTACCCTCAACAGTAAGTGTTGCCTTTGAGCTCAGATCCTTGAGAGCGAAGACCACCTCACCGGAATCAGAAGCTGAGACGGCTTTGATTGTTAAGGCATACTTGCGCCCTTGTCTGCTTATCTGGAAACGGCCTCCATCAGTGACAGGTTGGCCTTTTAGGCTCCAGGTGCACTTCTCTGAACTTTCTCGGGACAAGATACACTCGAATGTGCAGTTTTCACCTGCTTTGGCCTCTACCGACCTAAGACGCTTGGTGATTCCAATGTGGATATCTAAGGTCAACAGCAAAGACATCATTGAAAAACACTAACAACTTCATCTGTTTTCATTAAAACAAAGATAAAAATATAGCTGCAAGCAGCGATTACTGGGGTTCAAGCACTTGAAAAAAGACATTATTTAGCAAGCCTGTAACCACCTAAATCAATGATTTAAAAAAGCATTTTTGGGAAATCCAGGTGAATTACCATAGAAATATTATGTTTTTAATGGTGATGACTGTTATAGCGCCAGCTATGGTCTGATCTCCTTTTGAGTTTTTCTTTAGGCTTTATAGGATTTGGGGTAAATTTGGACAGGCCCCTTTCTAAAAGACACCCTTATAGCTTTCCAAAGGGTAAATAATTTTTTTTTTTGATAATTATTGAGAGTTCAGAGAACTGTACTGCAGTGTTTTTTTCCAGATTGAGAGAAAAACCTAGGAATAGTTCGCAAAAGTAGCATTCAACAAACAATTTGATTGATAGCAATAATTCTAGAGGCAAATCGTTTACTCCCTTGAAAAATGCGATATCACCCACCCAGTTGCCGATTTCTTTCAAATTTCTCACAGACCTTTGGGGCCATGTGTCAAACAGACCCACCGAGTTTCATTCCGATCGGCCTTCGTTAACCTTGTCTAATAGGTGGAAATTTGGACCAAGCCCGTGCACAACTATTTTCATGTTGATAGGGCAAACGGTTGCGTAGTTATAGCCATTTTTATGGTTTTTGCCTCTTATAGCGCCACCAAGTGGCCAGGCTCCAGGACTTTGTTCCTGTGACCTCCGATTGAGCTCTTACGTATATGTTCGGCATTTGGCAGGGATATCTCATTCCATTCAGGAGTTATAGGCATTTTACTAAATGTGGCTCTTCCCCTTTTGGGGAAAAAGTTCAACTTTTTTTCACTCTCCAGAGAATCTTCCTGCACTGGTTTAGTTTCGATCAGTCAAAAAACCTAGGACTAGTTCGTAAGTAGATTTTTCAACAACATAAGACACTTGAGGCTGTGACCGACAGTTTAGGAGTTATGAGCAATTTCGTACTTTTAATCGCTGTAGCGCCCCTGTCAGGGCAATTTGGGTGAGCCTTGGTGATTTTGTGGGCGGTGTGAGTACTACCATCCCTCCAAGTTTCAAGTCTCTACGACTTACAATTTGGTCTGTACAATCAGTTTTACACGGAGATTGCTACGCGCTTGAACCCCTATCTTGAACAACAAAATGACACTACAGTCATTGTAGCACAACAGTACTACATAAGTTTGTTGTCATACCTCTAACAGTGACCTTGGATTTGGAGAGGTCTGTGCCAAGATCACAGCTGTACTCCCCGGCGTCAGCTTGCGTGACATCATGGATAGTAAGTCCCAAGGCCTTACCGTCATGGAGGAGCTCATACTTTTTGCCTGGTGACAGGACTGTACCATCTTTGCGCCACACAGGGGCCACTCTGGGCTTTGAGGCTTCACACTTAAGGGTAACTGTACCCTTCTCCTCTGCAACTACATCATCCAGCAACTTCAGGAAGATGGCTTTCTTCTCTGGATGTGAATAAATAAAAAGTGCATTAAGCCAAAACCTGGTCAACCTGGTTTGAATATGCTTTATTTAGATATCGTCATGCAACCCCACCTTTGACCTTTAGGGAGACTGTTTCTTTCACATCCCTGATGCTGAATGACACCTTCCCACCATCCTCAGGTGCTAGGTTCTTGAGGGTGAGCGTATGGGTCTTATCCACATGGGTGATAGCATTGACCTCATTGTTGAAGAGCGGCTTGTCATTGAGTGTCCACTGGACCTCTTCATCAGCATAGTTAACCTCGCAGGTGAACAGAGCATCGCCATCTTCATCCACCTCCACGTCTCTGAGATGTTTGGTGATCTGGATTTTACGCACTATGTATGTCAGAAAAATATTTATTTTATTATTTATTTTTACCAACATCACCTATATTGTGTTTGGTGTAGTCAAAGCACAAGCAGCTCTAACCCTAACGGGTTGGATGTATAAAGGGAACGCAATTTGAAACAACATGCTTCGAATGCCTTCTTTGTGACTTTACCTTCTACTTTGAGAACAGCTTTGGTCTCACAGGCCCCGACCTGACAGCGATACTCTCCAGAGTCCTCTGCACTCAAAGCTTGTATGACCAGCTGCACATTGGCATCCTTTTGCTTCATGCTGTACTTGCTAGAAGCCTCCAAAGCAGTTTGACCCTTAAACCACCGTACTTCTTTTGGTGGGGCAGAGAACTTGCAGGATAGTGTGGTGGAAGTCTTCTCCTTGGCGGACACGTCTTTGAGAGGCTCCAGGACTTCAATGGGACGCTCTGTGGGATGATATGAACAGTGACGTTGAAAACAAACACAAAGTGTACAGTGATGCACAATTTGGAGTGGCTGTTTTGCAAATCTTGGTAAACCAAGTGTCTAACCTTTCACTTTGAGCTCAGCTGTTGATTTGCTCTTTCCGGCGGTGAACTGTACCGGGCCTGACATGGAGGCCTTGGTCTTCTTAAAAGTGAGACGGTGCATGGTTCCCTCTTTCTCCATCTCGATATCTGGACTCTCCTTCAGCTGTTCACCATTTAGCGTCCACTTCACTGGCTTGACCGTCTCCACGCTGACTTCCACCTCAAAGTGGGCAGCAAACGGCTCAGTCACCTCCACAGAACTCAGCTCCCGTACTATGCTGATAGCTTGCTCTGAAGGTTGTGATGACAGTATAGTGTTGTGTCAAAAATTGGCTAAATCAAACATGTTTTTGTAATAGAATTCTTTAAAAACACTTTCGACTTAAGAGTCTTTTGACTAATGAAACTGCATGGAAATAAAACAAAATGCATGGAAGGTAAATTCACATAACAGTCCTTTAAATTGTAAGCAAGCATAAATTTGTCCCAGTTTGGAAAATGAATGAGATAAATATGTTTAAAATCACATACAACACTCATTCTTGTCTGTTGCAGATCAATCAAAAACTGATCCACAAACTTATCAAATAATGAACAACATGCAATCACATTTTGTACACTCTTTTCAAAGATGTTTTAGTTTTCAGTTGATCGTGCTTCATGAACTCTGTCGTGATTTCATCCTAAAATTTAATTAAATTTTTTAAATCATAATTAAAAAATTTGTTTACCCTCTACTAGTAGCTGACATGAAGTCTTATCATCAACGGCGTCACACATGTACGTATCCTCATCATCAGAATCCACGTCAACGATGGTGAGCTTCCTGTAGATGTCCTCACTGGTGATCTCATGCTTCTTGCTGGGTTTGATCTCCGACTTGTTCTTGTACCACGTGACTTTAGCGTTGGCCCGTGACACCTGACACTCTAAGTATGCGCGGTGTTTGTACATGGCGATTTTGTCTCTCAGTTTCTTCACAAATCTGACAGGCAGTTCTGTAATGATTATAAAGGAGCTTAGGGGATCTAGATTTGTTAGACAACCATAGAAATGCTACACAGCCCAGGCTGTAGTTCATTAGTGTTAACACTAAATGCAAAATGCATGCAGATATGGCAGACACGACAACGAACCTTTAACCTTCAGTTTAGCGGCTGAAGAGGCCTTCTCAGCTGTGAACTTGATTTCACCTGCGTCCTCAGCCTTTACAGATTTGAAGAGTAGAACGTATGTTCTTCCTAAGACAGAGAATGTTAAATGAGTTTGAGAGTTATTAATTTTAGCATTTTGTAAACATAGAAAATAAAAAGGTCCATTCTCTTCAACTCACCCTCCTGCCTTGTCTTTATGTTGTCTCCGGCTTTGAGTTTGGCATCTCCTTTGTGCCACTGAGCCTCGACCTCATCGTGAGAGACCTCACAGACAAACGTTGCACTCTCCTTTTCTGTCACCTCCACATCTTGTAGTGGCTTCACTATTTTAATATCTCTGGCTGCAAGAATTCAAATACAAACATTTATTGAAGTGACACTAAAAAATGCTTGAGTTCAGCATGTCCCACTCAGAAGTTGTTCATCTTTACCGTGAACAGTGAGCTTGGCTGAAGTATTGTCATCGGATGTTTTACATATATACTGGCCCTGGTCTTCATATGCACACTTGTGGATAATGAGAGTGCGCTTGTTGGCCTGGGAATGGATGCCATATTTCTTTCCTGGCTTCAGTTCCTCATCATCCTGATGGAGAAATAATGACACAGTTACATTTTTTCCTGTTTTCAAATCATTTTTTATTTAATTCATATGTGACTACACAATTTGTTTTTAACAATTCTGAATCAAATACTAATACCTTAAACCACTTGACATCAGCATTCGCTCTTGACACCTCACATTCAAAAGTGACTTTCTCCTTTTCAGGAGAACTGATATCCCGTAGAGGTTTAAGGATCTTCGCAGCAGGCTCTGTGCACACAACACCAATAATTAGGGTTGCAATTGTTATAGATTCTAACATTGGTAGTTATGTTTCGCTTTTGTTCATTACTTTGCATAAACTTTACTAAACTTGCAATTAGTGTAAATGGGATATATTGTGGCCATTCATTTAGTTTGTCCGGTGGAATATAACCTTTAGTACTTCTAAAAGTACTAAACCTGAAAATACATTTTATATGATCTTATGCTAAACATCTTACTGTATCTTACTATTCAGGTTTAAACTTGAAGGGATAGTTCACCCAAAAATGAAAATTCCATAATTAATTACTCACCCTCATGTCCTTCCAAACCCATAAGACCTTTGTTTATCTTTAGAACACAAATTAAGATATTTTTGATGACATTTTTTCTGACCATGCATAGACAGCAACGCAACTGACACGCAAGACCCAGAAAGGACATCGATAAAATGGTCCATGTGACATCAATGGTTTTCTTTGTGCACAAAAAATATTCTTGTCGCTTCATAACATTGTGGTTAAACCACTGATGTCACATGGACTATTTCATCGATGTCCTTACTACCTTTCTGGGCCTTGAACGTGTCAGTTGCTGTCTATACAGGGTCAGAAAGCTCACAGATTTCATTAAAATATATTTAACAAAGGTCTTACAAGTTTGGAACAACATGAGGGTGAGTAATTAGGCAGAACTTTCATTTTTGGGTGAACTATTCTTTTAAAGACCCCCAGTTTATGCACTCACCTGTAACAATTAGTTTGCCTGAAGTATGGACATCCTCAGCTTGGAAAGTAATAGTTCCACCATCACTTATCTTTAGCTGGGACATAGTCAAGCAGTGCTTGTTGCCCTGTGCTGTGATGATGATATTGGGTCCTGCCTTTAGTTTCTTTCCATCTTTGTTCCAGGAACCCTCTACATCAGCCTTGCTGAGCTCCACCTCCATAGTGATGGTCTCCTTTTCTTGCACTTTCATTTCTTTTAGGCCTTTTATTATTTGAATCTTCTTAACTGAATGGGAAAAAACAATGGAAGTCTATAAATTAAATGCTTTTATTTTATAATTTGCATTCGTCATAAAATATTATGATAGAAAGAATCCATACTCTCTACTGTTATTTTGGCTTGGGTCTTGTCATCTAGGGTTTCACATGAGTAATGTCCTCTGTCGGCATACGCCACATTCTTGAAGACCAAAGCCTGCTTGGCACCATCCACCTGGATCTCCATATTTTCTCCTTGCTGTAGTACCACACCATTCTTCATCCACTTCACATCTTTTGAGGGTTTACTCAGCTCCACTTCCAAACGAACTGTGTCCTGCTCAGTCACAGTCATATCTGCAAGCTTCTTCTTGAAGGTGACTGGAAGCTCTGTAAAATACAGATACATTTGTATTGAGAAACACATAGTCTGTGTGCTTCCTGACAATATGTTGCATTATGCTTATCCTTACGCTGTACTTGGAGAGTGGCTTTGCACACTTTTCCCTCGGCATCGATGGTGATCTCTCCTGCATCCTCCAGAGTGACAGCTGTGATGGTGAGGGAGTGGCTACTTCCTCCATGAGCGATCTTAAATTTGGGACTAGCTGTTATAGGAATGTCATTACGCAGCCATCTGACACTCACATCGGCTGGTGTGATGGAGCATTTAAAGATGGCCTCTTTGCCTTCATTGGCAACAACATTGTTCAGCTTGGTAGTGAACCTCACCAGACGTGGGGCTGTGGGAAATTAGTCACTTAAAATCAATATCACTTAAAACAAGCTTAAAACAATGAATCAATGACTTTCAGACATGGTTTGTACCTTTAGTAGTGACTTTGGTGGATGTCTTGTCATCTTTACATTCGCAACTGTACTCCCCTTCATCCTCCTGAGCCACAGCGGAGACAGTTAAGATGCAGTTGGCCCCATCAGTGCGAATGCTGAATCTGCCACCTGGTTTAATTTCTTTACCTTTATGCTTCCAAAGGACATTGCTTGTGGCTTTGTTGAGACTGCAGGAAAGTGTCATGGTGCTTTCTAGTACTGCAGACACTGGCTGCAATGGCACCACAAACTTTAAAGGTGCATCTACAGGGAATAGATGAGGGAAAGATTAAATCATATTTTGTCTGCGATCTGTTTGATTCATTATTTCAATTAGTGCAATTATATCTAACACAATTTACTTTGTAAAATACAGATGTGTAAGCATTAATTGAATTGAATTTAAAAAACAAACAAACGTGAAAACTGGCATTTAAGCTGTTAAAATGAGCAAATTTGATCTTGAGAAAATATCGACACCTTAAGCCATTTGTACTTTTTCTTACTTTGAAATTGCAAATTAGCTTTTACCTTTGACCTGCACTTTGAACTCCACCTTGTCATCAGCCGTCTGACAAGAGTAGGTGCCAGCATCTTTAGATTCAGAGGACTTGACGATGAGGACACGTGAGCGGCCTTCCTGTTTCATCTCATACTTTGATCCGTCTTTCAGTTCTACTCCATCCCTGAACCACTTAACACTACAACTCTCTGACATCACCTCGGTTTTTAAAACAACCTTTTCTGTTGACTCGACCATCATGGTTTCTTTTGTCACGGATGTCTTCTGGAATTTGGTAGAAACATCTGAGAAAAACATAAAATACAATCACTGACCATGTTCTGAAGAAAGACAAGTACAGTATGTGGATTCATGGAAGTCCACTAATGTGCTAGAAAATCTTACCTTCCATCTGAAGCTTGAAGAGAAGTTTTTCATTCCCAACTTCACAGGTATATTCTCCAGCATCCTTCTTCTCCACATTATCCAGCACCAGTTGACGGATCTTGCCCTTTGACTCCATGTGGACGGCCTTACTGGAGCTCAATTGCGTGCCATCCTTGAACCATTTCACCTCCGTCTTGAGGTCAGAAACTTCACAGCTCAGTGTGGCTTTTTGGGATGCTGAAACCTTTACTTCCTTCTGATAGGAGTCTTTGTTGGTGAAGGCAGCTTTTAGATCTAATAAGAAGAGAGTTTACTTAATTCAAAAAGAGAAAGTCAACACTACTCAAACTCAATTTGAAACTGTGCAATATGGACCCTAATGACCTTGAAGAGATGGTCAAAGATAAGACCTCATGGCGAGCACAGTGCCATGCTGCCATACACTCTTTTGAGTCAAAACGGATTACCGCTGCAGTAGACAAATGAAAATGCTGAAAGTTAAATCCCCCAAACCTGACAACATCTAGTCACTTCATGTGCAACACCTGTGGCCGACTATGTGCTTCAAGGATCGGCCTCTGTTCTCATCGTAGGACCCATCAGCAGCAACTGTGACGAGATCTGTCGTGTCGACAGCTCAGACCATGCTAATATAGTGCTGATCTACGCTGGTTAGTGCTGCTATAATGCTGGTCCAGGCTGGTTTATGCTGGTATAATGCTAGTTTATACTGGTTAGTGCTGGTATAGTGCTGGTCCAGGTTGGTTTATGCTGGTGTAGTACTGATCCAGGCTGGTTTATGCTAATATAATGCTGATCTATGCTGGTTAGTACTGGTATAATGCTAGTCCAGGCTGGTTTATGCTGGTATAGTGCTGATCCAGGCTGGTATAGTGCTGGTCTATGCTGGTTAGTGCTGGTATAATGCTGGTGCTGGCTGGTTTATGCTGGTATAGTGCTGGCCTAGCTCGTGGACCAGCATATCCATGCTGTTCTCAAGCAAAATGGAGCGGGTGATGCTGGTTCACCAGCGTGGTCTTGCAGGGTTAAGTGTCAGAAGGCCAGTGGTCTGCATGCAAGCAGTGTTTTGTTAGTGCTGTTCGTCTTATTCTCAGTGATTCTGCTTGTTAATCATAGGTATCATCACTAATGCTCAGTCATCACTTGTAGAGTACTTTATTTCACTAACTACAACACTGCTTCAGTGTTACTTTTACTCTCTATAGATCAGGACCATGTGAAAACTGAGCAGTGTTTGTTTAATACTATGGATTTTACTGTGTAAACATGTTACCAGCAACATGTGTTTTTCTTTATTAATTTATTAAAATTAATTTGGAAAATTGTCTTGGTCTTTAGCTCAAAAGTTTTGTTGTGGTCTTGCTGGGATCATGCCAGCACCCAAAACACAACAAATGCTGGTCCACCAGCATTCCAAGCTGGTCCCAGCATGCAAAATATAACTTATACATCTGCTTACCATGCTGGGGACAAGCAAACCAGCATCCCATGCTGGGATCCAGCAAACCCGCAACCAGCATCCTATGCTGGGGACCAGCAAACCGGGGACCAGCAAACCAGTAACCAGCATCCCATGTTGGGGACCAGCAAACCAGCATGCAAAACATACCTTATGCTGGTGACCAGCAATGCCGGGTTTTTCAGCAGGGTAGGGTTGCAGTTACATTGAATATGACAAAACACAAGAAATATTTTCATGGCAGCTTTTAATTAACCCAAAGAAGACTGTCAAGATGATCAGTCGAAAAATGGTTTCCATACCTGTCACCTGAATCTTGAATGGCAGCTTTTCGTTCCCAACTTCACAGATGTATTCTCCAGCATCCTTCTTCTCTACATTATCCAGCACCAGTTGCCGGATCTTGCCTTTTGACTCCATGTGGACAGTCTTACTGGAGGTCAACTGCTTGCCATCCTTGAACCATTTCACCTCAGTCTTGAGGTCAGAAACTTCACAGCTCAGTGTGGCTTTTTGGGAGGCTGAAACCTTTACTTCCTTCTGATAGGAGTCTTTGTTGGTGAAGGCAGCTTTGAGCTCTAATAAGAAGAGAGTTTACTTAATTCAAAAAGAGAAAGTCAACACTACTCTGCTAAAAATTCAAGCATAAACCAGCATGCATTTCAAGCTGGTCCAAGCTGGTTTATATGGGTAGTGCTGGTCCAGGCTGGTTTATACTAATATAGTGCTGATCTATGCTGGTTAGTGCTGGTATAATGCTGGTCCAGGCTGGTTTATGCTGGTATAGTGCTGGTCTATGCTGGTTTATGCTAATATAGTGCTGATCTGTGCTGGTTAGTGGTGGTATAATGCTGGTCCAGGCTGGTTTATGCTGGTATAGTGCTGGTCCAGGCTGGTTTATGATGGTATAATGCTAGTTTATGCTGGTATAGTGCTGGTCCAGGTTGGTTTATGCTGGTATAGTGCTGGTCCAGGTTGGTTTATGCTGGTATAGTGCTGGTCCAGGTTGTTTATGTTAATATAATGCTGATCTATGCTGGTTAGTGCTGGTATAATGCTGGTCCAGACTGGTTTATGCTGGTATAATGCTAGTTTATGCTGGTTAGTGCTGGTCCAGGTTGGTTTATGCTGGCATAGTGCTGGTCCAGGCTGTTTATGCTAATATAATGCTGATCTATGCTGGTTAGTGCTGATATAATGCTGGTCCAGGCTGGTTTATGCTGGTATAGTGCTGGTCCAGACTGGTTTATGCTAATATAGTGCTAGTCTATGCTGGTTAGTGCTGGTATAATGCTGGTCCAAGCTGGTTTATGCTGGCCTAGCTGGTGGACCAGCATATCCATGCTGTTCTCAAGAAAAATGGAGCTGGTGATGCTGGTTCACCAGTGTGGTCTTGCAGGGCTAAGTGTCACTAGGCCAGTTGTCTGCATGCAATCAGTGTTTTGTTAGTGCTGTTCGTCTTATTCTCAGTGATTCTGCTTGTTAATCATAGGTATCATCACTAATGCTCAGTCATCACTTGTAGAGTACTTTATTTCACTAACTACAACACTGCTTCAGTGTTACTTTTACTCTCTACAGATCAGGACCATGTGAAAACTGAGCAGTGTTTGTTTAACACTAAAGATTTTACTGTGTAAACATGTTACCAGCAACATGTGTTTTTCTTTATTAATTTATTAAAATTAAATTGGAAAATTGTCTTGGTCTTTAAAGTTTTGTTGTGGTCTTGCTGGGATCATACCAGCACCCAAAATACAACAAATGCTGGTCCACCAGCACACCAGCATCCTAAGCTGGTGCCACCAGGCAAAATATACCTTATGCTGGTCCACCAGCACATCTGCTTACTGTGCTGGGGACAAGCAAACCAGCTTCCCATGCTGGGATCCAGCAAACCAGCAACCAGCATCCTATGCTGGGGACCAACAAACCAGCAACCAGCATGCAAAACATACCTTATGCTGGTCACCAGCAATGCCAGATTTTTTAGCATGGTAGGGTTGCAGTTACATTGAATATGACGAAAGACAATAAATATTTTCATGGCAGCGTTTAAATAACCCATAGAAGACTGTCAAGATAGAAGATAGACCAGTAGAAAAATGGTTTCTATACCTGTCACCTGAATCTTAAATGGCAGCTTTTCGTTCCCAGCTTCACAGATGTATTCTCCAGCATCCTTCTTCTCCAAATTATCCAGCACCAGCTGACGGCACTTGCCCTTTGACTCCATGTGGATGGTCTTACTGGAGCTCAACTGCTTGCCATCCTTGAACCATTTCACCTCAGTTTTGGCGTCAGAAACCTCACAGCTCAGTGTGGCTTTTTGGGAGGCAGATACTTTGACTTCCTTCTGGTAGGAGTCCTTGTTGAAAAAGGCAGCTTGAATATCTATTTAGGCAGGTATTTTGCAACATGGATCAAAAATTAGAAAACAGTATTCTTTGAGTAAATATTTTACCTGTAGTTATAGACATGAAATACTGCAAGGACTAAATGGTTGAGAAATCCAGAAGAGATCAAAAAATGTAAAAGAAAGAAAGCAAATAAATCCAAATCTCACTGCAGATTATTACTTTTTCAATAGCAATAAATTGCTATTTAATATTAAAATGACCTCTTCTTGAACAGAAAAATTATGCATCAATAAATCTACAAACATAAATTAATTGTATCTTACTCAATACTCTTTCACCAAGAACAAACTCTTTCACCACATGTAAAATTAGCTTTAGTCAAGCTTCATTGATTGATTATAATTTAGATTTCTTTCATAAGGAAGAAAAACTAAAACGGGAACAGACAACCAAAAGACAAACATAAGGATGTTCCCATACCTGCCACCTGAATTTTAAAGGCGAGTTTCTCATTTCCAACCTCACAGGTGTACTCTCCAACATCCTTCTTCTCCACATTCTCTAGCACTAGCTGACGGCTCTTGCCCTTTGACTCCATGTGGACAGTCTTACTGGAGCTCAATTGCTTGCCATCCTTGCACCATTTCACTTCAGTCTTGAGGTCAGAAACTTCACAGCTCAGTGTGGCTTTTTGGGAAGCTGTTACTTTGACTTCCTTCTGATAGGAGTCCTTGTTGGTGAAGGCAGCTTGAATGTCTGATTGGGCAATAGACAACATTAGAAAACAGTATGCTCTGAGTAAATATATCATTTAAGATTATATACAACAGATACTGGAAAGACTTCTTAAAGACACATTAATAAAATCCTGTGGAAAACATTTTTGACCAGAGGCAATGCATATATTAAACTCTTTTGTTGCACCCAACAGACAAACACAAGGACGTTTCCATACCTGTCACTTGAATTTTAAAGGCAAGTTTCTCATTTCCAGCTTCGCAGGTATATTCTCCAGCATCTTTCTTCTCCACATTCTCCAGCACCAGTTGCCGGCTCTTGCCCTTTGACTCCATGTGGACGGTCTTACTGGAGCTTAGTTGCTTGCCATCCTTGAACCATTTCACCTCAGTCTTGAGGTCAGAAACTTCACAGCTCAGTGTGGCTTTCTGGGAGGCTGAAACCTTCACTTCCTTCTGATAGCAGTCCTTGTTTGAGAAGGCAGCTTGAATGTCTGGTGCAGAAATCAAGATTTAGAAATATAGTCTCAGAAACTGCATTTAGTTTTATGTAAAGTCACTGGAACCTTCAAAAAAGCCAAAACACTGGCATGTTGTTCTTACCTTCCACCCGAATCTTAAAGACCAGCTTTTCATTTCCAACTTCACAGGTATATTCTCCAGCATCCTTCTTCTCCACGTTCTCCAGCACCAGCTGACGGCTGTTGCCCTTTGACTCCATGTGGATGGTCTTACTGGAGCTCAACTGCTTGCCATCCTTGAACCATTTCACCTCAGTCTTGGGGTCAGAAACCTCACAGCTCAGTGTGGCCTTCTGGGAAACTGCTACTTTGACCTCCTTCTGGTAGGAGTCCTTGTTGGAGAAGGCGGCTTGAATGTCTGGTGCAGAAATCAAGATTTAAGAATACAGTCTCAGGAAACATGTAAATATTGGTTTGGTCATGGTTGATTGAGACAATGGAACCTTAAAAAAAGCCAAGACTCTGGCATGATCTTACCTTCCACCCGAATCTTAAAGACCAGCTTTTCATTTCCAACTTCACAGGTATATTCTCCAGCATCCTTCTTTTCCACATTCTCCAGCACCAGCTGACGGCTCTTGCCTTTTGATTCCACGTGAACGGTCTTACTGGAAATCAACTGCTTGCCATCCTTGAACCATTTCACTTCAGTTTTGGCATCAGAAACTTCACAGCTCAGTGTGGCCTTCTGGGAGGTTGAAACCTTCACTTCCTTCTGATAGGAGTCTTTGTTGGAGAAAGCAGCACGAGTTTCTAAAAAAGACATTCATTGTTTTAGTGAAACATCAAAAAAGATGCAGTTCTGGACTGCAAGAAGACCTAAACATCTCCAAAACTGGAAACACACACATTGTTTCACAGAGACAAGAATTGTCTGAAAATAGCTGTACCTTCTAAGGTCCATTACTGTCCTCAGTAAGATCTGACATAGGCATGATAAATGACATGCTAAACTTTAATAAAACTTGCTGGTATAACTTTTAATTTCACTTATTAAATCATTTATTAGCTGTAGGAGCATTTAGCGTTTAGCTTCACTGTTCAAAAAACCATAAAGTTATGACATTAATTAGGTATTGTGGCATGTCTGATTACTCCCGCTCATTTAAATTTTTAGTTTCAGACTAATTAGCGCATAGTCTTACCTTTTATCTTGACCAGGAATGTCATTTTGTCCTCTGCCGTCTCACACGAGTAGTGTCCTTCATCGCTCTGCTTGGCACCCCTGATGACCAGCTTCCTTTGTGTCCCCTGAGATATAAAAGTTGTCCTCTTGTCCTCCATTATTTCTGTCTGTTCCTTCTTCCACACAACAGCAGTTCCAGGAGAAGCAACCTCACAGCTCAACACCACGTCGCCCACCAGAGCATCACTCTCCTGGGGCTGAGCCCTCGGCTTGTTAACAAACTTAGCTGGTTCTTCTGTTAGGTGGAAAATGGAAGATTAGATGCCACATCTCTCTGTGATTTCGACTTGATTAGGAATAACAAATATATTATAAAACACACATTAAACATGGCGTAAGAAACATAGTGACATGCACTTCTTGAAATTTTAAGGTTGTGTACACATCAAAAGCACTCATCACATCCCAAAGTATACTGAATTTGATACCTGAAAGTGCAAGAGTGCTAAGCAGATCTGTTACCTGACAAACACACCCTTCAACACTTCCTGTTGAGCAGCTAAAGCCCAGCTGCTTCTAGCTGTCAACACTGACTGCTTATACCATATATTCACTCTGAACCTTCTGTACTTTTTGTGCTGGGATATGAAGCACTCACTACTCAGCACTGATTTTAATTGCAAACAGCATGCACCACTGTGTATTTCTGTCCTATTATTTGGCAGGATTTGTTTTTCACTATAAACACAATTTTAAAGTTCCACTTTAATTTATGTAAATTAAGTGTAAATAGTCAAAAGTTTACATACACCTTGCAGAATCGGCCAAATGTTTGTTCTGAACAGTTAAAATGGCAACTGTTCTTTAGAAAAAACATTCAGGTCCCACAAATTCTTTGTTTTTTCAGCATTTTTGTGTATTTGAACCCTTTCCAACAATGACTTTATGATTTATAGATCCATCTTTTCACACCGAGGACAACTGAGGGACTCATATGCAACTATTACAGAAGGTTCAAATGCTCACTGATGCTCCAGAAGGAAAAGCTATTCATCAAGAGTCAGGGGTGTAAACTTTTGACCAGAATGAAGATGTGTACAGTTTTCTTATTTTGCCTAAATATCTTTTTTTTTTTTTTTTTTTTTTTTTTTCATTTAGTACTGCCATTTAGAAGCTACAGAAGAAACTTACATGTGTACCAGAAGACAAAATAAATTAAATTTAACCTGATATTCAAATTCAAAAAGTATAATTCAGGTAACAACACAGTGTTAAGAATCAAGCGTATGTAAAATTTTGAATGGGGTCATTTTTATAAATTTAACTATTATTTTTTTCTTGTGGACTGTATGTAAACATCTTTTATGTAATACATCTTATTCAGGTCAGTACTAAATAAAACAAAAATGCATTTTGTATGATCCCTCTTATTTTGGTAAAATAATCAACATTTTGCTGATTCTGCAAGGTGTATGTAAACTTTTGACCTCAACTGTACAATATACTGTACAAGATAACTCAAGGTCAGTAACTGAAGAGGTAAGTGGCTCATTTCACCTTTAAGGGAAAGTTGGACAGACATTTTATCGCCATCGCACACGCATTCATAGATGCCCACGTCTTCCCGGTCAACGTTGTGGATTGTCAGTATACGTTTGCGGTCCACACTTATGGCTTCATATTTTTTACCCATCCTCAGCTCCTTCCCATTCTTCATCCAAACAACCTGATGCACAAACAGTACATGTAGTTAAATTTCAAAAAGAACGTCCACACATTTATTAGATATTTGGAGTTTGTCCCTTTTGTATGGGCAATGCATCTTGAAGTTGGATGAACAAGACAATTTAAACTTTTTTTTTATTTTGACAAAAAAGTGCATGTTGTCACCTGGACGCTTGAATCGGATACTTCTGTGTACATCTGAGCAGAGGAGTGCATGCTAAAAGTGAACACCTCCACCTGAGAAGACTTGTTGGTGAAACGTGCAGGTGCGGCTAGAGAGGATCAATAAAAAAAATATCATGAACGCTGTAGGAAGTTATTTTGCTTATAGTAAGTTTCAGAAACTTTTCCTTTCTTACCTTTCACGCTAAGCGTGGCAACACTCTGAGATCCGCCACCCACAAATTTGACCTGTGCTCCATTTAGTTCCATGGACACCTCCCTGATGACCAGCGTGTGTGTGGTCTTTGAGCGTGTGATCAGATACTCAGATCCGCTGCGAATCATTCTGTCATTTATGGTCCAAGAGCCGGAACATACAGCTGAGAGATCCACAGTAAAGGTTGCTTCTTCACCTACGTGTGCACTGCCGTTCACCAGGCCTGTCTTCACTGATGCTGTGGGCTCTGATTAAATAAATTCCAATGTATTTACTGAAAAACACTGATTTAAAAGAGTCTATATATGTAGTTTAAATATGAACAATATCTTTCTCACCAAGGTAGAATGTTCCAGGAACTTCCAAGTAGGCACTCTGACCAAAATCATTGACTGCTGAGATACGGAACTGATAGCTTGCCTCTTCTGGAATTTCGGTGATGGTGTATTCAGTGCTAGACACAGTCGTACTAGTGACTTTAACCCAGGTTTGGGCTCCCACCTTCCTGCGCTCCACGATATAGCCGGTGATGGGTACAGGCCGTTCGCTGTCTGGTGGAGACCAGCACAGTGTGATCGATGAATCTGTCTTTTTCCGCACCACTGGCTCAACTGGGGGATCCGGAGGATGTTTCCTTGGTGCTGGAGTCAAAGTTTATAATAGTGTTAATCTCAATACATGTGAAAAGCAATTATGGTGCCTGTTGAAACACCATCAAAGACATGTACCAGTAGAGTCACCACCAAGTCAAAAGTTTACATACACCTTGCAGAATCTGCAAAATGTTAATTATTTTACCAAAATAAGAGGGATCATACAAAATGCATGCTATTTTTTTTTTTTTTAGCACTGACCTGTATTAGATATTTCACATAAAAGACATTTACATATAGTCCACAAGAGAAAATAATAGTTGAATTTATAAAAATGCCGTGTTGTTACAAGTCCCTTGTTTGTCCTGAACAGTTAAACTGCCTGCTATTCTTCAGAAAAATTCTTCAGGTCCCACAAATTCTTAGATTTTTTTTTAGCATTTTTTGTGTATTTGAACCCTTTCCAGCAATGACTGTATGATTTTGAGATCCATCTTTTCTCACTTAGGACAACTGAGAGATTCATATGCAACTATTACAGAAGGTTAAAATGCTCACTGATGCTTCAAAAGGAAAAACAATGCATTAAGAGCTAGGGGGTGAAAACTTTTGGAATTTGAAGATCAGGGTAAATGTAACTTATTTTTTCTTCTGGGGAACATGTAAGTATCTTCTGTAGCTTCTGAAGGGCAGCACTAAATGAAAAAAAAAAAATATGATATTTAGACAAAATAAGAAAAATGTACACATCCTCATTCTGTTCAAAAGTTTTCACCCCCGTGTCTTAATGCATCGTTTTTCCTTCTGAAGCATCAGTAAGTATTTTCACCTTTTGTAATAGTCCCTCAGTTGTCCTTAGTGTGAAAAGCTGGATCTCAAAATCATACAATCATCGTTGGAAAGGGTTCAGACACACAAAAAAGCTGAAAAACCAAAGAGTCTGTGGGACCTGAAGGACTTTTCTGAAGAACAGCGGGCAGTTCAACTGTTCAGGACAAACAAGGGACTCATGAATAACTAACTCTAAACAAAGCAACGCAGCTGTGGATCATTCAGGTAACAACACAGTGTGAATCAAGTGGATGTAAACTTTTATGTGAAATATTATTCAGGTCAGCACTAAATAAAAAATAACATGCATTTTACATGATCCATCTTTCTTTGGTAAAGTAATTAACATTTTGCAGATTCTGCAAGGTGTATGTAAACCTTTGACTTCAACTGTAGTAGCTGCGGTGTCATTCAATTTGACGTGACTACTGTAGCAATATTTTTGTCAACATTCTCAAAATCGTAAGAAAACCCCTTTTAAATCTTGTGGAAAGTTTGTGGTCTGATTTACAAATGCATTCACCTGTGACAGAGAAGCGGGTGGATGTCTTGCAGTCACGGGCGATGAAGGCCACCTCTCCCGAGTCCTCTGCAGTACATTCACGAATGGTCAGTGTGTACTGCCTGTTAATGCGGGCGATAATAATTCGGGAGTCCTCTTTCAGCCTCTCCCCATTCCTCGTCCAGTATGCATCATCTACCGGTTTCTCCAGTTCCACACAGAAGATCACGGTATCGCTAACCGGCACCACTGTCCTCCTCGGCAGCTTTTTAGTGATGTTGCCTGAAAGTGCAGAGAAAAATCACTTTGTGCCACACCAGATTTAAGCAATTCATCATTATTCTAGCCAACTATATTGGAATGGCTTGCTCTCAGAGTTTTTACCCAGCACTGTAAGTTCGGCCACAGTGCGGCTGCCTTCCTTCATCTCACAGATGTACACAGCATCATCATTGGTGGTGACATTGTGAATAGTAAGGCGGCGCAAGGTCCCCTCCACATCCATGCGGTACTTGGAACTTTCCTCCAGACGGGTCTCCTCCATAAACCAGCTGGCCTTTGTGTTCGGAACTGGCACCTCACACTGCAAAGTTGCTGTTTCCTTTTCCTTCACCTCAACATCCTGCAGCTTCTTTTTGAAGGGAATCTGTGGCTCTGGGAAGGACACATGTTTAGTGAACATAGAGAAGACATAGTGTATGCAGTAATTTCTTTTTAGCTGGCAATGATGACCTGCCAATGTCCTACAATTTGGTTTCATGTTGATTAGGTCTTCAAGAATATAGTACACCTCAGATAAACCTAAGCCAGTTCAGTTAAAGTAAACCAGAACGAAAACCAGCTGCGAGTGACCTTTTTGGTGTTCAGAACATAAGTGGACTTCAAAGTGGGGGAAACAACATTTAATAAAGATGACCATCAAATAAAATAAATGCAATACTGAGACTACATGAAGTTTAATCTGTTTGTATGCAAAATACAGACTTACAGGAGAGTTTGTACTTTCAATCATTTGAAATCTGAACATGTTTACTAAAAAACATCCTTAAATGTCATGAACTTCACACTCCTAATCCCTTCACATGGACGCCACTACACTTTGCACTGCAATGGTGGACTGGCATTCGGCTAAGTTTCTGTGACCTTTCTCTCAGGTGCCTGTGGCACCAAGATTAAGACATAAGAACAAGGTAGCAAAACATTATTGCTACACTTCTTGCTAAAATTAGAACTTCATATGAATACAGAATGTTTACATCTGTGCAGATCATTATTTTAACGTAGGCTTATTTGACACACAATTTGGATACAGATTAATGCCGCAAACCCTGAACACGTCACTTGGAAAGTCACTCACGTAATGGTGTCAGAAGTGATTTTGCAGCTAGCTATCACAACAACTGTGAGCTAATCATCACTAGCAGAAAATAGGTGTAATGCTACACCCTCGTTGAACACTTACAAGCACTTTGCTAAGCAGAGACTGAGCTGGAAGGCAAAGATGGCTGTCATTAGTTGATAAAATTTCACTTTAAAGTTGGTGATTTATTAGAGACAACTGTATTTTAACACGGTCATTATTGTGCTGACGTACGTAGTAGTCTTATGTGCCAGCCTCAATAAAACTATGACATTCTCTGACTGATTCATAATTTTGCAAACCACTATACTTGTGTAGTTCTAATAGTAAACTTCCTTTAATGATTGCACAAATCTGGTCACTTTTGGTTAGTGATTGGCTAAGTGCGTAAGACCAAGTGCAAACACCCCCCAAGACATTGCAATCCAAAAACTCAACCACCTCAGGAGAAGACAGATGCAAGAAATGACTCAGCTAAGTATAAATGGATCTGGTTGTTCAAGCCACAAACGAAAACTTTGCTTCTCCCAAAAATGACTACTTAGTGCATGCAAGTTTACAAGCTTTAAACATTATATGGGGTTAAAGTGAACATTAAAGTTCTTCTGCTTTGATCCAAGTGCAAACTGAACATAGACACTCACTTGTCTGACAGCAAATGGATCAATTAGGATGCATAAAGTGCCCTGCAGACATTATTCTTACCTTTGACAATCACAAGCACAGCGCTATAGGTTTGTCCAGCCAAGTTGGATGCATTGCAGGTGTACAGCCCATTATCATTTTGCTTGCAGTAGAGCACCTTGAGGATGAAATTCTCAGCCTGGTCCTCATACATAACATGTCTGCGACCCTCGCTGATGTTCGCCCCATCTTTCCTCCAGATGATCTGAGGTTTGGGATGACCTGTGACGAAGCAGCTAAGCTTTGCATGTTTACCCTCGGTCACCGTGCAGGTGCGGGTAAACACACCTTTGGGCAACATGCTGGTTAAGGCCGAAACTCTTTGCTCCTGATCATAGGCAAGTCCCAAGCTTCCAAGCTCCTCTGTAATCATGGAAGACGAAGTTGTAAGCGCGGCTGAGGAGCTTTCCATGGTGCGGTATAAGGAGATGTCCTTCCGCATCTCTTGTTTACGCTTCTGCATGTGCGAGAGGAGGGATGTGCTCTTGTCTGCATTTAGGAGACGAGTATCTTGAAGGTCAACCACCAGAGAAGCAGCGGCTTGAGCGCGGCCGATGGAGTTCTGCGCACGGCAGGTGTAGGTACCGCTGTCCAAGCTCCTAACGCTCTGGATCCTCAAGGAGCTGGAGTCACTTTCCGAGGTTATCTTGATGCGGTTGGTCTCACCCAGGTAGCGACCATCCTTTTCCCAATCAAAGTTGGGTGTTGGATGGGCTGCCACCCGGCAGTAGAAGGTAACATCACCACCTAGACCCACACGGGTGGAGACAGGCTTTACTGTAAACGATGGGGCCCGATCAGTCACGGTTTCCGGCAATCCCACCTTCAGGGTCACAGCTGCGTACGCCTCTCCGACGTTGTTCTTGGCACGACACATGTACTGACCACTATCTTCTAGAGTTAGATCATAGATGGTAAGTCGGTAAACGTCACCATCTTCTACTGTTTTGAAGCGTCCACCTGCAGAAAGACGCATCTTTTCTTTCTCCCAGGTGACCACAGGAACAGGGTTTCCCACAATGGTGCAGCTGAGGGAGGCATCGCGTCCCACGCACAGCGAGAAGGCCTTGGGTCGAGTTAGGAAGCGTGGAGCCCCACCAAATAGATTCTGATCCATTCCTGCTTTCTGGAGAGATGAAACAACACACTTTAATAAAAGCTAAAGCTGTGGTCAATGCATAGAGAACAAACATAAGAGATTATATAAAAGTTTTACATGTTTGCACCCTGTCACCATTACATCTTGCCACTAAACTCAAGGATGTTTCTGAAAAGCTGCTTTTCAAATTAGCATAGGGGAGAGTGGGGTAGTGGGGTAAGTTGAGCCAGTGGGTAAGTTGACCCACCCCCTGTATTTTGGCAACTGTACACTTTTACAGTCATGTGACTATGTGTTTTGGAATTACACATAATTTCTGCCAGACTATGAAAAGGAGAAACACATGGGAAGAGTGGAAGCCACACTTTACTTTAAAAACTTAACATAAAATTTTAGCATAACAGATGTAATGGCTGTTACATCAAAGCAAATTCATGAAGGTATAGAAATATAGGTGACTTAGCAACATATAAAACTATGCAAATAATTTAGCTAAATATTAGCCTGAATTGGTAAGCTAGCTATTTTTTTTCAAAATGCCAACTATGGGGCGAAGTGAGCCAAATGCTGTGGGGTAAGTTGAGCCAACACTTTAACTTACCAAATCATAAGGCACTGAAGTTGAGGTTTTCCAATCTCTGAAGTGTAAACTGGTATTTTAATGTGATATTACACAACTGGTTTAGTTTATCATATACATATTATTTGTAGTTTATTTGATAAGGACAGTGTACAAGTGCACCAAATCCTTCTCTGAGAACTAGAAGATGCCTTTCATCACGTTATAATCAAATACATCTTTTCACCTGTAGAACCTAAGGGTCTGTTCGACATTGCAGGAAAGCTACCATGCCAATAATCTTTTGATTAAAATGTCTATTAGTTTCAGTGATTAGTTTCATTTATCCCTTCATTCTAATTCAGTTTTGATTTAATTTTACTCAACAAACTCTCTGTTTAGTCTGTTTTTGGGAAGGTTAAAACTTTGGTGTTTGATAAACTTCATTTGATTGGTTTTATTTCATTTAGGTTGGCTTTAAGAAAAGAAATATGACTGTTTGATTATTAAGTTAAGTTAAGAGGTAAATTATCTTTAAAATTTCACATTTGAATCGGATTCAGTCCGATGGTTCATCTTAGCCACTGACTCGGGTCAGCTTACCCCTAACCTGGGGCAAATTGAGCCACAGGAACACTTTTTTATAAGAAACCATATTTTTAGAACCCTTTGTCATAGATACTTTTTGATCAAGTAAAATGATTGGAAACATATTGAAATTACTTTAGATTCTTTCATTGCACTTCTGCCTCAATTTCCCTTATCTTGAGGACCACACAAGTAAAAAATGGCTCATCTTACCCCACCCTCCCCTACTGTACGCCACCTTGAATAAAGAGGGTCTGCTAATGACAAATAACCATGTCAAGAAGATCCTGAAATAGACATTTTGAGAAATCAGAGATGCCTACTTTAAAAGATGCCCACTCAAACCTCTCCAGTATCCCACCACAAATTTGCGATAATGCTAGTTGGTTGAAAGAGTCAAGTGTATAAACAAAGCATTAAAACAAGTTTGTCATGCTTGAGAATTCATCTTTTTCTATTTGTCTGTCAGATGCCAGTACACAAGCTGATTATGATATACTGTAATAATATCACAACACTGCTACGCTTTGCATGCATGCCATAAAATTAAAAGCAGAGCAGGACAACTCATTGGTATCTTTGGTCCATTTTCCCAAATGAGCAACTGTGAATGTAAAGGGACTAAAAGTTCTATTGTCATTGTTTATGGGAACATTAGTACATCATGACATCAGAGCAAATGGACATGGACTAGTAGACAACAAAACATGGCGTGGTCAAAATGAACACTTTCCACTGTTGATATAACTTTAAACAGAATGACATATAAAAGAACCTGGGAAGCCTTCTATCTAGAAACAATAATCATATTAACCTACATCTTTATAAAATGAAAGGTCAACACTTGCATCTCCAACAGGACAGTAGCTGATCTAGTGAAATCTGACCACAGAAAGTCAGTTTTAACGATGAGGTGGAATTCCAATATAGCAAAGTCAAACAAAAGGATGTTGGTCTTTGAAAAGCATGACATTTGCCATCTGTAACACCTCACTCCTCTGAGCTGCCCGTCCCAAAAATAACCTCAGCTGTCGGACTCCGTCTGCACTATGTCCATTTCTAGAAGAGATCTGACCTGCTGTCTGATATGCATGTTTTTGTCAATGGCATTTTTTCCTAAACTTATACATTTCGTTTCAAAAAGCAACATGTGTTTTCGCCTCTTTGTGAGAAAGAATTAAATCGTTTTTATTATTAAAAATAACGTAATATTTAAATTTAAACTGAGCAACAAAATAAAAAAAACGTAATAAATTCAAACTTGTAGAATTTGCGACACCTATGTAATAAAATAACATCGAAACACTGAAAAAGCAAGAGACAAGTCTTCCCTCAGATATCGAAAGTTTCGTTATTTTATAACAATAAAAATCGCCTCTTACCCTTTTCTCCTCAAGCTACTGATATCCGATGGAGGTGTTCATAAATATCCGATGTTGGCATATGAAAATATCCTCGTGAAAACAGGTAAATTCCGTGAACTGTAGAAGGGGAGGACAGTGTGTTTTATCCCCCAGTGTCTTTGCTTTCTGTGTGACGCTCCTGTATCGGTCCAACCTCCCGTTGAAAATAGATCCGTCACTTACCGGAGCAAATGCCCGACTGATGTGAAGGGACTGTTATTGTTGAATAACCGCTTCACCTCAACCTGTTCAGTTCAGGCAGTTTCTACAAATTTGAAAAGCTGTTTAAGTCTCTACAAAGCTATTGTTTTATTTACGTAATGCAGTAACTAATTGCACATTTTTTTTTATTCCATTCTGCCATTCTGCAGTAAATATCTCTGACGAGTGCAATAGTCACAAGCATGATTTTAAATTATATTACATAATTATGATAAGTATATCAAACCAAATCGTATTGCTTTAAGGCCTGTTGTTATTAAAACATTTAGAATCATTAAGTTTATAAAACACTGACAAATTACAGAAATACAGTGTTACATAATACAGACTGATATTTTGCATGGTAGCATTTTATCAAAAGTGATTAACATTCTTTTCCTTTATAAACTTTATATTTGAACAATCCTGCAAATTACATTGTACTTTTAAGCAGATGTTTTAAATTTTAAGATTCAATTCACCTTAGTGCAGACAAAATGAAAACTATTTTAATGCTTATTTATCTGAACTCATTCTACTAAAATTAAACTCCCTCACAAACCCTTGTGATGGTTTAGTTATTCCTCTACTGATTGTCTCATATTTTCCTGAATGACTAGCGGGTCTTTCCCGTTATCTGTTCCAGCGTGCCTGTTGATTGACAGCAGCAGATCGGCCAGGCTCACATTTAAAACTGCCTGAAACTCAAGCAGTGGGATCAGTCAAACTCTTTGGTGGGAGGGATAATTTTGAGCTCAGCTCTATGCTGATTTAGGTTGCAAATGTGCCACTTTCACTATGCTACCCGGTTTTAATATAGGCCTTACACAAAAGCTCAGTGCTTGTACTGCAGTGCTTAAAACATAAATGCCTAGTTATGCAAACTATCCATGATTTCTTAAAAGAACTAGTTTTGTTTAAACTCTAACTACTTAAGTGTTCCCTACATGGCAACTACTAACTCTTTAAAATACATTCAGTTCACTGTGGCCAGAGGTTTTTTATGTATGACTTGTATATACAGAATACTATAAATAAAAAATACGAACAGATCAAGTTGTTTCTAAACATATAAAGTGAGAATGTTTGCTAAGTTTAACTTGGAGCTAAATATACTGTATTCTAGCAAGGAGATATAGTGGGATGTGGGGCAGTAAATTTTCTCACATATCTACTGTACTTCCTCCAGACAGCCCACAGTTTTCCTGATAAATTTGCTTAATACTTTTGTCTTAAAAAAAACAATGCATTTGAGAAAAAGTATTTATTTAAAAGTATTTCTAGCCAAAAAGTCAATAATAGAACATGTATTAAGAATAGAGTGAGTTCTTTTAATTCTGAGTTTAAATAAACTCATACAAAATTAATAGATTTGAATTGTGATTCAGCTCTGTGGCTGGAAAATGTTGGCCCTCTACTGGTCAGGCAGAGAAATCACACAAAAATATTTATTTTTTTCCCTCCAGAATGATATAAACAAATGCAGCCTCTGAAGAAAAACCCTCTGAAGTAAACAGCTTTCCTTTAAAAGCTTCTATGATCACTTATGACCAAGTTTAATTTCAGTCATGCTAAAATATATACAGTTGAGGTCAAAAGTTTACATACACCTTGCAGAAGCTGCAAAATGTTAATTATTTTAGTTGAGTCCGTTGTTTGTCCTGAACAGTTAACAAATTCTTTGGTTTTTCAGCATTTGTGTGTATATGAACCCTTTCCAACAGTGACTGTATGATTTTGAGATCCATCTTTTCACATTGAGGACAACTGAGGGACTCATATACAACTATTACAGAAGGTTCAAATGCTCACTGATGCTCCAGAAGGAAAAACCATGCATTAAGAGCTAGGGGTGTAAACTTTTGAACAGAACAAAGATGTGTCCATTTTTCTTATTTTGCCTAAATATCTTTTTTTTTTTTTCATTTAGTACTGCCCTTTACATGCTTACCAGAAGAAAAAGATAAGTTAAATTTACCCTGATCTTCAAATTCCAAAAGTTTTCACCCCCTGGCTCTTAATGCATCATGTCTACTTCTGACCCATTAGTCAGCATTTGAACCTTCTGTAATAGTTGCATACGAGTCCCTCTGTTGTCCTCAGTGTGAAAAAACGGATCTCAAAATCATAGTCATTGTTGGAAAGGGTTCAAATACACAAAAATGCTGAAAAAACTGAATTTGTGGGACCTGAAGGATTTTTCTGAAGAACAGAAGGGCCTATATGTAAACATCTATGTGAAAAATCTTATTCTAAATAAAAAACAACATGCATTTTGTATGACCCCTCCTATTTTGGTCAAATAATTAACATTTTGCAGATTCTACAAGGTGTATGTAAACTTTTGACCTCAGCTGTATTTCAAATATACTCTATAGGCACTTTATCCAAAATTATTCTCAAAATACTCCGAAATGTCCTTCATCACAAAAATCCCTTTTTTGGCAAATCCATTTGGCAAGAAACAACCAATAAAGGTTGAATGAAGGAGCATATACTTGCATAACAAAAAAACACATTGTTATATGAAAAGTAAGCTCAGATAAACAGTAGCAAAAACAGTCTAGATACTGCATTATTAGTGTATCAGGAACTTCAATAAGTCGCAGTATACTGTCACGTAAACACCATTTCTCTAGAGTCTCAAGCATGAATGCCCCCTTAACCACAAAACGGACCAATGTTTTCTCATTATAGTTTGAAGGTTCACGCCTCTTTGAGTTTGGTGAGCTCCCACTGGCCACCTCCACACAGTCGCAGCATGACATCATGATGCTATTTAAAAAACACAAAGAATTCTAAGTACAAGCCATACAAAAGTTCACAATAATGTTTGCCATGTTGTGTTGTGAATGTGAAAAGGTCATAGATCATCACCTTTTCCAGAGTGCTACGATGACCCAGACTGATGAGGGTCATTCCCAGCTGTTTACAGGCCTTATAGAGCTGACCCTCTGCCTCTTCTGTCAGTGCGCTAGTGGCCTCATCCAGTACTGAAACAAACGGCATGTCATACTCATGACATAGGACATGAATGGGATCATTTGGCTGATTATAGCAATTAAAACAGGAAATCTGATGCGATTATGTAGGAACTGACCTGCATATTTGGGCTGGAGGTAAAACAGTCTAGCAAAACAAAGCCTTTGCATTTCTCCTGGCGATAAAACATCATACCTGTGAAAAACGAAGGAATTAGATTTTTGTATGTTCTTAAAACAAACAATTTTTTTTTTGGTAAATGTTTATTTCTCACCAGTTCCAGTTTACTTTTGCATCCAGTCCTCCAATTCTGGTCAGAAGATTTGACTAATATACAAAATACAGAAAGCGGATTAAAAAAAAAAAAAAACAGGAAAAGAGAAAGAGGAAAGCATACTGAACTCAAAACATTCTCAGAAATCAACAACAGACAGTCTTACCAAACCAACAAGTTCCAGGTATTTTAATATTCGTTCATCATCTATATACCCTAAAGGAAAAATGTATTTTGGTTAAAACTGCGAAATGTCATCATAATCCATATTTACACCACCGGAAGTGTGTTGTTTAATTGGCACAACAGTGTTTTCAAGATCTCGATATTTTTGCATTGCATTTTTCAAGTTTGCATGGGCAAAAAAAGTTTGTTTTTGCAACACATTACACAGTTGTAATTCAAAAATACATTATATTTGAGCTATATTAATCTATTATTTAAATAATGCATATCATTACATTTTTAAATTAGGTTCATCTGTACCTGAGGAAGGATATATGTCCTTTAACGGATAGATAACCTAAAGGGAAAGCCAGCAAATTAGTGTGTATTAAAATATATGCACAGTTTTTGTTCACAATAATAAAAATGAATTTTTACTAATAAAAGTTTATAATAGGTAATTGTGCAAAATTGATGACAACAAATGGTTTCCTCTTCTCTCACCTGCTCTCTGAGAGTGCCATCAGTAAGATATGCTTTCTGTGGCAGGAAGAGCACACCCCTTGGTCCAAAACATGTGGTCATCTCCACAGAACCTGAGCAACATAAAAGCAATATGATTCAACAGTTCAGATTTGTTTATCTGCATCTGATCATTTTATCATCTGTCATCTTTGCAATTTACCACTGCATGGTTCCCACAAGCCATTCAGTACCCTGAGCAGGGAGGTCTTTCCCGTTCCTGTGTTTCCCACCACGAGCATGTGCGTTCCTTGACTGATTTTAAGAGTCAGATCCTTCACCAAAAGCTCCTCTGAGATGGGTGATTTATAGGAGAGACGATCTAGCACAAATGCCGTGTCTGCTGGGACACTTTGAAGCTCCCGATCACTGATAGAGGATTATTATTGTAAAAATATTAATGGTAATCATAATATTAAAGCTTTATCATGTCAATTTAAATCTTTACTATGCATCAGGGTTACCATTATCTAAAATAAAATAAAAAGTATTACATGAAATAAACACTAATGTGCATTCGGGACTTCCAGGCACTCTTTTAGATCTGCATTAGGTCGTATTGAAATAACGTGAACCAATGTTGTTCGTTGGTAGTTGCATCTTAAATTACTTTCAATTAGTTTTAAATTACCTGTAAGGTTTGTCCTTTGAAAGTGGATCGTACTGATCCTGGTCACACTGTTTCTTGGCAATTTCTGCCATCGCTTCCCGCAGTTCTCCAATTCTGGAAGCAAAGAAAGCAGACTATTTTTAGAAAAACCAACGAACAATTATAATAACACTGATGCAGTTTTAAGCAGTCTAAGTGCATCTCACCGGTGCGTGTATCCAGCAACATCAGACACTGTGGTTGAGAGATCGATGAGCTGCGTGAAGCAGTTTATCAGGTAGATGCAGACGAAAGCATTCTGAAAGAGACACGTGATTATCATCTTATTGTGTACAACAGAGACTTGTGTTTGTCTTGAAGTACACCACATTAAATACAGTTTAAAGTAACTTACCTTACTGACAAGGGCACTCAGTTCTCCAGGTGTCAGGCCGTCGTACTCTCCAGCAAAGATGGGGATCGCGATCACTATATAGCTGAGGATACTGCCCATATAGTCAAAGGTGTTTACTCCAACTGAAATGAAAAGAAGCAAAGCAATAAGCATTTGTAGTGAAAATAACAGAAGGACTTTTATTATTTCATTCTAGGTTGATAAAGCGGCTTAATGCCCGCAAAATGACACACTTAAAACCAAATCACAAAGTTAAAGTCACCATGAAATCAAAATGGACAATTTTTATTATTTATAAAATAATAATGCAGTTTTTTTTTTGACGCTGTTTCACTCAAATATGTCATAAGGAAGAAAAGATGACTGAAAATGAAATTACATTACTTTTTTGCCACTGTGTATTTTATTTAACTAACATTTTATATATACAGTTGAGGTCAAAAGTTTACATCCCCCTCTCAGAATTATTAAAAATGTTAATTATTTTGCAAAAATAGAGGGATTGTACAAAATGCATGTTATTGTTTATTTAGTACTGACCTGAATAAGATATTTAAGATAGAGGTTGTTTACATATAGTCCGCAAGAGAAAATAATACTATAAAAAATAGTGTAAGACCCTCAGTTGTCCTCAGTGTGAAAAGATGGATCTCAAAACCATACAGTCATTGTTGGAAAAGGTTCAAATACACAAAAATGCTGAAAAACCAAAGAATTCGTGGGACCTGAAGGATTTTTCTGAAGAACAGCAGGCAGTTTAACTATTCAGGAAAAAAAAAAAAAAAAAAAAATCACAGCTTGGATCATTCATTTAAGAACAGTATTAAGAGTCAAGGGGATGTAAACTTTTGAACAGGGTCATTTTTATAAATTCAACCTTTCTCTTGTGGACTGTATGTAAACATCTTTTATGTGAAATATCTTATTCAGGTCAGTAATAAATAACAATAACATGCATTTTCTAAGATCCCTCTTATTTTGGTAAAATAATTAACATTTTTAATGATTCTGAAGGTGGGATGTAAACTTTGGACCTCAACTGTACAATCTTCTGAATGCCTATTTAATTCAGGAGTCCTTACTGTAAAGCCAGAGCTCTTTGTTCATCAAGCTTTTCTGAGTGGATAAGAGCATCTGCAGCCTTCGGTCTGTCCGCATGTGTTCCACCTTTCCTGCCCTGAACAAAAACACAACAACTTATCTCCTGCTCTGTGATTAGATATAAATAAAATCTAAAAGTGAGCACTAACCTGTAAAAAGCAGCAGATTCTGCATTCACTCTAATTTGCATGTGTTTAAACCTGGAAAAAGATGGAAAGCAAAAGAGAACATGCATTCATCCAAAGAATAACATCTGATGGCAACAGCAGCCATAAACACAAGACGTCTACTTCAGTATCTCTGAGTGTAATTTGTATTTCTCATTTCTCAGGTCTACCTAAAATCTCCTTCCAACTTTTCTTGCTCAACCAGCATGGATACAATGGGTCCTATCAAGATTTTGTTGATGATGGTTCCTACCACAAAGTAGCCGAAGATGCTTACAAATCCAATCCAGCCGGCACTGCAGGCCCAAAAAGGTAAGAAAAACTCAAATAAGTTATATTAACAAATCTTTCTGTGCAACACTAGATGGAAAAATACAAATAAAAACCTGCTGAAGCACTGATAGGTGTAGTAGGTCACAGTGAATGGCGAAATGAGAAGTCGACTCGCCATAGTGCTCATCTGCTTACATAACCTTTCTACATCCTGACTGATGCGCTGGTCTCTGGACGTGACACAAACACAAAATAAACCATGTCAACAGCAGATTTAATGAAGTCTTCTTAAGTAATGTAACTTCATAAATGTGTGAATACATTACGGGTTGTCGATGTCTTTGCACAGTACGTTGAGGGTGTAGTACACACGCCCCTTGAAGTATGTGTTATGGAGTTCTTCAGTCAAAGACTTTCTCCAGCTGACATACAGCAGACTAGAAATGTACTGGTCCAGGCTTTTCAGCTGAGGAACAAATTTATTGTGGGTTAGTGATTTACTATGAGTATTTAGCTGACAGATTTATCCAAAGCAACAGTCGAAGTCAAAAATTTACATCAACTTGCAGAATCTGCAAAAAGTAATTATTTTACCAAAATAAAAGGTATCATACAAAATGCATGTTATTTTTCATTTATTACTGACCTGAATAAGATATTTCACATAAAAGACATTTACATATAGTTGAATTTATAAAAACGTTTTTGTTTAGTGATAGTTGTTCATGAGTCCCTTGTTTGTCCTGAACAGTTACTGCCCACTGTCCTTCAAAAAAATCCTTAAGGGCTCACAATTTTTTTTGGTTTTTGAACATTTTTGTGTATTTGAACCCTTTGTCACCAACAATAACTGTATGATTTTGAGATCCATCTTTTGACTCTGAGGGACTCATATGCAACTATTACAGAAGGTAACACAATGCATTAAGAGTCGGGGGGTGAAAACTTTTGAAAAGAATGAAGATGTGTACATTTTTCTTATTTTGCCTAAACACCATATTTTTTTCATTTAGTACTGCCCTTCAGAAGATACTTACATGTTTCCCAGAAGACAAAATAAGTAAAATTTACCCTGATCTTCAAATTCCAAAAGTTTTCACCCCCTCGGCTCTTAATGCATCGTGTTTCCTTCTGAAGCATCAGTGAGTGTTTGAACCTTCTATAATAGTTGCATTTGAGTCCCTCAGTTGTCTTCAGTGTGAAAAGATGGATCTCAAAATTATACAGTCATTGTTGGAAAGGGTTCAAATATACAAACATGCTGAAAAATGCTGAAAAACCAAAGAATTTGTAAGACCTGTTCAGGACAAACAAGGGACTCATGAACAACTATCACTAAACAAAAACAAAAAACACAGCTGTAGATCATTCAGGTAACAACATAGTATTAAGAATCAAGTGTATGTAAACTTTTGAACAGGGTTTAATTTTTATAAATTCAACTGTTATTTTCTCTTGTGGACTATGTGTAAATGTTTTTTTATGTGAAATATCTTATTCAGGTCAGTACTAAACAAAAAAATAACATGCATTTTGTATGATCCCTCTTATTTTGGTAAAATAATTAACATTTTGCAGATTCTGCAAGATAAACTTTTGACTTCAACTGTATATATAATATCTATCAGCCCTGTTATGTTGCTGATTGATTCATTTTTTGAGTTGTCGGAAACATTGGTTAACCTATGGAATGTGGTTGTGATGAATGTGATGTTTGTGAGTCAGTTTGACCTGGATATTTCATCGTTTTGACCTCCACTATAAAAATCGTACCCAGATTTTTACCATAATAGAGTAGCTAAGGGTTACAACTAAGTATAAGTAAAGTGAGTTGTTATCAGATGCTGTTACACAAAGCAACCTTTAGAAAACTACATACATAACAGACAAAACTCACCGTTGAATTAATCAGAATGAGCATAACTGCAAACAACACCAGGTTTTTGAACTTCCCATAGTTCTTCTCAGACAGAATCTCGTAGAACTGACTTGGAATAAGACCCACTTGATAAATCACGAGTTGAACTGAAATAAAAGAAAAGCATTGAATAAACACAGATAGAAGACAAAACAAGCTGTTATAACCTAAAAAAAAAAAAAAAACCTTAAATACCTGAAAGCGTGACTCCAAGAAGCGTCATGAACATTCGGACACTTTGGTTGGACCAGGATGGGAAAAGGATCTTCAGAATTTTGCAGAACCTTTGGACAAACCTCCAGTCTAGCTTTGGTCTTGATGAAAAACACATCCACACAACTTCAGTAAGTGACAGTAGTTTAACAGTCTCACATAGAGTTCAAAATTTCATTTCATTTCAACTGGTCTGGAGACAAAAACAGCTGCATTTTTTATTTTCTATTACATTATTCTCTGCATACATGGATATGTCAGTTCATGTCTTACCTTTTCACATTGCTGTTGTTCTTCATGAGTGGCATTGTGAAAGTGTATCAAGAGATCTTCTGACTGTCAAATCTTACTTTTTTGCTTATTTCAAGCTTTTAGAGGAGTATATTGGATGGGCTTTGGGTTCAAAGTCTAAGACAGCATATGATAGCGTCTTAAACATCATGTAGGTAACTTAAATCTTACAATCGCTAGTCGTAAGCAAAGAGACCTGACGTTTAGTTGTACAGTAGTTTATTAGAGATCAAATCACTCGCGATCCATGATAATGCTTTTGCCGTGTCGCATTAATAAACAAATAAATAAATGAAGCGTTACTTTATTTCAACATTAATTTCCTATCACATGGAGGATCACATGTACAAAAACATTTCGTCGTCTCTGTTTGACGCGCATGCGCTGTCTGGAGCTCCGCTGCCACCTGCTGTACAAGAACGTCTATGACAGGGCTGCCTGAATTTATCCACCGAATAAAATATTAATGTACTCATAAAACACACCGGCAACAGTTATGATCAATACGTTAAAATATAAATGTTTACAGAATGTTAATTCTAGTTTAACTTTATTTATAAATGCAATGCTAAAATGAATCAGTATATGTAGAAATACATTGAAGCGTTAACCAGGATTAACAAATCCTTTTAAAGTATTGTTCGTTGTTAGTTAAAATTATTTAGTGGTCACTTTGTTAGCATAAACAACGTTTTTGTAAAGTGTTAGCGTCTGAAATCCATTTTTTAACATACACATTATAATATCAGCCTAACAACTAAATAAAACTGAGTGAAAAAATGAAACTTCACCACATAATGAATATATATATATATATATATATATATATATATATATATATATATATATATATATATATATATATAAATATATATATTACAAAATATAAAAATATATAATAAATTATGACCAAACCTGGTAAAACTGAGTAAAAAAAAAAGAAAGAAACTTCACTACATAATGAAAACAAATTGTAACTGAAAGGTTGAACTGAATTCTAAGAACAAGAATATGTTTTGTAAATTGTAATGCAATCATAAATCATTGCAATATCTGTTAGTTAAAAAATCAGTGGTTTGATATTTTTGTCTGCTTCCCTTTACTAATGTGTGGTAAAAATAAATAAATCAAATCAAATTATATATATATTATATATTATATATAAATTTAAAATATATTATAAAATATAGAAAAAATATATAATAAATAATTACCAAACCTACTATACTAATGCGTGATAAATATATATATATATATATATATAAAATACATATATATATTTGATTTATTTATTTATTTTTACCACAAATTAGTATTTTATCATATATATAAATAATAATTTCCAATAATTATAAATAAATAATAAATATATTAAAAATATATTATAAAATATAAAAATATATAATTAAAATGACCAAACCTGGTAAAACTGAGTGAAACTGAGTGAAAAAAATATATAACTTCACTACATAATGAAAGCAAATTATAACTGAAATAAATTACTTAAAATCTATTACTTAAAAATCAGTGGTTTGATATTTTTGTCTGCTTCCTTTTACAAATAAATAAATAAATAAAATAAAATGTATAATTATTTTAAATAATTATAAAAATATATTATAAAATATAAAAATAGATAATAAATAATTACCAAACCTGGTTTCTGCCTACTGTATATTATTTATTTATTTGCAAAAAACAAGCATTGTGTCTTTCTGATTTAAAGATGGCAAGTATTTTAGTCCTTGAAATTTGACCTGCTGATTGAAACAGATAAAACTGTTCAGACCTTACCTTCAGTCTGTCACAGTCATATACAGTCCATTCACTTCTGGCTTTCAGAGACTCAGAATATAAACAGCATGCATGCTTGAGTAACACTCAAGATGTTTTACTTGTACTTAGGCCTTAAAATGACTTTTATCAAACCTGTTTGGTGTTGTATTTAACAAAATACTTTCCAGTAAGTAAATGAAACACATAATTGCACACTGTTGTAATACTGCAAACGATTTTAGATACATAGCAGTGTTGTGTTATTGCGGGGGAGCCCAGACAGATTATTGATCCAGAAATTCAGTTTTATTTTCATAGACTAAATGTAAAGAACATAACAGGATTTGAGAATAAATCCCATGAGCACAAAAATGTTCCACTGCAAGCGATTATTTACAACAATGAAAAACATTCCCTTTTCTCATCAAAAGGGCCAACGAACACCAGTGCAACAAATTCAGATTTCATATCACGTCTCAGAGAAACCAATCAGGCCGATAATTTATATGATTTCGACTTAATTTAAAAGGTCTGATTCTTATAACGGGAAATTTTACGAAATAAAGCAGCCTGATGCTAAAAATAGGCACTGTGAGATATGAACAGATATTAACATAAACAAATATGTACCCACAGTAAAACACAATAAGCTTTCCACTTCACGCCATGCATATATACCACATGGCTAAATAAATAATATACTGATTGTTCAAACAATAAATCATAACTTGTGTTTTACTGAAATGTGTTTTTTTTTTTTCTCTTTTTTTAATAATTGACATTTACTCCCCTCTCATCTGTACAAATAACAGTGTGCCACTCAAGTATGGCGACAATATCTAACAAGCAGACATGGTGTGATATATATTAAATAGCTGATATCTACTCTACAGTGCACACAGAATCATGAGTTTTGCTTGAAAAACATGAATATTCCTTTGTCAACCCACTTCGACGTTGTCTTTGATCGACGGTTTCCACGAAATACAAAGTACGTATGGAAGCTATATCGATTTGGTTAAAAATAATAATAATTATGCGTGCTATGTCAAACCATTTATGATAAAAAAGGATTGAATGTGAGCAGCTGAATGTCAACACACGTGAGCATCAAATACGTAAAGTCGATGATTATATCAGTTTCAAACTGTTAGGTATGAAAGAAACAAAGTGCTCTTGTCAGACCAGTAAAAAAATAATAATCTGTACACCTCATCACCTCCTGTTCAAAAGCTGGGGGCGTTCCATAGGGAGAGTCTCCTCATTTATTTGATTCGTTTAGCGATTGACTTTCCATCCCGACAGGTTTTTCCTCTTCTCGGCCGCCTCATTCGGCGGTTTATATAGTTATTTGTTAAATGGTAAACAGGCTGGCAGTATGACTGTGGCACAGGCCGGTCCAGCTAAAGGTTCAGCCACTTCTCCTTCCATTTCTGTCCATGTGCCTTTCTCTGGGCTGTAACAAATGGTGGATGACTTATACGCCCCCTGCAAGAGATATTCCGCTAGTTATTATTACAGTATTTTACTCAGTAGTACACTACCAGTCAAACGTTATTGAACACTAAGATTTTTAACGTTTTTTTTTTTTTTTAAATCTCTTTAAAGTTATTTGATTCAAAGTACAGCAAAAACAGTAAAATTTTGAAATATTTTAACTATTTAAAATAACTGTTTTCTATTTGAAAATATTTGAAAATGTATTTTATTCCTTTGATTTCAAAGTTTTTCAAAAACTTTTGACTGGTAGTGTATAAGATATATAATATAAGATTTTTTTTTTTCTACTGGAGTGTTTAAAATCTGAAAAGATTTTAGTAAAGTGTGTCATTTCTGCATTACTATCATTATTAGATTTGCAAACATAGTAGTTGTTTCCAAACAGGTTTCCTGAAGCCATCTGCCATTGGTCAGTCAAACAGATAGTCCCACCCCCAACCTCACACCATTGGTTGAGCCCATTTTGCAATGTCGAGTGGTTGAAAAGTTTAATACTCTTTTGGGAAAATTTACCTACAAATGACTTACAATTGACTCTGAATCAGGGCTGTTACAATTCCTTAAATTTGATTATAAAAAAATCCACGATTGCATTTTCCTCTTGTCGATTAACCAGCAAAATATGCGAAGTGGCATATTCCACGGACGGGATCCATCAAAGGCATTATTAGATAGTTTTTTAAGGCTGCATTAAAAATTAAAACCATTTAAAAATCATAATAAAGCATACTGCTATTATGAATTCACAAAGGTGGCAATATGTTTATTTGCTTACTTATTTTTTGTTTAATTATTATTGCCTCATTGCTATTATATATGGATTTTAAGTCCATTGTTTACTTAGGTCTATTTTTATTACCACAAAATATTCCAATTACTCAATTAATCATCAGAATAATCGATTACTTGATTACCAAAATATTCGTTAAAGACAACCCTACTTTATTTTTATAATTATTAATTAATTTTTTATTTTATAAATGCATATATATACACACACCAACATTTATTTCATTATTAATTCAGTTATTAGTTATTTATTTTTATTCATTTTAATATTCTTGTATATGTATATGCATTTATAAAATAACAATTAATTAATAATTATAAAAATAAAAAAGGAAATTAATTAAAATAAATCAATCAATATTTTTTTATTTGAAAATTGTTTGCATATATTTACCATGGCAAGTAAAAAAAATAAAATCAATGTATAAAAATGCAATAAAAAATAAATAAATAAAATCCCTAATAAAGGGATGTCACTTACGATTATTTTGGTAATCAAGTAATCTGTCGATTATTTTGGCGATTTATTGAGTAATTGGATAATTACAATTTTTGTAGTAAAAAATATATATAATAGCAATAAGGCAATAATAAATAGTTCAAATAAAGTATCACAAGCAATTAATCATATGGTTTTACTGAACAAAACTATTAAAATACATAATGTATTATGAACAATAGAGCGAATGTACATTACACATTATAACAAATGCCTTCAGAGGGCGCCAATGGCCTGACATTTGTTCACTTTACTGGGAGATTGAATCTGTGTTTAATATTGACTCAACAACATTTAATTCAAATGTCCACTTAATCTTTAATATTTGGCCATTTCTTTATGATAGAAACGCTACCGCCACTGTAATTTCTTCAATATGTGGACATCAAAATGTGTAAACTCAGTAAGGGTTTGAGCTTTTATTTTGAAATCCCAATGAACAGTTAACATATTGAGAAAGATAATGATGTATTCTCCTGTGTTTGCATAGGTTTATGAATGATTTACCTTACAGATCTGATGAAATAGTGCATGTTGCGTTTTCAGATGAACGTTATAATAAACACAAACTCACAGCAACATGCAGAGATGACGTTTGAGATTACTCGACACGGGCAAAATGCAATCAAGGATTTTTTTAAAAAATCGAATACTCGAATAGAATCAAGGAATCGTTGCAGTCCCAATCTATCTATCTATTGCTTTTAAGTGCAAGATGTGTTTACCATGCTCCAGCTGTAGCCTCCCACCAAGTAAATACTGTCATCAAGAACAGCACATCCAGGCCCGCTGCGTCCCTCTAAGATGGGCGTTTGCAAGATGCTCCACTGATCTGCTTTAGGGTCATAGCATTCAACCAGCATCACATCCAGATGAGAGAATCCTACACACAGAGAAAGACAGTCAGGGGAAACCCCAAGCGTATACGCCAAGCTCTTACTCTGCAGAGGCGTATATGTGTTACTTCAGTAAACTTGGAATCAAATCACTAAAAGAAACTGTATTGATTACTGCTGTGTACACAGTAAGTGCCTCCCCCGCTGCTGAGATTTGGGTTACGGCTATAAAAATTACCCTTTAAGTGGTTTCCCCCAATAGCGTAGAGGCGGTCGTTCATGCCTGCGAGAGCATGTATGGCTCGCTTGGTGTTCATGTCCTGTTTCCGAGCCCACACGTCCATCACAGGGTCGTAGCAGTAGAGCCAAGACACGTATTCACCGTTGTGAACGCCACCTGAAGCATAACATACACAATACCAGTTTTAACACAATTGATGGTATTTACTTTCTTAACCCTTGTTCTACTGTATGTTAAAAAACGTAATTTTTTGTTACTTCCCATTGCCAATACATACACTGATATGATGCTGTGAGTATTTAAGACATACTGCTGCTGCATAAGTAGCATATGTAATAACTCGTAGCAGATCTATACAGGTGGAACTGGGAAGGTGGAGGGTTTCGTGCTGCGAAATGCTTTAGTGAATGCTAACCTGCCATTTTAATGTAAAGCAGCAAGCTTATTGGCTGTGTATGCAACATGAACCAATCAGCTTGTGCCAAATAGTTTAACGCTGCGAAATCATTAGTTTGCGTTAACGATCCATCAGACCCAAAGAAAATGAGTTGATAAAAAGATTGAATCCATTATTTGGTAAAAATATAACATAAGAAATTTCTAAGCAATTTTTTGTAGGTCAATCATTTTTGAGTGTAACAAGGTGGGAAAAATTCCCTTAAAGTACAAAAATGATCTAAAATAAAATCAAATAAAATACATGAAATCCCCCAAAAGTACAAAAAAAAAAAAAAGTTGAAAAAAAAAGTAATAAAATAAAAACAGGTAAGAAATAAATAAATAAATAAAGTCCACAAAAGTACCAATACAAATTAAAAAATTAAAAATATATAAGTAAATAAATAAACAAAATCCCCCAAAATTACAAAAAAAATAAATAAATAAATAAATACTCCAAAAGTACAAAAATAAAAAAACTTAACAAAATAAATAAATAAATGAAATAAATAAAAAATAAATCCCCAAAGTACAATAATTATCTAAAATAAAATAAATCCCCCAAAAGTACAAAAAAAAATTAAATTAAATAAATAAAAAATAAAAAATTATAAATAAAGTCCCCAAAGGTACCAAAAAAATTAAAAAATACAAATAAATACGTACGTAAAATCCCCTAAAAGTACAAAAAATTAAAAATTGAAAAAGCAAAAATAAAAAAATAAAATAAATAAAAAGAAATACTCCCAAAGTACAAAAATGATCAACAACAACAACAAAAAAACCCTAACAAAATGAATAAATAAATAAATCCCCCAAAAGTAAAAAAAAAAAAAAAAAAAAATCTAAATCAACAAAATAAAAATAATAAATACCTCAAAAGTACAAAAATTATGAAAACAACAACAACAACAATAAAAGTAAAAACTGGGAAGTAGTTACAGGCTATAATATATAACCTGTAGGTTTTAGTCCAGTGCAATAATATTAACTAGCATTTTTGGGAAAAAGAAAATCATCTTTTTTTTTTTTTTTTTTTTTTTAAATCAAAGTGACTTACACTGCATTGAAAATATAATCTTATTTATCAGTTGCATGCATTCCTTGGGAACCAAATTCATGATCTTGGTGTTGCGAGCATAATGCTCTACTGTTTGGGCTCCAATTCCCATGTAATTTCAAAGAAAAGTTTGTCTGTCCTGAAATGACTTTTTTCATGCAGTCATGGGTCATATAGAAAGACTTTTGAGAACCCAATGAATTTCCAATGGATAAATTCAAGTCCTGTCCAACCTTTTTTTCTTATTGAACATATTGTACTTAGAAATAATTGAAATGCTTCTCAAATGCATTTTATGCAGAATTTATAATGCATTTAAAATGAAACTGTTGAAAATAACTTGCAGACTTCATTTCTGTAATGGCACCTGTTAGGAAGGTCTCAGACACTTTGATTAATTCACTGTTTGGAGGAGGTGAATCGTCAAACCTGAGATGTATATTTTCCCATTGTGCACGGCGCCTGCGTGCGCAGCCAGCGGCTGTGGAAGAGACGAAACGTAATTCCATTCGTTTGTCTCAAGGTTATAGGCTTCAACGCTAGACAGATAACCTGTCTCGTTCCTTCCCCCAACAACATACAAGTGCTTATCCAGGCAGCAAGCGAAGAAACTCGCTCTCCTGAAACAAAGACAAGATGAAAAGATCGGCTCTTAAAATCAGTCAACGTAGAGACTGTTTACAGCAAATATCCCCGTCGCAGCCAAGAGCGAAAAATTCATCACAAAGGCTTAAGAAATAATTATAGCCATGTTATGAAGAGCTCTTATTATTTTATGAATAATAAGTCATTTTCAGAAGCCATCGTACCTCTCCTGCATGGGTGGCAGTTGTATCCAGCTATTGAATCGTGGATCGTACCGACTTACAAAGTTAGTGCTGTGTTTGCCTGCGAAGATGACACACCTGTTAGTTTTAGTCCACACTAACATTTGTTTAAAAGATAGTATAAAGAACTTTAGGCACATTATAAGGAAATCAGTGTTTGTTTCCAAACTGCTGTACATACAGTAGATGTCACATTTATTCATGTTTTACCATTAGGATTCCACTGGTCTTCTCCACCCAATAAAAGCAGGAAGTTTTCCACCTCAACCACACAGTGATGAGCGCTGTTATACGGCATTACTGCAACACAGAAACAAAACTGATAAATCTAGTGCTTGAAAGTCACACATTTGAAAGGTGAAAGACCAATACATTAACCAAGCCAATGACATTTGACCATATGGAGATTTACAGTAAAGATAACAGTAAATACTTGGTGCTCATTTACAGTTTACACATCATTTGATACTGTATTAAATATGTAAAGGGTAACAATTGCAATCCAAATATCAATCTAATATAATTTTGCCAAATATTATTCTGTTTTGTCAATTTTTACCGCATTTAAGTGTTGACTGCATTTGACAAGTTTTACCATTCATTGCTGTTACCCAAATTATTTTAAGTTATATAATTTTATCAATAACCACAAACCAACATTTGGTCCTAAACTAACTAGACACACTAATTAGTTTAAATTTGCATCGATATTATTCATTGTGGCATAACATTTTTTTTTTTTTTTTTTTTTGTAAATAAAATTATAATATATAAACACAAGTCTATATATTTTATTACATTTATTACATGATCACATTACATGTAAAAAAAATATATTAAATGTATTAATGTTAATATATTTTATATACTTATAAATATATATATATATATATATATATATATAGAAAGAGAGAAACAGAAATTTTTGAAATGTGATCTATTTACTTTTGATATTTATTTAATATTAATTCTTAGAAATCACGCAAGTTGCAAAACTTGCAATATCATAAAAAATTAATTAACTAAAAAAAACATGCATACAATATGTACTTTGACCTTCTGACATTTACAGTCAACACTTTGTTAAAAAAAATGCTTACTTAACTGCATTTTTCACAATATTCAGTTATCAATTCCTAGAAATCACTGCAAAAACTGCAAAATAAATAAATAAATAAATAAATAAAATAAATAAAAATAAATAAATAAATAAAATAAAATAAAATAATTCATGCATTTTCTACAATATTCCAAGAAATCAAGCAACTTGCAAAAATTGCAATATCATTTAAAAAAATCACTAAAATGTATCATCTTAAAAAAAAAAAAAACCCTGCATACAATATTCACTTTGATCTTTCTGTGAAAAAACCTTATTTAACTGCATTTTTCACAGTATTCAGAGTAAAATGATGTTGCAACCAATTTAAGAAATCAAGTAACTTGCAAAAATTGCAATATCATTAAAAAAATCATTACTATCATTAAAATTTATCATCTTAAAAAAGCACTGCATACAATTTTTACTTTGACCTTTTGACAGTCAACACTTTCTGCAAAAAAATACCTTATTTAACTGCATTTTTCACAATATTTAGAATAAAACGCCGTCATGACCAATGTATTAACTCCTAGAGTTTTTTGCAATATTGAGATTTTTAATGCAATATCATTAAAAATCATTAAATTGATAAAAATAAAAAAAACACTTCATACACAGTTAACAGTCAACACTTTCTGTGAAAAAAATCTTTAACTGTATTTTTCACAATATTTAGAATAAAATGCTGTCACAACTAATTTATTAACTTCTTGATTTTTTAAATATCAAATTTATTAATGCAATATCATTAAAAGTCATTAAAATAAAAATTTTACATTTTGCATACACAGTGGAAAGTTAACACTTTCTGCAAAAAAAAAAAAACAAAAAACACTCTTATTTAACTGCATTTTTTACAATATTCAGAATAAAATGCTGTCACAACCAATCAAATGGTATTTCCTTATATTATCAATCCAGGTTTGTGGGCAATTTCCAGCAGTAGTCTTTCCTGTCTCCACCTCGTCTAATTCTCCAGCTCCCGCAAAAGTGACCCCCAGTTGAAATAGAGAGAAATGGTCGTGAGGTGACAGTCATAATGAACATGATCATGTTCACTCCATAAATCTCCGTCCGGTGCCCGTGCAGCGTAAATCAGTCGTACGCTAAGAGCCACCTGTCTGCCTCGATCATTCATTTCCACTGTCACATCTCCGCTGCCTGATGGATCACAGTTGCTGTAAAATTAGACAGCCTTGAATCGCGCTTTTATCCGATTGGCCTCTTCTACCGCAATCTAACTGGAGTCTGACGCACCGAGGCCTTTCCACTGAGAATGGATCCGGACTGAATCGCACAAGGGAAACCTCCCGACTGTCTCGCAGCACACAAAACCAGACTGATTGACAGAGATCTTACTGTCAGGGAGAGAATTATTTGGAGCCGTGCAAGGCTTTTGTGGCCTGCTGACATTTACTGCTGCGGACGTGACACACGTGCCAACAGACTCGGTGTTGGAAGGTGATTTGTTGCGAGATGATTCAAATGATCAAGAGGTCACAGTCTAGGCGTTGTTATTGATCTACAGCCTGATCTACACAGGTGCAGATGCGTCATATTGCTAAACTGACTGATAAGAAACCTGCACGCTGCCAAGATATATGATATTGACTTTTAAAGGCACAAATCTCCTGAAATTCAGCTCACTAGGTCTTTGTTTATTTTGGCCTTTTAACACACACATACACAAAAACCAACATTCTGGGGATAAAACGGAGATATCCAAGGAATTATATTTCAATCCAAAATCAAAAGAAAAAATATATATGATTTTTTTTATTATGGTTAAAGAAAATTGGTAACACTTTGCAGTAAGGTTTCATTTGTTAATTAATCTTAGTATATGTTTATTTTAACATTATTAGAATATATTAGAATCAAAATTTTATCTGTTAGTATTTAATGTATCTGAGCTAGCACGAACTAACAATGAACAGTTGTATTTTTAATTAACTAACATTAGCAAGGATTATTAAATGTCATAACTTGTACATTGTTAGTCAATGTTAGTTAATGCACTAACTAATGGCAACTTTTCGTAAAGTTTTACCAAATTAATATTTTACATTGATTAAAAATAAATCATTAAATAAACAAAAATTAAACAGCTATATGAAAAAAAAAAAAAAATAGGGTAAATTAAGGTAAACTTTTAAGGTAAAGTTTTGTACTGTATGTGATATCACAATTTCTTGAAACAACATATTAACAGAAATTAATTTTATTATTAATATAATTAATTAATTATATTATATTATTAATTATATTAACAGAAATTAAAATATAAAAAAGGTATTTTATATATATATAATATATATATATATAATATATATATATATATATATATAGTTTTCATTAATTTTTTAGAGTTTTAATTAATTTAATATGACAAAAACAAAACGTACTAAAAAAAGGTACTAAATTTTTAACAAAATATAAAAATAAAAAAATTATTTAGTTAAATTTAACGTACTACAATACCTAAAACTGAAATAAAATATATATATATATATATATATATATACAAAAACCCCAAAACTACTAAAAATGACAAAAGCACAACAAAATTACTAAATCTTTAACTAATATAAAATATAAAAAAAAAATTATGTAGTTAAATTTTATGTACTAAAACTATATATATATATACAATAGTAAAAATTACAAAAACACAAGCTAAATCTTTTACAAATATATATATATATATATAAATATGTATATTTTGTTCAATTTGATCTACAATAACTAAAACTGAAATAAAATGAAAATATAAAATGGCAAAACTACTAAACATGACAAATGACAAAAACACAACAAAATTACTAAATCTTTAACTTTATTAAAAAAATTATTTAGTTAAATTTGATGCACTAAAATAACTGAAACTGAAATTTCACTGTAGTATCGACCTAAGTATTTATTCACCATGGTAGTGCTAATTGTACTGCTTTTAATTTAGAATAATAAAAAATTAAAAATATTGGAAAATTTCTGAATGCTATTTGATTTGATGGAAAAGTGCTCCACTGACATGAAAATAATACAAAATTTTAATACTTTATGCAATGTACAAAGAAAATTCCTAAACCTAAAATCTAAGAAAAGGAATAAAACAATGGCTTAAAGGTGCATAATGTAAAGTCTGGAATAATCAACACATTTAAACTTGTCACAAATCTCTCGTTTTGACCATAGCTCACAGTGTGCACTAGGTGGCAGTCTCACCACAGAGCAGAAAGCCATAGAAGCAGAGAGGTGCAGCCAGTCATGAGAACCATCCTAAATAGTGCTGATGAAGGTTTTAATCAGTCGCCGTTCCCCCCCTTTTGGGTTTCGGCTCATTGCAAAGTTATGATTGAATGTTAATAACCTGCACACCCCAAACGACATCAAGGGGCTGCTGGTGTGTTCACAGGATGATTTTGCAGTTTGGTCGCTCCGCCTGGCCATGGGCCATTTAAGACTCGACGTCTGAGGCAGAAATAAAGGACATTACACTATGACCTTATGAGTGTAAGTTATATAGATCCAGATGTAATTCATTAATGAATGTTATGCGTGCTGCCAAACGCTTACAAGCAGGTTTTGGAGCGTAAGGTGTCTTTGTAGGTCTCACACCTCAGCGATGCAGTGATTGGATGACTGAACGCAATTTTAGCCATAAAACAAAATGACTGCGCGTCCGTTTATGTCCTTGTTTTGCCTCTGTAAGGAACAGACACTATAGAATCGTTTTAATTAAATCATAATACATTGTGCCTTGGCTAGTTGCTAAACTACCAGTCGAAACTTTTGTTGGAATAATTTGTTTTTTTTTTTAAAATAAGATCTCTTATGCTCACCAAGGCTATAGTTGTTTGATCAAAAATACAGTAAAAATGTAAAATATTATTTAAATTTAAAATAACTGTTTTCTATTTTAATATATTCTAAAATGTAATTTATTCCTGTGATGCAAAGCTCCACAATTACTCCAGTCTTCAGTGTCACATGATCCTTCAGAAATCATTCTAATATGCTGACTTGCTGGTCAATTATTAATTATCACTGGCGCTGAATTATTATTAATATTTCTAATGGAAAATTGCTAAATTTGATAATAGATATCTTTATTATCACTTTTGATCAGTGTAATGGTATCACGGTTTGAACAAAAATATGAAGCAGCACAGCTGTTTTTAACATTGATGATAATAAGAAATGTTTCTTGATCAGCAAATAGCATATTAGAATGATTCCTGAAGAATTATTTTATATTAAGCAATTTCGTGCTATATTGAGCTATACTTAGGATTGTACTCCATTTATATGATTTAAAAAGTGCTATAAAACTAGACTTTCAAAAGGCTTCCCTTTGCTACGATTCTCTCCAAACACATTACATGATGTGTTTTCGTAGATCCTACTCCAAGCATTTTGAGTGAGGAGGATTTTGCTATACCACAAGCCACCTGGAGCTTGTCATACACACGTAACAGTGCGACTGACACATTTACAGACTGAAAGTGATTGATTCTGTACTAATTCAGTGTGCAACAGCACACCATTCAAACCATCAACAGCTAGCTCTGAGGCTAACGGTTAGCCACAGGAATCCCAAGCAAGAGGCTTTAGACTCTGATATGTGACCTTGGACCACAAAACCAGTCTTAAGCAGCACGGGAATGTGTGTAGCAATAGCCAAAAATACATTGTATGGGTCAAAAGTATCAATTTTTCTTTAATGACAAAAATTATTAGGATATTAAGTAAAGATCATGTTCCATGAAGATATTTTCTAAATTTCCTACCGTAAATATATCAAAACCTAATTTTTAATTAGTAATATTCATTGCTAAGAACTTTATTTGGACAACTTTAAAGGCAGTTTTTTTCAGTATTTAGATTTTTTTCAACCTCAGATATTGTCCTATCCTAACAGACCATACATCAGTGGAAAGCTTATTTATTCAGCTTTCAAATGATCTCTATTTCAAAAAAATTGACCCTTATGACTGGTTTTGTGGCCCAGGGTCACATATAGATTACTGTATAGACAGCAATGAAATTACAAGTAGAGCAAATGAGATCTGTCTCTAACTTCTAAGATGTTTCAAAGAAATCTATGAAATCTCCTCTAGTTTCAGAGATCTTAAAAATGTCTCAAACCATGCTCAGATTTGCAAAGACACCAAAATCTGCTATCAAAAGTCAGAGATGTCAATATGAACTCGAGCAAAATTAAGGATAGTTAGCCTAAAAAAGAAATATCTGTCATTATTTACACTAAAATTGGTATGCATTTCTTTCTTCCGCGGAACACAAAAACATATATTTTATAAAACGGATCGTTCCGGTCCTTGATTCTGATTGGTTGAGCCACGTTTGAAGCTGTTACTCTACAAACATACACCTTTGTTTACGTCTGTGTGTTGCTTGGCAACCACTTTGTTGCAACCACAACTATTTTTGAGGAACTACATTCTTTGGTGGAAAAATAATGTTTTTATTAATATCATTACACTTTATTTGTTTTGTTTTATTTTGTTAAACCTTACTACGTATATGGAATAGCCGTTTTATAAAAGCATTAAGCCCCGTGAAGCCGTGCTTTACAGTGAATTTATAACAGCTAAGGGGGTTTTAGGCACTCCACTTTGCACTGTGCACTACTACAAGTCAATCATTGGCTCTTTTATATCTATTTTCCATATTAGAAGTAACATCTGAAACAAAGTTGAGACTCAAATGAGACATAAAAACTAATAACTCCATTCCAAGTTATAAAAGATTGTTTGAATTGATTGAATTATTTCACGCCCCTTAGCTGTTATAAATTCACTGTAAACCATGGCTTCTTGGGGCTTATTGCTCTATAAGAACATTGGGCACCAAACAATATTGGGCCTTCATTGCATAGACAAAAAACAACAACACAGATATTTAAAAAAAAAAAAAACATCTGGAATGACATGAATAAATTATGACAGAATTTTCATTTTTGGGTGGAGTATCCATTTAATTGTTTCTTTTAGAAAGAACTTTTGCTTTTGTCTCCTGATTAAAATACAGATATCTCACGTTTTCCTGTGTCTATCAACATGAACTCACAACTACAAGTCAATCATTGGCTCTTTTGTATCTATTTTTCATTTTTCTGTATTAGAAGTAACATCTGAGACAAAGTTGAGACGCAAATGACACATAAAAACTAGGAACTCCATTCCAAGTTATAAAAAATTGTTTGGTTGTTTGGTGAATTTATAACAGCTAAGGAGGTTTTAGGCACATGACTTCACGTCATGCCTAACAACGCCCCTTTACCTGTTGTAAATTCACTGTAAACCATGGCTTCTTGGGGATTATTGCTTTATAAGAACATTGGGAACCAAACAATATTGGGCCTTCATTGTATAGTTAAAAAACAACAACACTGAGACATTTAAAAAAAAAAAAAAAAAAACTTTTGGAACGACATGAATAAATTATGATAGAATTTTCATTTTTGGGTGGCGTAGTTTTAGAAAGAAACAAAATTAAAAGTAGTGCAAATGGAAACTTTTGCTTTTGTCTCCTGATCAAAATACAGAAATCTTACGTTTTTCCTCTGTCTATCAACATGAATTCACAACTACAGCCAGTAATTGGCTCTTCTGTATCTATTTTATCAAATTAGAAGTAACATCTGAAACAAAGTTGAGACTCAAATGAGACATACAAACGGAACTCCTTTCCAAGTTATAAAATAGCAACATCTGAGCATTAAAAATGACAGATTCCATTTTAAGATTACACTACTACGACATCATTTTTTTACCATTTTTAAGATTCCGACACATTTGGTCTCTATTGTTGTTATTTAAATCCTTCTAAGAATTCAGATTCTAACTCGTCAAGCCAAAACAAACGACAAACTGGCAGCACGCAAACCGCTCGCGTTCCTTCCCTGCTGCTCTCGAAGACAAATGCACTTACGAGAACGTTTGCCCTAATAAAGCAGTTCAATAAGAATACGTGTCATCTTCTGATGATGAATCTTCCCGAGATCATTAGATTAAAATTAATCTTGCCGGCACGCTTATGCGAAAAGACAGAGGCAAAGAAAAAAAATAAAAAAACACACACAAGCGAATCCAGGCGTTACAGCTCCACAATGGTGTGAAGGCAGTCACGCTCTGATTAAAAAGTTACATTAAAAGTGATAGTGATACATCATTACCTCCTGCATCTCAGGAAGCTCTCGCTCTATTCTGCTCTGCGATGGAGCACAACCCCTAACGCAGGCAGGGTTCTTCCTGTGGAACAGAAAAGACCACGCTAGCAAGGCACTCACTTGTAAGGATCTTCCATGTCTTCTTTTCGTCGTCATAGTACTGAACCAGATTACTAGGGAGGCGGTCAGGACCCGGGGGCAGGCCTCCAACCAACAGGAGCATCCGTTTGTTCGAACGAATCCTGTGTTACAGAGGGACGGGGAAAACAGATTCATTAACTATTCTGTCATTAGCCGTTATTAGTGCAGAGCAATTACATATTGAATGAGATGCCACAACAAGGTAAAAGCGTGTACAAACACAAGCCGAGCAGAGAACATGGGAGAATAATAATGCTGAACGACTCTATCAGCACCCTCAAATGAATGGAAAAAAGAGAAATGACTTCATTTTTAAGTTGTAGAATCAATTAGTGCCCACTGCAATGATGTTTCTCTAGGATTTGTGTGCAACTGCATACTAATGCAGGATGTATTTTTTAACCTTCGCTCATTTTAAAAATATATCAAGCAACACAATGCATCATTTGCATTTGGTCACATTTCAAGAATTGCTTTAAATCTGTAAAGGCCACAAACCACAGGTGTGGTTGTGAAGCCTCGATTCTACTTTCATATGTTCTTATGCTATTGACTCCTGTCAACAGTGAAATGCTTTAACACATTCTCAACTAAGATTTGGATAGGCATTCATGCATTCAGTCAATCAATAATTTAATTAAACAATCAACTAATATCAAATCAATAGTAAAAAAACGCAGTTGCAATGACTGTGATCAGTTTAGAGACCTCGCGGTTAGCCGGCGCAATTGAAATCATAGATTGAATAAGTGCTTTAAAGTCTGGGTGTTCAATATTTACAATCCCTTCAGGTCTGTAAAACAGAGCTTGGGAAATAAATGGACAGCTCCAGCCTACACAGTATCACCAGGACACACCAATAGAGTAATTCACTCATTCTCATTCTCATTCAAGTTCATGGATAATGCTCAGCAAATGATGTTAACACTGGCAAAACAGAACCAGCGCCAGTACACAATGATGTGACAAGTTATTGCTAAATGATAAATCTAATCTAATTATATTAGCAAATGCATACTTATATACACATCAAGCCTTTTTGACTTCTTAAACATCTTAATTCCCGATTCCAAAATGTAACAGAGAGAATATCTCATTGCAAACAATCTCTCTCTCATATTCTCCAACTGATTCCAGTTTATTCCACGGTCACCTATTCCTGCTAATTATCCCATCTGCAGACTGCAATAATGTCTGCAGTATGCAAGCTTGCAACAGTGCTGAAATTAATCAACCCTGAAACAGCACTATGAGGAATAGAATGAGGATCTCACAGATAAGGCAAAGCGTGGAAACTGGGTGAACAAATATGGATCAGATATTGCAACAAATGACTGCTAATCTAATCTAATTCACTTCACAAGTTAACTGTGCGGCATGTAGATCTTTACCAACAAGACTGATGTGTTTACTGACACCTGTCACAAGCCATGATCACGTGCCTTACATTTACATACTCATGACATAAGCAACCTAAACTCGACTTTTTAAAATTTCCTCTCACGCAAATTGGTTCTACCCACAAAACTGTGAAACTACAAGTTTACTCTCTAGCCAAAAAGCACAAAAATCTACGGGTTGATGCAGAAGATCCTACCTGCTGGCTGTGGTCTGTCTGCAGTGCTGTCTGAAGGGCATCAGGTGGTAGTTCATGGCATCCAGGAGCAGTTTCTGGCAGACCGGGTCGCTCCTCATAAAGTCCACCGACTGCACCCTCTCCACCAGCTCCGGGGCAGGGATGAGGGCGAAACGCAGGCGCTTCATGAGGTCGGGAGCGTAGTGCATCCTGGTCTCCCTGTCGTGCTCCAACCACAGCACGGACATCTGAAAGAGCGCCAGCTCCGACTCGACGGGCGGAGGCAGGGCGTCCAGCATGGCGCACATCTCCTCAAAGTTCAAGAGGAGCACGTCCTCCACCAGGTACTTGTTGGCGAGCTTCTTGGTCTCGTCCAGCCCGTGCAGCGCTGCGATCTTGCAGATCTGCTTGTAGTTCTGCACGGAGATCTGGTCGTTGAGGAACTGCACGCTGAGTTTGGTGATCTGGGGGATGTTGAGGATCTTGCTGACGGAGAGCACCTCCTCCACTGTGTCCAGGGAGAGGGTCACGTTGGCCGTGTAGAGGTACTCGAGCACCAGCCGCAGCCCGATGGAGGAGCAGCCCTGCAGCACCAGGTTGTTGATGGTGGAGCGCGGGCTGGGCAGGAGCTTGTCGTCGGGGGAGGAGGACGGGGTGCCGCTGCTGCCTTGGTCCTTGGCCGCCAGCCCGTCTTCTCTGCTCAGCATGTGCGTGGAGAACAGGGACCTGAAGTACTGCGAGCAGGACGCCAGCACGGCTTTGTGGCAGTGGAACTGCTGTCCCTGCGCCGTGAGAGTCACATCGCAGAAGAGCTGCTTCCTCCACAGCAGGTTGAGACCGTGCAGCAGAGTGTCGCTGTGAGTCGGGTCAAACGTGGAGGTTCGGTCACCCGATCTGGACATGACTTCGGGGCTGCGCACACCTCCTGCGAGTAAACAATGCCATTGGTGCACTACACTGCATGGAAATGCATCAGCCGGTTTTGTGAAAGCACATGCGTTCGGAAGGTATCTCGTTCATGCATGCATGCAAGTTGAATTCGTGCACATATCTCTACGGTGTGTATGTATATACATATATATATATCGTGCATTAAGTTTGCAGCATGCAAGCATATGCATTTACCAAGCACACGCATCCTTGCATACCCATCTATGTATCTCATGCATGCGTTCGTGAGCACGTCAAATCCGATGGTCGCTGCGGGCTGAAACAAACTACGCCGGGTGGTTGGAAAGCGAATCTAGCCCGCGAGCTGCCCGCTATCTGTTATCCGGCCACGCAAACGCGAACGCACGCACACCCCCTTACAAGACATAAATGCATGCACGCATTCCCCCCGATATGCGATACAAAAGCAATTAGTTTGTCTCCCGCAACATCAGCATCATCACCACCATAGATGTGCGGTTGCGCATCGCTTTGGTCGGCAACAACACAATGCAATCGCTCCGTTCAACAAGACGCGCGGTGTTTCTCGCCCAATCTGAGGCAGAACAGCAGAAGAAACGGCAACTTTGAGCCCACGGCACATTTACGCACAGTGCGCACCCGTGCCGAATGCTAGTAGTAGGTGTCCAAAACTTACCTGACTTAAAGAAAAAGTAAAGCTGCGGCTCCTTCAGTGCACTTTCTTTGTTCGGTCCTGCTTGGAAAAGTCTATGATCGATGGATCAGAATCCTAACCATTGATCCCCGCTCATTCAAGCTCATTGATCATTTATGTTTCCTCTGAATTAACAAGAAGAAGAAGTGTGTGTGAGGGTGAGAGGAGCTGTGTGCTTTCTGCAAGAGAAGAAGAAGAAGAAGAAGAAGAAATATACGTGTGACAAATTATGCTACCAAGAAACAACACATCATTATCCTTGGGCCTGGGGCTCAGTGAGTCGTAACGAGAGTAATAGGAAATCCACGGTCGGGGAGAGAAACGGACGCGCATGGCCGGTGGAGAGAGACCGCGCAGGGGTATGGATGCTGGAGAGACTCGCAAAATTATGGCTCAAGGCTATTGTAAAAACTGTCGAGCGTAAATGACTGCGATTTCAAACATCTATGGAAAAAGAGGAGAGGAGAAAAGGCGAGTCTTTCCTCTCTTTCTCTCTGCGTTATGGAGAGAACCGTCAAGTTTTAGTGCGCATTGCTAATTAGTCAATTTCTCTGTTCCTTCACAGCCCGACGCCTCTGCTGCTGAGCTGAAACTGCTAATTTCTGGGACCAGCCTTTTTTTTGGGCTCTGAACGGGGGATGGATGAATGGCTTGTCTCGCACAAATGACAAAAAGCCCCCCTCTGCCTTAATCTCCATCGCCAAAATAACCCCATCTTTTTCTCCTTTTGCTTAGTCCTTCAAAAGAACGAACAAGGGACTTTGGGCAAACTTGTCTTGTGGTCTTGACTGAGCATCACGGACAGCAAATGCAAAAATGTGGACCATGCTATTGCTGAATTATTTTAGATATATATATATGTGCTGTTTAATGAGCCAGATAAACTTCTTCAGTTCGGCCTTGATTTAAACAGCTTTTTAAACAATAGTACTTGACAAGTACGCTATGAATTTATTTAACAAGTAGGAATTTTCGAATGCATTTCTGGGAAGAACCTCAAAAAAATGCCCTGACGTGCACCATTCAAATGCGTATTCTTAGGAAATTACTCAAAATGCTTACAACCTATTCATTGAAACTGAAATGCAGGTAGCAGGTAACTAAATCTTCATACTGTAACATAAAATAGTTGCTTGACATGCAAGACGGATTTATAATGGTACATAGCCATCTGGAAAACAGCATCAAGTTTGCAAAGCCATTAAAAGAAAAGGTTGGAGATAAAGCATATGGATCAAGTGAAGGATTAAACTTTTTGTTTCAGTTTTTTTTTTTTCTTTCCCAACATCATAAATGTCTAGATATAGCACTTCCTGTGCTCCTAATGAAAGTTTTACTGCTGATGCATTACTCATATGTCCTCATGCGTTCTCTGATAGTTCTCCTCACACACCGTGCTATTCGGTGTAGACAACATCTTATTTAATAGAATAATCTGCAGATAAAGGAGGATACTTCATGGAGAAATCCATAAAAAAGGAGACTGCTGACAGGTGCAACCTGTACCATATTGAATATTGCATAAACAGATTAAAGTATTTTGGACAATTTTATATCCATTTTGAAGTTGCGGCAAAAATGCATGCATTTCATTTGTATTATTAACCATACGTACATGCCGTGCAGTTGTTCGGTTTCATATTTGTTCACTAATAAAGCACACTCGTGTTGTGGTCACAATATTTGAACTGTAAATCTGTACATCGCCTCTTGTTGCACAGCACTGGTAACGTCTTATTGCATCAGCTGCCAGTTGGCCCAGATATAAACTAGATTGCAGCTTTGCATTACATCCTGTGGAAACCTCAATATTTTATACAGCTCAGCTGTCATCATTTGACAGCGTGTGGTATTATGACATTATGAAATAAAACCAGAACAGAATATGATGAAACAGTACTATTCAGTGCATGAGACTTTATGATCAGCGATTGCACATCGGTCCATTTCAGAACATATTATGAGCGATAGCAATACAAGTTTATAAAATATAGAATATAACATATCAAGTCATGCAGCATTGAGATGTATATGCCCAATTAGTCAAACATATGTACTGTTTGTTAGTAGGTAAGATTAACGCTTCTAAATCTTCATATTATAACATAGTTGCTTGACATGCAAGACAGATTTATAATGGTACATAGCCATCTGGAAAACAGCATCAAGCTCACAAAGCCATTAAAAGAAAAGGTTTGAGATAAAGCATATGGATCAAGTGAAGGATTCAACTTTTTTGTTGTTTTTTGTGCTTTTGACACCATAAATGGCTAGATATACTGTAGCACTGTAACTTCCTGTGCTGCTAATGAAAGTTTCACTGCTGATATGTCCTCACGCATTCTCTGATAGCTCTCCTCACACTATTTGATGAAGTAAAAGAATTAATTAAATTAACTGTTCATAACATCAACATCTAAAAAAAATATATAAACAGATTTAATATTGTCAGACTGTTAACTGGTTCACATAATGGATAAGTTTCAAGTGTATGTGGCCTGGTGGCTTACTGAGAGAACTGTGTCACTAATGGGTCCTTAAGCATGGTATCTATCTCAAGACTGCTCAACGAGGGCCTTAAGACGATTCAGCATTGGGTAAATGATAAAAAAAAAAAAAAAGAAAAATGTTTTTAAAAATACCCAGTATTATTTTAGCATCACTGACAAACTATTGTAGTTTTTAATATTTAAAATAATTTGTTATTATTATATTTTCATTTTATAGTAATTTTGTTGTGTTTTTTGTCATTTTATTTATTATATACACTGAGAAAAAAAAAAAAAAAACAGAAAATGACACTGTCCATCAAATTTATGGACATTTCCTTTAACCCTTAAACACAACACGATGCAATGCATAATTTAAAATACAGGTAAAACACCTGTAAAAATTAAAATGGAAAAATTATTTAATATAAAAAAGAAAATTTTTTACAGGTGTTTTACTTGTATTTTAAATATTGCACTGCATTATTTTGTGTTTTAGTATTATTGGAAATATCTGTAAAAATAATGGATAATGTCCTGGCAAAAAATTATCTGTATATTTTCTATTTTTAGGGGTTCAAGCGCATAACGCCAGACAAAACGCATGCCTCAGATTCAATTTTGAGCCTGGCAAAATTTTTGGGTATTTTGGATTTTTTGCAAAACCTACTTTTGCGAGCTAGTCCTAGGTTTTTCATCCGATTGGAAACAAACCAGTGCAGAAAGATTCTCTGGAGAGCAAATATAAATAATTATCAAAAAAAAAAACTTTAAACTCGTCATCACAAATGGAACGGCAAAACGTTTGAAAGGGAAAGGGACACTTTTAGTAAAATGCCTATAACTCCTGAACGGAATGAAATATCTTAACCAAACTCAAAACACTTATGTAAGAGCTCAATTTGAGGTTGCAGCACAAAAATCGCGGCGCTTAGCCACTTGGTTGCGCTAAAAGAGGGAAAAAAAACATGGCCATCCTTGGGCCGATGAAGTTTGAGCACCTATTAGACATGGTTAACGAAGGCCAATCGGAATGAAACTCGTAGGCCTGTTTGACTCACGGCCCCAAAGGTCTGTGAGAATTTTGAAAGAAATTGGCCACTAGGGGGCAATATAGTGTTTTTCAAGAGCGTAAACGATTTTACGCACATACGCGTAATATTTGTATCATATGACAGAAATCCTCATTCTGGACAGCTTTGCCTCTAGAACCACTGCTGTCAATCAAAACGTTTGTTAAATGATTGAGAAGATGTAAAAAACCTACTTTTGTGAACTAATACTAGGCTTTTTGTTCAATCTGGAAAAAACACTGCAGTACAATTCTTTAGACTCTCTATGTCAATAATTATCACAAAAGGGGCCTGTCCGAATTTACCCAAAATCCTATAAAGCCTCAAGTAAAACTTAAAACTTCCCAAAACCTGGTGAGCATATGCAACAGGTGATTCTAAACAAGCATGCAAAGTTTTATAGCTGGCGCTATAACAGCCATAAACATTACAAAACATAATATTTCTATAGTAAACTACCTGTATTTGCAAAAAAAGGCTTGTTACATAATGTCTTTTTGCATATGTGCTTAAATGCCTTAGAGCGCTTGAACCCTGGTAATTGCTGCTTGCAGCTATATTCCAATTTTGTATTTATTATTTTTTTTAAAGTGTTCATATTAGTAGGTTTGAATTTAATTTATAGACTTTTCTTAAAGGGGTCATCGGATCGTGTGTGGCGTCACACTGACAGAGGCCGCTCCCACGATAGTTGATTGACATTAGCGTCTTACCTCAGACCCACCCTAAATCAGCTGTAACAGTCAGACCGTCATTGTTTCGATGCCGAAGCAGAGATGTAAATTAGACAAGAATATCTCAGATTGAGTGATTGAGGTGTTGTGTTGCTGGATGTAATAGAGAAAATCACAACTTTGATTTCTTAACACACTTCCATTCGACAAAATGCATGATTTGAGGCATCACAAATGTTGCAGGATGAGTAACCCGATCGTAGTTCATGAAAAGCAAAACATATACTGACTTGTAATTGAAAGTAATTAGGGTTTATGAAGTGAAAATTTACAACAAACATTACATGACAGCTTGAACGGAGATCCACCTTTTTATGAATAACATTTTAGTAACGGATTATTTAAAGTACCTGGGATTACAGTGACAGTTTTCCTCACTCCTTCTCAGCGAAGAGTCTGCGCTCATGACTTGAAGAGACTAGGGGGCTCAATTGATATGACATCAGCTAATTCTCTGTTGACTTGTTATACAGGCTGAGATGGCCGTCTTTGAGTCTTTAAGCTCTGTACTGCTACAGGGCTCTCCGGGGGCCCGCGGACTTTAGACGGAGGGGCACTCCGCTTGTGCCACGTTATGGAGGGGTGTTGAGCGAACCTCGTCACGTTAGAAGCGGAATCCGTGGACTAATTAAACCCTCCGAGACCGCAAAACGCAGACCAGATTTACAACTCTCTCCACAACTGTTAAACCAACTCCTATTTATCGCTCAAATTACAGACACTGCACCCATGAGTGGACCTCAGGCCAGACGTCAGTGGAACTGGATTTTATGTCACATTCAGAATGGAGGTGCATGTATGTGTGATGTTCAAGGCGGAGGGCAGCAAAATGTCCTGTCAAGATACATTCTGACTAGTTCGGCAGAGATGGTTAAAATACTCGTTGGTCGTTTGCTTTTAAAGTTAAAATATTGATTCAATATTGTATGAGAAAGCCTTTGAAGTTCAAATTTAATTCCTGAATTTATATTCAGGCAACAAACAGAATGCAGAAATATTTAAATATTTTGAAATTCAAAGGAATATTTAACAGTCATTTTAACTAGAAATGCACAGTTAATCAGAGACACATTTTGAATGTTGACTTGACAAATACTTGTCTGAAAATGTTGAAAAAACTGGCCTTTTTGTGAAAAAAGACCTAATGGAAAGAGAAAACAATAGATAGATAGATATATAGATAGATAGATTTTAGAGTGATAGAACGAATGATAGATAGAAAGATAGATAGATAGATTTTAGAGTGATAGGACGAATGATAGATAGATAGATAGAACGAATGATGGATAGATAGATAGATAGATAGACAGACAGAGAACTTTAAAATGATAAAAAAAATAAAACTTTTGAACGATGAACGATAGATGGATGGACAGATGAAGGAACAGATACATTTTAGAATGATAGAACGAACAGTTGAATGAATGATAGAACCAACAAACGAATAAACAAAAGAACGAATGAACGATAGATAGACAGATAGATAGATAAAAATAGAACTTTAAAATGATAGAAAAGTAGAGCTTCTGAATGATGAACGATAGACGGATGGATGAACAGATGAACGGACAGATAAATTTCAGAATGATAGAACGAACAATAGAACGAATGATAGAACCAACAAACAAATAAACGAACAATGAACGAACGATAGATAGAACGGACGGACAGATGGACGGATGGATAGATAGAACTTTAGAATGACAGAATGAACGATAGATAGACCGATAAACAAACAAACAGAAATAAAAATTTGATAGAATGAACGATAGAATGAACGAGTGATAGATAGATAAATAGACAGACAGATCGATCAATTGATAGACAGATAGAACTTAAATAAAAATGAAAGATGATAGATAGAACTTTAGAACAACAGAATGAACAACAGACAGAAGCATAGATGAGCGGACAGACAGACAGATAGATAGATAGATAGATAGATAGATTGACTGATTGATTGATTGATATAGAACTTTAAAATGATAGAAAAATAGAACTTTTGAACGATGAACGATAGACGGATGAACAAATGAACGAACAGATAAATTTCAGAATGATAGAACCAACAAACGAATAAACAACCGAACGATAGATAGATGAACGGACGGACAGATGGATAGATAGAACTTTAGAATGACAGAATGAATGACAGATAAACAGAAACAAACAGAAATAAAACTTTAAAATGACAGAATGAACGAAAGAACAAACGACAGAATGAACGATAAAACGAACGAACGAACGATAGATAGATAGATAGAACTTTAGAACCACAGAATAAACGACAGACAGAAGGATAGATGAACGGACAGATAGATAGATTTTAGAATGATAGAACAAACAAACGGATGATAGATAGATAGACAGATAAACAGATAGATAGATTTTTCGGATGATAGAACAAACGAAAGAATGAACAAACGATAGATAGATAGATAGATAGATAGATAGATAGATAGATAGATAAAGCTTTAGAAGATAGAAGGACTTACAGAAAGAATGATAGAACCAATGAATGAGCGATAGATGACAGAACGAACGCACAAACGATTTATAGATAGATAGATAGATAGATAGATAGATAGAACTTTAAAATTATAGAACAATAGAACTTTTGAACGATGAACGATAGACAGATGGATGGAGAACGAAAGAACAGACAGATAAATTTTAGAATGATAGAACGAACGATAGATAGATCAACGGACGGATGGATGGACGGATGGACAGATAGATAGATCAATGGATGGATAGATAGATAGAACTTTAGAATGACATAATGAACGACAGATAGACAGATTTACAAGCGAACAGAAATAAAACATTAGAATGAAAGAACGAACGACAGAACGAACAAACGAATGATAGATTATTCTACTGATATTATATAACATTATTTAAAAGCTTTTTTAAAATCTTTACTTTATACAATACATATGTAGTCTAATCGATGTTAATATTATATCTATAATCAACTGAATTAGACTTCTAAAAGCGAAACTGAGAATGATGTTAGATTGATAATTTATTGGGATGCTAACACAGATGTTGCCCTTGTTTAATGCATGTTAATGCATTAAATGCATGTATCTTTGGTAACTAAACTCATGACCTTGGTGTTGCTAGTTGAGCTACAGGAACATGATTTGGTCCAAAAAAAACCCCAAAAAAAACCCTAGGATATTCAAAATCATAACAGCATAAAGGCATGACTACAAATGCTCTCTTAATGCATAAACAACTGTATATTTTCCACGTACCATCAGCGAATTCACGCCCTCGCCGCAAACGTACATTGTTAACACAAAGAGAAAGCTAATCTAAAACAATCTATCTAAAGAAACGAGGCTGAATGGGGCCGAGCGAAGGCAAAGTTTGAGGTTGAAACTCTTCCAGGCATATTTCCTCTGCCTGGCTGCAGAGGAGAGAGTATGCTAAGATAGAAAGTATTATTTTCCTAAATGGAAGGTGTCAGATGGTCACGCTGAGGTGATCGGCTGTTCGAGATCACTGCTTCCCATCTGCAATTTGTGACGTGTGAAAGATTCAGCCCAAATGTGCTCACAAACTGGAAATCCACAGCACTTTTTCTTATCGGTGCCAAGCAAGATAACCAGCTGCTTTACAGATCAGGGAACATATCATATTAATATCATGGAGTGTTGTGATATCATCTTGTTTGTAAAAATATTTTTGTTAACTAAGTGTGGTGGGACGGCAACCTCTGAAAGTGGCTTTTTTATTTATTTATTTGTTTATTTTTTTATTAAATCTCATTTTCGCACAAAGTATGTGAAAAGCTCTTGCATATTAGGCCACTGGCTGGAACAGGAATTATTTTGTTTAAATAAATGGAACGCTGCAAATTTATTTACTACAGCTTTTGCATTTCGTTATCTGTACTAGATGATAAAATGCTAAGCTAGTGTGGAATTACATGCGATATTACATGTCTTCATTGTTGAAATGCCCCTCTAAATATATTGTAACTGCAAGGCAAAGGTCAAAGTATCCCTGTTCGTGGCTTTAATGGTAACAAACAGTGAAGACATGGTGAAAGCATGCATTAGATGACATCTACACTGCTCATGATGGTAATAAATTAAAGCTAATCTTGTTAGCGTAGCACTGGGAGCAGTGCTTATGAGGTTTTGCATCACTGCAATTAACAAATTAACTATGTTCTTGTATTTAATGTTGTTTTTTTTTTTCTTCTGTATGCTGAGATCTTTAGCTTTTGAAATGTTATTATGTGAGCAGCTAAGCTGTTTTGCATCATATTTTAAAACAATGTTAAATTATCAGAGAACGTCCCACTTTACCTGCATGCAGACTTCATATACTTGACATAAAATATTATTAAGGTTTATGTAGATATTATTTTTTATTTTTATTTCTTTTTTATTTTTCAAAATACTAACCCTATGAGAAATAGAAATAGTGAAGATTGCCTTAACAAAAACCACTAACTAATTACAACACTTAATTATTCTCCATAGATTGTTTTCCACAAATAAAATAAATAAATAAAAAATGTAATAAAAATTAAAAAAGAAATTAAACACACACATTTATATATATAAAATAGTTAAAATAATAGCTTAATAGATAGAATAAGTTAAATAAAAATAATAAAAAATATTATTAAACATAATAAAAAACAATACAATATAATAAAAAATATTGTTTATCATTCTAGGCAGGGTTGTTTTCATTACCTAAAACTAAAACCATAAAAGTCATTGCTCAAGCTAGTTGCCAAATCGACATCTGTGATTTTTGTTTGGTTTAAGTGAAAAAAAAAAAAAAAAAAAAAAAAAAAATATATATATATATATATATATATATATATATAACATTTTATTTCAGCTATATGCCATTTTTTATTTGTCTTTTTAGTTTAGTAAGAATTACTAAAATAACTAAATAAAGTTAACTGTTTGTTTAAAACAATTTAAATAAAACACATAAAAATATAATATAACTACAGCACTACAGAAAACAAATCCCCAAAATTGTAATGTTTGAAAATATCGTAAAAAGAATAATATAAAAATATAATATATAATAAAGTTAAAATGATATTGTTCATAAATATAATAATTTTAATAAAAATAATATATATATATATATATATATATTTTTTTTTTTTTTTATTATTCTAGACAAGGTTACCATTATTAACTGAAACTAAAACCACAAAATAAATAAATAAATCAATAGTTGAAATACACATTCAAAATAAATAAATAAACAAATATATAAAAATCTTAAACTTATTTTTTTTTTCAGCCAGTTGACAAGGCAACATGTTATTTTGTTTGTTGAAAACAAAACAAAACTAAAACATATATATTTAAAATTAATAATAATAATAACAATGACAAAAACCTTAAGTTAGAAAAATAAAATGAAATTCAAAATTTTAATTAAACCAAACAAATGATTAATCAGTGATACTAAAATATACTGTTTTTAGATTCTATCACAGATCATATAATCATATCATATAAGATCATATGTATAACTTATAATTTACAGTGTATACTCTGTAACTATCAGTGATAATATGAGATATGTGTATAATAGGAGGAACACACTGAGACTGCGGCCCACAGGGGTGTTGATTAGGTGTGGAAGTTTGGGCGCGCTGTGTCTCCATCACATATGGGGTTCTAATGGGCGACTTCCGGACCAGGTGGGCCTTGGTGTTTAGAGACCTGCAGACGATCACTCATGACAAACAAAACAGCAGAAGAACAGAGAGAGAGAGCGAGCGAGAGGGAGGTATCAGGGTACTGGTGTGTACCTTAGGGAGCAGCTGGGCAGCTAGGACAGAGGCATGATGGGATACTGGAGGAACACTGGCATGTGCGTGTTCGCACGTGTGTGTGTGTGCCACTAGCGGGTAGCCACCCTCAGGGTTGGCAGCGGCGAAGGAGCCGTGTGCGCTGGAGCGGCCGTGGACGCAGTGGCGCGATCACCTGGGGAAGGTAAAGCCAGCGGAGCAGAGCTGATGCTTATTTCTGGGGAGAACTGGGAGATTTTATTCGTTAAAGCTGCGCCCAAACACTCACAGCCTCAAAAAATATAGCTAAAAAATTAGAACAAAGAAAACCACATGGGAATTGGAAGTATGAAAAGAATCAGATGGTAAATGATTAGAAGAATATGTGAACATGATTTTTAGTTTGCTTGTGAAACACAAGCAGAACACATTATCAATTTTACCAAGGGTTTTAGATTATAATTTAGCACACTTAGAGGGTTTGCATTTACGTCACGATTTGGTCAGTGACCCGGATGTGTGGCCATATTGGTGATACTCGGATGTAAACAATAGCATGGATTGCATGGTTAATGTACTACTGAATAGTTGTTCTGCTGATTTATGCTGACTAAACCACGGGAAAAACGTGTGGAAGCTGCTAAATCATATAGAGAAGAACTTAGTACGCAGGAAAGGGCGCAATATTTTGACAAACTAAAGTTAATAGGTGGTAAAGATATGTACGAGCTGTATTAATTAAGATATTAGCCTAATATTTCACCTACACTGTAAAAAATAAAAAAAAAACAATTTCTTGAGTCAGCTTAAAATAATTTGTTACCCTGCTGCCTTAAAATTTTAAGTTTAGTCAACTAAAATAAGTTTATTCAACTTGAAATGTTAAGTTGTACTAAGTAACAATATTTGTGTTTGCTAAACTTAACAGATGTGCAAGTAACCCAGCTGCCTTAAAATTTTAAGTTGATTTAACTCAAATATCTAAGTTGTCATATAGTATAATTTAACATTTCAAGTTGAATAAACTTTATTTGAGTTGACTGAACTTAAAATTTCAAGGCAGCCAGGTTACAAATTATTTTAAGTTGATTCAACAAATAGTTTTTTACAGTGTACCTGACTGGAAATAATAAGAACAAACACAAATGTTGTCAAGATTCTTGCCCTGGAAATCCTGGTTCCGTTTGGCCAAACGCTATTTGATTGTTCCTATCAGTTTTTTGCACTTTTATCCTTGATTTGTTATAACTTTAGTCAGTCTATAATACTCCAAATGTTTTTCCCAGTCTGACCGATTAGTCCAGCCCAAAACATGACAATAACTGACCATTTTCAGCAGCAATAATCAGCAAAATATTATAGCGAGTTTCATTCGGTTCAGTGCCATTGTTTATGTTTAGTGCTGCCAATAGAGGGTTTGCACTTACGTCACTATTTGGTCGGTTACCCTGATGCGTGGCGATACTCAGATGTAAACAATAGCATGGATTGCATGGTTAATCTACTATTGAATAGTTGTCCTGCTAATTTATACTGTCTAAACCACGGGAAAAACATGTGGAAGCTGCTAAATCATATAGAAAAGGACTTAGTACGCTGGAAAGGGCGCAATATTTTGACAAACTAAAGTTAATAGGTGGTAAAGATATGTACGAGCTGTATTAATCAAGATATTAGCCTAATATTTCACCTACCTGACTGGAAATGATAAGAACAAACACGAATGTTGTCAAGATTCTTGCCCTGGAAATCCTGGTTCAGTTTGGCCAAAAGCTATTTGTTTGTTCCTATCAGTTTTTTGCACTTTTATCTTTGATTTGTTATAACTTTCGTCAGTCTATAGTACTCCAAATTTTTTTCCCCTGTCTGACCAATTAGTACAGCCCAAAACATGACAATAATTGACCATTTTCAGCAGCAATAATCAGCAAAATATGCAAATTTCATTCGGTTCAGTGCTGCCAATATAGGGTTTTTTCCACTTACGTCACTATTTGGTCAGTTACCCTGATGCGTGGCCATACTGGCAATACATGGATGTAATCAATAGCATGGATTGCATGGTTAATGTACTACTGAATAGCTGTTCTGCTAATTTATGCTGTCTAAACCATGGGAAAAAGCTGCTAAATCATATAGAGAACGACTTAGTAAGCAGGAAAGGGTGCAATAGTTTGACAAACTAAAGTTAAAAGGTGGTAAAAATACATATGAGCAGTATCAATTAAGAAATTAGCCTAATATTCCACCTACCTGACCAGAAATGATAAGAACAAACACGAATGTCGTCAAGATTCTTGCCCTGGAAATCCTGGTTCAGTTTGGCCAACCATATACGCCTTTTGTTCCTCAGACAGTTTTTTGCACTCTTCTCCTTGATTTGTTATAACTTTTGGCAGTCTATAGTACTCCAAATGTTTTTCCCGGTATGATTAATACAGCCCAAAACATGACAATAACTGACCATTTACTGCAGCAATAATTAGCAAAATATGCGAGTTTCATTCAGTTCAATAGCATTATTTACGTTATGTGCCGCCAACTGATGAGGCATTGTGAAAACACTCTATACGGTATTGATGATAATCGTGATATTTAGATGATTAAACACTGTTACTGTATTAATTAGCGATATTGGCGACATTTAAAAATGAATAGTACACATACGATAATATGACTTGTAAAAATCTAGCGCAGGCGCCATTTTGGCTCACTAAACTCTTACGTGTAATTTGTTTCATTCATACTAGACACCGGAGGGCGCCATCGCGCAGAAACTCGTAGGCGTAATGAAACAAAATGACCTTTCAGGAAATCCCTTATATGGACAAAGCCATAGATCGCTGTAGTTGAATAAAATCCAGGAAGAAATGTTTTAAATGATGAAACATGATGACAATCAGCACGACTACATCAGTACATGGTTTATCTGCGTTCTTCAAGCCATCCCAGGTACTTTCATATGGATAATGTATATTTATATTGCAGTGCTGATCGACATAGCCTTTAGCATTGTATAGGAAACAATAAATTAAGAATCTTTTCACACATGGAAGTTTTTTCACACACTCGATCGACGCTATAACACAAGTTTGGAGTAAAAATATGTAGTTATTTTCATAAGTTGTCTTACTTTGACACTGTGATAAACTGAAAAGAGCATTTTAGTCTCTACTGTTTAGTGTAACTGTTCCATGATAGCGTTATCATGAATTTTATCAAGATAAAAATGTAAAAAGTGACAGTAAAGACATTTATAATGTTTCAAAAGATTTAAAATAAATGCTGTTTTTTTTTTTTTTTTTTTTTTTTTTTGTTTCCACAAAAATATAAAGCAGCACAACTGTTTTTAACATTGATAGTAATCAGAAAAATTTCTTGAGCAGTAAATCAGCATATTAAAATGATTTCTGAAGGATCATGCGACACTGAAGACTGGAGTAATAATGCTGAAAATTCAGCTTTGCATCACAGGAATAAATAACATTTCAAAACATACCAAAACAGAAAAGTTATATTAAATTGTAATAATATTTCACTTTTTTTTTACTGTATTTTTGAATACACATCATCCTTATACTGCCTTTATTATATCAAAAGTAGCATCATCTCTTTCTTTCTCTAATCTTCCACCAACATTCAATTCAAAACACAGACATTCGAAGACACGAAGTCTTTAATTTCTCTCCGCTCTTTTGTTCTGACGCCAGCGGTTCCCCCTTCGAAAATGTGCTTTGTGTCTAATATGGTCAGCGCCACACAATTACTCCCTCCAGTGAAAAGTGAAACAAACGCAGGGCATGCAGAGCATTTTGCATTATCTGCGCTCCTTGGATAGTCTAACAATAATAACTGTAAGACAACGTCAAGCCGAGGCTGCCAAGCTCAGCTAGCACATATTAGAACTTTAGAAATGAAGTTTGGGGTGAAATGGAGTGGTAAAAACTCTCGGATTCAGGATTCTGCTATGTAGTTATGCATTTTCAGATAATATTGAAGCATATATATAAATGTACAGGGCAGAGTTATAAGGGAAACCATAAGGATTTTTCCCTGTGCCTCCAAAATGTTGCTTTTGCAACATTCTCACCTGAATTTTGAGGATTTAAGCTGTGACCATGTTCATGAATGATTCAAAGCGCAGACATTTTTTAAATTCAATATATTTTAGTGTATTTATAATGTAAATGATATTATAAATATTATTAATATCATAAAATGGAATTATTTTATACTTGTATAAAATAAGGATATCTTTGTTGCCCAAGCACTGGAAAAAAAACAAAACAAAACAATATATATATAATTTAACAAAATCTATATTATTATTATTATTATTATTATTATTATTATTATTATTATTAATTTGATTTCATTAATATAATGAATATATTTTTTGAATAACATTTTTAAAATTAATGTTTTTAAATTAAAAATATTTTCTAAATATTTATTTATACTCATGCATAATATGGATATTTTTGTTGCAAGCACTGTGAAAAATTACAAAAATATATTTTATTTTGATAAAATGTATATATGTTATAAATATTATATAATATAATATTATTAATGTTTATATATTTATATTGATATTATTAATTAACTATTTTATATATTAATTAGCTATTTTATAGTTATTAATCAATATTTTTTAAATAGCATTTTTTAATTAATATTTTTAATTTAAAATACATATTTTCTATAAATATTTTCAAAATATTTATTTATACTGGTATATAATATTAAGCACTGTGATAAATCACACACACAACATATATATATATATATATATATATATATATATATATATATATATATATATATATATATATATATAATTTTTTAATAAAATATGTATTTACTTTAATAAATATATCATATAATAATACTATTTTATTACACACACATATAAACATAACAAATATAAAATGTAACAAATATATTTTATTTAACAAAAATCTATCTATATATATTTTGATCTATATATATTTATTTTAATATTAATTTTTTCATATAATTCATATTTTTAAATGACATTGTTTTAATTAATATTTTAAAATTAAAATAAATATTTTATAAAAATATTTTCATGAAAAAAAAAAAACAGATGTATATGACATTTTTATTTTGATACAGGTTTTCATGATAAAATGACAAATTCAGTGTATTTCTCACAAAATGCTATCATCATTGTCAAACAACTTGAGGGTGAAAAAAATGTTGTCGATATCTAGATTTAAACCCTGAAGTTTAGCTTTGAGTAAACAAGAGTGAGTGACATTTTGGTTGCACGGAATAAAAGTCACAAGAGCGAAGTTTAATCATGAGACTACTTCTGTGTTAATAACGCACCTTCATGTATCCATCCAATCGAAATCTGTCTCACCGCACGCATTACATATAAGCGTCACATGTTAATGACATCTGTAATGAGAAAACAGAGATATAACACTACATCCACAATCATGCTAGGCCCAGCGCTAAGCATCATCCCTCCGCAGTACGCGTTTGTTGTCACGGTGCAAGTATTAATAAAGAGATTTTGTCAAACGTAACTCGTGTTTAATTGCCGTCAGGGCGGTTTGACTGAATCCGTCCTTCAGCATCTGCATTGCTGAGCTTCTCTCCCCCTCTTTTTCTTCATCTCCGTCTCATATCTTTCCCCCTACTGCACCCATCGAATTGGCACCAAACCCTTCAAGATGTCCCCAGCAGGCTCTTGCTTCGCTGGCCGCGTAGTAGACTGTGTGGTTTCCTTTAAACAGCTGTAATTTGTATTTCCAATCACTGTGCTGATTTCTGCTCATTATATTGCTGTTTCACACCGGTAAGTGAGCAAAAGTTTGGATTGATTGACTCTAATTAACTAAAAAACGTTCCGAGCCAGGGGTTTATTACCATGCTAGCTAGCCACAAATGTCAGAGACTTTCACAAATTATTATCCTGTTAAGATGAATGTGTGGGGAGGCAGGGAAGTGTGGAGACAAAGAGAACATATATTATTTTCATGACGAATTTGTTTATCGCTCTTCTTTTTTTTTTTCTCTTTTTTTCACATTTTCAGGTGTCTTATTTTCCAATTAAATACACACAGACTCAGCATCTGTACACATTTCAAGGGTTGTCATCGCCTTGTGTTGCAGCGTGAAGCTTGCAGGAGCACATGTATGTATGTCTTGTAATTATGATCTCTTTGTTATCAGAATATTACAAAGTCAAGCTATAATCGTGCATTCAATCTGGAATTGCAATATTTGTTTTTAACGCTTTTCGGAACTTTCTCAATATATTAGACATTAGCTGACTTCAAATCCAGTCGCAACGCCTATATAACCCTTGAATTCGTCTTGCGAAAGCTAGTAAAGTGAGTGTACAATACAGCATCTGTGTATGCGTATGTGTAATAGAGTCGTCTGACGGTTGCTAACCCACTGTAAGGTTTGATGCATGTTTCTGTTGAAATTAATGGCAGTGGTGTTTCCTGGCCTGGTGTCATTTATTTCAGAGGATTGATTGGAGGCTGGAAGAGCAGACAAATGTGTTTGGGAAGTGTTCTAATTTAAAATATGGCTGCCTGACCTGGAAGAGAAAGCAATAAGACAATCCATCCTTCAAAAACATGACCCGGGCGTCCGAGGTGCCAACAAAGTTTAACGCGCAAGCAGAATGTATGCGTTGAAGCACAACAGTACAACAAGAACAAATATATTCTTAATACACAGTCATGTGTTGCTGTATGCTATACCTGAATTTCACATGGCTGCTCGACCGAAGATTAGACTAGGTGAAGGCAAAAATCAGCATGTGATGCAGAGCAAAAAACAGTGTGTTTCATTAGTGGAGACAATTCAAAATGAAATCTGTCTGAGTGGCCCAAATGGCTTATTCAAATAAGTTTTTGGAGAATAAAATGTCAAAATTTGGTTGAAATAATGTTACATCGTCATTCAGTGTAACACAATATTTATGTAAAAATTCAAACAACATGCTTATTCTGGCCTGTACATATCAAAATATATAAAAGAATAATGGACCATATTATTATTATTATTTTTAAATTCTTACAGACAAATGGGCAAAACCTAGGATAGTTACATTTTTTTTTTTTTTTTGTAGAATTACAACTAATTGGTATTTGGGGTGAAAGTAATTTGTCTTTTAATATGTCCTAAATTGATTGTAAATATACCTGACAAGATTGTTACACTCAATGACATTTTAGTGGGTGTCTTCTGTAAATTAGAAAAAAAAAAAAAAAAAAAGTATGATATTTATTTTTTGCTCAGAAAAATAAAAATGCAATTAAATTAAACAGAAAACAACAACAATTTAAAGCAGTATTACACTTAATGTTTTAATGCTTAAACACTTTTTCTATTATTATTATTATTAGAAAAAATAAAATAGTACTAGAAATAAAAATCTAATTATTTATTGAACATTTTTCAAATATATTATTATTTTGTAGCAATGACATTAATTACAAAAATAAATTACTAAACATTGGCATCCTTATCAGTTTGTTTAATAACTGTTTTCAAAAAAGCTCCAAATATATTATTTCTATTAAACATCTGTTTTTCACAAAATTGACTAATACATGATTGTTTATTATTATTATTATTTAATAATAATACATTTTGTAACATTGACGGTTTTTGTCAGACTGTTTAACGATTATTGTCAAACAAGTTTCAACTAAACTATTTTTAAAATTAAAATTTTGTAATCATTTGCTTGCCCTCATTTTGTTCCAAACCTTGGGAAAATAATAATAATAATAATAATAATGATATTTTTTCTTGTATATAATATAGTAATATATAAAATCTATTTTTTTTTTAACAGAAGAAAGAAACTTGTACAGGTCTGGAACAACTTGGGTACGGTATTCTGTTTACAGTTTCTAACCCAAATATTAATCAGAGTTTGAATTAATGATTGTTGAGTTAATATAAAATTCAACTGGTGTGTGTTCACAGGTGGACTCATCAAATTTTAAAACCGTAGCTATTCATTGTGTAATATCCTTTTTTGCCAATTTTGTACTGTGTCTAGACAGTTAGTGTTAGTGCTAGTTAGTTAGTGCTGTTCTGCTGATCACAGGAAGTATGAGTCCAGCTGCTGCCCACTATTATCCACTGCAAATGCAGAAGAGCGGGAAACACATCCACTCTTTGGCAGTCTCAAAGGTGCCAAAGGATCTCTTTCACTGAGTTTCAAGAGAAATAGTATGTCTCTCAGTCATCCATTAAGTTCTTTGTCTGTATTCTCTGTTGAAAAAAAAGTTTTACTGCTGTCATGGGAGTATGTATGCTTCTGGGCCCATTCATTCATGTCAAATGAATCTGTAATGCTTTGAAGGAATATATGTCATTTCCACATCTACATAATCTCTCAAAAATGTCACAGGTGTACACACCTGAAAATATTTTATTGCTTTTTAATTCTTAAATGCACTGCAGGGGTTCTTAAATTGCTATAAAAGTTCCTGATTTTAGTTCTAATTGGAACATTTGCTCATTTTTAAAAGTTAATAAGGTTTAGAATGTTTAATGTGTTCCACTGCTATGATTTTGATTGATTTTGGGTTATAGATAAAAAAACAGGAATACTATACAGTAAGTTCTTATTTGTTAAAGGAGAAGTTCACTTCCAGAACAAAAAATTACAGATAATTTACTCACCCCTTGTCATCCAAGATGTTCATGTCTTTCTTTCTTCAGTCATAAAGAAATTATGCTTTTTGAAGAAAACATTTCAGGATTTTTCTCCATATAATGGACTGATATGGTGCCCCAAGTTTGATCTTCCAAAATGCAGTTTAAATGCGGCTTCAAACGATCCCAAATGCGGTTGTAAACGATCCCAGCCAAGGAAGAAGGGTCTTATCTAGCAAAACGATCGGTTATTTTCATAAAAATAATACAGTTCAAATACTTTTTAATCTCAAACACTCGTCTTGTCTTGCTCTCCCTGAACTCTGTGTATTTTGACTCAAGATAGGGTATGTCAAAAAACTCCAATCGTATTTTCTCCCTCAACTTCAAAAATCATTTCAAAATCATCCTACGTCGCTGCAGAAGTACCGACCCAGTCTTTGCAAAGTGAACGTGCAAAGAAGATCAAACACCCTTAACAAAAAAGATAAAACAAAGATACATGACGATTTTGAAGTTGAGGGAGAACATGAGATGGGAGTTTTTTGACATACCCTAACTGTCATGAACCGGAAAAAAACAGTTCGGGGAGAGCAAGACAAGACAAGCATTAAAAAGTATAAAAAAAAACATTAAAACATTAAAAAATTAAAAAAAATATATATATATATATATATACATATATATATATATATATATATTGTGTATATATATATATATATTGTATTATTTGTATGAAAATAACAGATCGTTTTGCTAGATAAGACCCTTCTTCCTCGGCTGGGATCATTTACAACCACATTTGGGATCGTTTGAATCTGCATTTAAACTGCATTTTGGAAGTACAAACTCGGGGCACCATATCAGTCCATTACATGGAGAAAAATCCTGAAATGTTTTCTTCAAAAAGCATAATTTCTTTATAACTGAAGAAAGAAAGACATGAACATCTTGGAAGACAAGGGGGTGAGTACATTATCTGTAAATTGTTGTTCTGGAAGTGGACTTCCCCTTTAACATTAATTAGGGTCATTATCATTCACTAAAACTAAAACTATAAAAACATTCATTACAGGAAATGTAATATTATCTAGGACTGCAAAATGATTAATCATGATTAATCACTTTCAAAATAAAAGTTTGTTTACATACTATATGTGTGTGTACTGTGTATATTTACTTTGTATATATAAATCCACACATATATGTATATAAAGAAATATTTGTATGTGTTTATATTTGTACTTCATACTTGTATATAATTGTATATATAAATCTAACATATTATTTTCTTAATATATACATGTATGTATTTATATATACATAATAAATATACACAGTACACAAACATATGTGACAATGAAAGCAGTCATAAGGGTCAGTTGTTTTTATTTATACATCATCTGAAAGCTGATAGTACGGTGTGTAGTTTTATGGTTTGTTAGGAGAGGACAATTTTCTCCAAGATACAACTATTTGAAAATCTGGAATCTAAATATTGAGAAAAATCACCTTCAGAGTTGTCCAAATGAAGTTCTTAGCAGTGCGTATTACTAATCAAGAATTACGTTTTGATATATTTACAGTAGGAAATGTACAAAATATCTTCATGGAACATGATCTTTACTTAATATCCCAATGATTTTTGGAATAAAAGAAAAATGTATCATTTTGACCAATACAATGTATTTTTGGCTATTGCTACAAATATACTAAATGGATTTGTGGTCCAGGGTCACAAATAGTATGCAAACATAAACTTTTATTTTGAATGCGATTAATTGCGATTAATGACGATTAATCATTTTGCAGACCTTATATTAACTGAAATATAAAATAAAATAATAAAATATTAAAAAATACGCATTTTTCTTCATCTAGTTTTCCAAGGCTAATGGAAAAAAAAAAAAAAAAAAAGTGTATTTTTTAATATTTTATAATTTTATTTTATATAGTTAATGACGATTAATTGTTTTGCAGCCCTAATATTAAATGAAATATAAAATAAAGTTATAAAATATAAAAAATACACTTATTTTATTTCATCTAGTTTTCCAAGGCCATTACTCAATTTCTCATTTTTTGTTTTGTTGAAATGCTAAACTAACTAAAAATCAGACATATTTAAAAAAAAAATAAATAAATAAATAAAAAATAAGTATAATAAAAAATGACAAAGAACACAATAAAATGACTAAAACGTTAAAATGGAAACAGAAAATCAAAATCGAATTCAAAAGGAAAAACTAATTAATTGAAACGCAATAATTAAACTGATTAGATTTCATAAGTGATACTAAAATGACACTGATTAGGCGCATGATGTTTTTACAGCATCTGTGAATCTTTGTTAATGTTCTTAATGTTAACATCTTTTCAAAATGTATTATTATATGTTGAAAATAACATTTATTATATTAATAAATGCATGTATTGTTCATTGTTAATCCATGTTAACTGACATAGTTAACTAGTGACAGCAAATAACCCAACAATCTAACAGATAATCCCATTTACACCTAATATTCCCAAAATATTCCTGTGACTTTCTGATGCCTTTGCTTGACTACGTTATTTTCGGCCAATTGTAACTGGCATTTCATTAATAATTTGGTTCTTTGACATCTCACCAGAGGAGGCACGACAAGACACGAGGGTAAAAGAAATAAATGACTAAAAAAAGTTAAAAGGCGCATATACCAAAACATCAAAATGAGAAGTCATTTTTGTAAATGAAACCTATTTGTCGATAGAGCACATCAGTCTTGTGAAGCGGGGTAAATTAGAAGGCTTGCGTTTCCGTGGGGTTGTGCAGAATGCCAGTGGGTAGCGTTCACACAACATCCCTCTGTGCATACTATTTACCCCTGGATTGCTTCAGGCTAATGTCTCAATAATTTTCCCTCTTTTTTTTTTTTTTTTTTTTTCTCTTCGCAGGTCCTTCCCACAAAGGACTTGACTAATGATCCATGGACAAAATGAAGCATTCAAATTTATTCATTAATCATTCATCTCCAGCTCATTGAAAATGCTAAACTTCCACAAAATTAAGATTGAATATTGAAAAGTGATTGAGGGAGACAGCTCTCTGAGGAGACAGGAAAAGAGAGGATAAACAAGCAAGAAAGGAGGAAAAAAATGACAAAGGACGCCGAGCGGGAGGCGGTCGAGACCAACCCCAGCCTGGTTAGGGTTACGCAGGTATACTATCCGCTAGTTAAGGTCAGAGGGGTTTAAGTAGGTGTAATTAGATCCAAGAATCTAGAGAAGCGTAGAATTTCTGTCAACACAGCCCCCTAATTATTCTCTTTTCCAATTAATGGTGACATAGATTAATTATCTGATGAGGCAAAGCCAATTGCAATCATTCACCCCGCTAAAATTAGATCATTCCTGACAGTAGCATGAAAGTCACCTGCTTCATTGTTATGGATTGGGCCGTGAGCGTCGGACAGGGGAGAGAGTGAAGCATGCTGGGGGTTTAAGTAAGTTGTCTGGCGCAGGTGAGCGTCCAATTACTCCGCTATCTGAACTGTAGGCATCTTCCTGCTCCATCCGTCGGCATCTGCGACGGGTCTGTTTGCTTGCTGCGGGACATGGCTGCTAGTTGAGTCATCTGTCAGCCAGAGCAGGAACTCAGAGAGGCGCTGGATTGCGTTTGACAACTCCTCCTGTTTAAATAGGCAAGCAAATGGAATCAATGAGTGCTGGCTAATTCGCTACAAAAACCTGTAGTGGAGCCCGAGCCCGCAAGAAAATCGACGTTGACGTTGATTTGTGACCCTGGATCACAAACCCAGTCACAAGTAGCATGGGTGTATTTGATAGCAATAGCCAAAAGTACATTGTATGGGTCAAAATTATGCCAAAAATCATTAGGATATTAAGTAAAGATCATGTTCCGTGAAGATATTTTGTAAATTTCCTACTGTAAATGTATCAAAACCTAATTTTTAATTAGTAATATGCATTGAACTTCATTTGGACGATTTTCTCAATATTTTGAATTTTTTTTGCACCCTCAGATTCCAGATTTTCAAATAGTTGTATCTCGGCCAAATATTGTCCTATCCTAACAAACCATACAACAATGGAAAGCTTATTTATTCAGCTTGAGATTTCAAAAAATTAACCCTTATGACTGGTTTTGTGGTCCAGGGTCACATTTGGGATGCATTAAATTGATCATTAAATTGGATAAAGACTTTTATAATGTTAGAAACAATTTCTGTTTCAAATAAATGCTGTTCTGTTGAACTTTTCAACATTGATAATAATGTTGAATGAAATGTTGAAATAATATTTCTTGACCATCATATTAGACTGAATGTTTTTTTTTTTACTTATAAATTGCTAGTAAATTTCAAAATGAATTACAAACCCTGTTGAAAAAAAGCTTAGGTATGTTTTGAAGCATGGCAGCTGGTTTGAGCTGGTGGACCAGGGTCACATTTATTTGATAAAAAACTGTAACATTTTGAAATATTTTTACAATTTAAATGAACTTTTTGTCTATTGCAATATATTTTAAAATGTAATTTATTCCTGAATTTTCAGCATTATTACTCTAGACTTCAGTGTCACATGATCCTTTAGAAATCATTCTGCACTGTAAAAATTATTTTTCAGACTTGTAAATATAACATTCCTGGAGTAAGTTTTACAAGAAAATGCAATTTCAGTCTTTATACTTCAAAATTTGTTTAATTCAGTGTGTTACTTACCTTTCTTCCCTGTTGAAAAAAACAGCATATGCTGGTTAGGTATGTTTTGAAGTATGGCAGCTGGTTTGAGCTGGTTTAATCTGGTCCTTAGTTGGTCCTGAGCTAGTTATAAGATGGTTATGAGCTGGTTTAAGCTGGTCATGTGCTGGTCTTAAGCAACTACCTCCGGCTTAGGACCAGCTCATAACCAGCTTAAACCAATAGACAAAAAGTTATTTCAAATTGTAAAAATATTTCAAAATGTTACTGTTTTTACTGTATTTTTGATCAAATAAATGTGACACTTGACCACAAAGCCAGTCAATTTTTTAAAATTGAGACATCATCTGAAAGCTGAATAAATAAGCTTTTGATGTATGTATTTGTTAGGATAGGACAATATTTGGCTGAGATACAACTATTTGAAAATCTGGAATCTGAGGATGCAAAAAAATTAGGAGAAAATCGCTGTCCAAAGTTCTTAGCAACGCATATTACTAATCAAAAATTACGTTTTGAAATATTTACTGTAGGAAATTTACAAAATATCTTCATGGAACATCATCTTTACTTAATATCCTAATGATTTTTGGCATAAAAAAAAAAAACGATAATTTTGACCCATACAATGTATTTTTGGCTATTGCTACAAATATACCTGTGCTACTTATGACTGGTTTTCTGGTCCAAGGTTGCAAATGAAGTTTTGGTGAGACTTCAAAAACATAAAAAAAATAAATAAATCTTACCGACCACAAACTTTTGAAAAGTGTTGTATTTAATGTCCTACTGAAATATAATATCAAAATCTAAAATATATTAGCCTACATTTTGTTCTGTCTGAATACACATATACTTCTAAATTGTCGTAACTGGAGAAAATCTGTAAATCAGTTTAGCTCTGGCATTTTACTAGTCAAACTTTGTTCCATTTCCTGAATCGTAAGAGCGGCACTGACATTCGAAATACTTTTATTTCATAAGACGTAAGATTGAGAAAGACAAAACAAAGGAATGAGTGCCACACTCCTGGTGAACCGCGCGCATGGGTTCAGTGCATGCCTGCTTTAAAAAACCTCAGCAACCAGTTTTTCTATTAAACTGCCTTGCACTGTCAACCAGCTTGGGAACTGAGCTGGCCTAGCCATGCAGAAATTTTCTGACTAACAATTATATCAGAAACAAGATCTTGGATTACGGTCCCCCGAGAGCAGCGCAGTGGGCGTTCGCTCCAATTATTACTGGCCATTCACAACTCTCCACCCTGCTCTCTGTTGTTAGCAATTGTCAATTATGCTATCCCTGGTGTAAACTTGCATAACCCGGAACTGAGTGCCCAATCTTGCAGCGGCGTTTCGAGATGACAGGCTTGCACGCTTTCTCTATTTCGTTTTACTCTTCCCCCCATCTCTATACTTCAGTAGAGCTGCTTGGAAGCAGTCATTTGGTCCTCAGGAAGACACAGGGACAAATCAGTGGAACTAGTTTGTGCAATCCGCAACCTTTAGGTTCCTCATGAATAGATGGGTGGACAACTCTTGCTAGTCGTATCTTAGGAGAAAAAATGTCCGGACAGAATCAGCGTAGCTAAAAAGTCTTTGCACACGAGGAAAAGAAATATTTTAGATGGTTTAAGATGGTTAAAAGGCATAAAAATATGATTAAGTGGTAGAAATTTGGTCAACCGGAGATTTTGGACTATTATTTCTAAGAGGCGCACACATGTGAAGACAGCATTCGTAGAACGTGGGAGTATTGAACTGAATTATTTTTGCTGCTTTATAGGCCTTGACACACTTGTATGTGTCAAAATGTCCGTCTTTGCAAGTATCCTCATAAACACAGTAATTTAGGTCTTAAGTGAAAGCAAACAGCTGAGAAAGTAAACACATGTACTGTAACAGTATACTGGATCCGGGCGCCTCTTAAAGTGACAGCAGTCTAATATTCCTGCTGTTTGTCATTCATGTAAATAAAACAACAGAGAGAAAATCTCTACCTGTTCTTGACTAAATCACTTTATATATTTGATTACATTATACAAGGTATGAAGTATTTCTCATTCATTTGTTCTACTGTAGGTTACCTATTGCTTGTTTCTTATTCTTATTTAATCACTGTTGACTGTTTACTTGTCTTCAGTGAGCCTGAGTTTTTAATTTAGGCTAGTATTTGTTTTTTTTTTTGTGATATTGACACTGGTGACAAGAATTGGGAAATTTCTATGGTATCAAAAATTTTGATATCATCAAGACCTTATTTAAAGCAAAAATAACTACAGTTGAAGTCAAAAGTTTACATACACCTTGCAGAATCTGCAAAATGTGAATTATTTTACCAAAATAAGAGGGTTCATACAAAAGGCATGTTATTTTTGATTTAGTACTGACCTGAATAAGATATTTCCCATAAAAGATATTTACATATAATCTACAAGAGAAAATAATAATTGAATTTATGAAAATGACCCTGTTCAAAAGTTTACATACACTTGATTCTTAATATTGTGTTGTTACCTGAATGATCCACAGCTGTGTTTTTGTTTAGTGATAGTTGTTCATGAGTCCTTTGTTCGTCCTGAATATTTAAACTGCCCGTTGTTCTTCAGAAAAATCCTTTAGGTCCCACAAATTCTTTGGTTTTTCAGCATTTTTGTGTATTTGAACCTTTTCCAGCAATGACTGTATGATTTTGAGATCCATCTTTTCACACTGAGGACAACTGAGGGACTCATATGCAACTATTACAAAAGGTTCAAACACTCACTGATGCTTCAGAAGGAAACACGATGCATTAAGAGCCAGAGGGTGAAAACTTTTTGAATTTGAAGATCAGGGTAAATTTGACTTATTTTGTCTTCTGGGGAAAAAAAAACTTCTTAAGGGCAATACTAAATAGAAAAAAAGATATTTAGGCAAAATAAGAAAAATGTATCTTCATTCTGTTCAAAAGTTTTCACCCCCGGCTCTTAATGCATTGTTTCTTTTTGAAGCATCAGTGAGCATTTGAACCTTCTGTAATAGTTGCATCAGTCCCTCTGAGTCCCTCAGTTGTCCTCAGTGTGAAAAGATATGGGTTCAAATACACAAAAATGCTGCAAAACCAAAAAATTTGTGGGACCTAAAGGATTTTTCTGAAGAACAGCAGGCAGTTTAACTGTTCATGAGAAACAATGAACTCATGAACAACTATCACTAAACAAAACAAAAACAGCTGTGAATCATTCAGGTAACAATACAGTATTAGGAATCAGGGTCATTTTTAGAAATTCAACTATTATTTTCTCTTGTGGACTATGTGTAAATGTCTTTTATGTGAAAATATCTTATCCAGGTCAGTACTAAATAAAAAAAAATATCATGCATTTTGTATGATCCCTCTTATTTTGGTAAAATGACTAACATTTTGCAGTTTCTTCAAGGTGTATGTAAACTTTTGACTTCAACTGTATATTGTGATATATACGTTAAATAAAATTATTCGTATCATGATTTTGGATTTTGGTCATATCGCCCACTCCTATGATAGCCATTGAGATATGAGTGAGAGTTATTTTCTTCCATGAGGCCAAGAGGACCTCTTGTCACAGGGCCCGGGACAACATTCCCGGATGTTCCCCTGACAACAGACATGAATATATTAGTGACTTGAAATGTTATTGAAAGCTTGTCACGTAATGGAAACATGAAAGCTTATATAAGCAGGAAATAGCTGTCTGATTACCAAGATGGCTGCCAAAAACATTGTATGAGATGGAGACAAAGATGTTGCTTTGGACAATTTAGTCCTCTCTTAAAACTTTTCTCTTTATTAATCCCTTCCTTTGTTGAAATACTTTTTAGATTTCTGTCATTTAGTCAAATCGCTTAACTTGTTGGCTCATGATGTCATGACGGGGCCCCTGACCCTGTCTGTCTTGTCTCCACAACCCCCATGTCCCATATGCCAGTGGCCGTCTGGCCATTGTATTGCAACACAAAGACAATAGCAAGCTATGACAAACTACACTTTCTAATACCACAAGTTTGTTTATTCCCAAACCTTTAACATCTAAGGTTAGCGACTACACGACTCCTGTAGTTTTGGTGGTGCTTTATTGCTATGCCTTGCTATGCTCTAATTTTACAGTGTAAAGTCTCCTCTACACAATGCTAGTCTGTGTCTGGGGGAGGAGATCAACGCAGAGCTGTGACAAAGTTTAGAGTAAGGCTGCTCCTTTTGTCCTTCACACTCGGAGGAGCCTGAAGAACTCCTCGTCTTCATGCTCCATTCACCAGCCTGACTTCCAGAGCTGGCCTCCCCTGACTGAGCCACAAACACACCGCCGCTCACCTCATTATAAGCGCGCATAGCACACCTTCCACTGAGACCAAATGCCTTTTGTGTTAGAGCATCCAAACATTGCACTTGCATTATCCTGGTATACAAAATCATGTTAAATACAATGCTAATTAGAATCATTATTTAAATATAATTTTAATGACCGTGCATTCATTAGACACTATTTTTTGATTGTCTACGTTGTACAAAAGTGTGGTAGGCGGACGCTAGTCTTGCTGTTTTTTCAGCACCTTACACCATGAACGCCACATTTTTAAGACGTCACAAGTGAACACCATGTTTTTACACCATGAGAACTTTTTTTGGATGGCCTACAATATATAAATGTGTGGTAGATGGATGCTAGTCTTATGCCATGATCGCCATATTTTTAAGACGTCATAATTGAATGGCCGATTTATATAAACTAAATATTTTTTTGTGATTTAACAAGTTATGAGTGCAATTTTATATTTTAAAGGGATAGAAAATTGACCATGCATGCATTAGACACTTGCACTATTTTTTTTGATAGAGGTTCTCAACCAGCGGCCCAAACGCATTACAAAATAACTTACAGTTTTACAATTCATTTTTGTTTTTAGATTAACTTAAAAATGTACTGAAGAAATATGAACTATAGTGTTTTTATATGAAATAATTTAGTTTTTCATATATTATTTTCAGACATGAGCAGACCTATGTATTTACGCTGGCCTAATTACACATTTAACAAACATATACAAGTGCACGCTTTGGCAGAATTCAGTTCAAGTAGTCATCATCAGCAGCCATTAGTTCAGTAAAATTAAGCATCAGAATGAACCAAGTTGTTATTAAGGGAGAAAAACGAAATGTGGAAAATGCCAACAAAGGAATACATACAAACAAGAAAAGTTGCAGTATCAACAGAGAAGGTAGTAATAAATGTAATCGTTTAGATGTAATATTTTTAATATTTGTAAATCTGGTTGGTTTGTAATGGTAACGTAATATATAAACGATATGCAGCCCGCAAGACTTGCACTTGGACCATAGTGCGGCCCAGTTGAAAAAAAGGTTGAGAACCACATTATATAAATGTTTTTTCAGCAGCTTACGCCATGAATGCCACATTTTTAAGACGTCACAAGTGAATGTTCCATTCATACAGACTAAATATTTTTTTGTGATTTGACATGTTATGAGTGCAATTTTACATCCTATAGGGATAGAAAATTGACTGCATGCATTAGACACTTGTACTATTTTTTTGATGGACCACATTATGTAAATGTGTCGTAGACAGATGCTAGTCTTGCTGTTTTTTAAACACCTTACGCCATAAACGCCACATTTTTAAGACGTCGCAAGTGAATGGTAGATTCATACAGACTAAAGATTTTTTTGTGATTTGACATGTTATGAGTGCAATTTTATATCTTAAAGGAATAGAAAATTTACTGTGCATGGATTAGACACTTGCACTATTTTTTTGATGGCCTACATTATATAAATGTGCGGAAGATGGACGCTATTCTCGCTGTTTTTTCAGCACCTTACGCCATGAATGGCCCATTCATACAGACAAAAAAATTTTTTGTGATTTGACATGTTATGAGTGCAATTTTATATCTTAAAGGGGTCATCAGATGCAAAGTTCACTTTTACATGTTGTTTGAACATTAATGTATGTTGGCAGTGTGTGTACACATCTACCCTATAATGATAAAAATCCATGCAGTAGTTCTTAATTAATCTGTAAAAATAATATCCCCTTTTTCAAATTGAGCCGTTCTCAGATGCCTGTCGGTGTGGTGTCACACCAACAGAGGCTGCTCCCACGATAGTTGATTGACATGACCCAGCAAGCAATTTTTGGTCTAAAAAACGTATATTAGCCATTGAAACACAGCCCAGACGTCTAGGCTAAAATAATGTTGTCATTGGGCTGTCAGTGAAAATTTAATAGACGTCTAAACATAGCCCTAGAATAGACTATAAATATATATTATATGTATATATATATCTATATAGATATATATATATATATATATATATATATATAAATATAGAAATAAAACCAAACACCTTGTAAACGCTGTTGACTTTGCTTACATGATGAAATATCATACATCTCACAAGTATTTTGCCAAAAAATGACATGTAACTAAATTCAAGATTATTTGGTCTAGAAGTGGGTTACAAATAGCCGGACTATATCGGGTCTATAGTTAAACCAGACGTTGAAATCACGACTGTTGCTTGCTGGGGAGCGTCTTACCTCAGATCAGCTGTAACAGTCCGACTGTCATTGTTTTGATGCCGGAGCAGGGATGTAAGTTAGACAAGAATGTCTTAGATTGAGGTGTTGTGTTGCTGGATGTAATAATGAACATAGTGGTCGTCATTTACTCCCGACATCTGAGCTGCTGAAGATGCAGTGGATTACGTTTGTTTGTGAAGGGAATGCGCCTCCCGATCTACATATATCCGTCTATGTTCGCGCGAATCATTCATGATCCAGCTTCACTTACAGCAGAAGTGAGTATAAGGGGTTTTTTATGAATCTTTGCGATCGCCTTTCCTAATATTGTGATAGTTAGCAAGTTTAGTGGCTAAATGCGGCTAAAGTAAACAGGCTCGTCACTCCACAGAGAGAAGAGAGGGGTGGGCCGAGTAGAGCTCATTTGCATTTAAAGGAACAATCCCTCAGAATAAGATGATTTTTGCAGAGCTGATTTTGACAAGGTAAAAAGGGTGTTGTTTTACACTACTATTGAGAATTTTTAACCAAAGTATATTATAGACTTTTCATTAAGACCCTAAAGAATCATATCAACCTGTGGAAAATGGGCATCCGATGACCCCTTTAAGACGTCATAAGTGAATGGCCCATTCATACAGACTAAATATTTTTTTGTGATTTGACACTTTTTTTAGTGCAATTTTCTATCTTACAGGAATATAAAATTGACCATGCATGCATTAGACACTTGCACTATTTTTTTTGATGGCCTACATTTTTTAAATGTGTGGTAGACAGATTTTATTCTGTTTTTTCAGCACCTTACACCATGAACACCACATTTTTAGGACGTCATAAGTGAATAGCCCATTCATACAGACTAAATATTTTGTGTGATTTGACACTTTATGAGAGCAATTTTGTATCTTAAAGGGATAGAAAATTTACCGTTGCATGCATTAGACACTTGCCCTATTTTTTTTTTGATAGCCTACATTATATAAATATGTGGTAGACGGATGCTAGTCTCGCTGTTTTTGCAGCACCTTATGCCATGAATGCCCTATTTTTAAGACATCATAAGTGAATGGCCCATTCATATAGACTAAATATTTTGTGTGATATGACACTTTATGAGTGCAATTTTATATCTTAAAAGGACAGGAAATTTACCATGCATGCATTAGACACTTGCCCTATTTTTTTTTTGATAGCCTACATTATATAAATATGTGGTAGACAGATGCTAGTCTTGCTGTTTTTGCAGCACCTTTTGCCATGAATGCCATATTTTTAAGACGTCATAAGTGAATGGCCCAATCATACAGACTGTTTTTTTTTTTGTGTGATTTGACACTTTATGAATGCAATTTTATATCTTAAAGGGATAGTTCACCAAAAGTGAAAATTCTGTTATTAATTACTCATCCTCATGTCGTTCCAAACTCTTAAGACCTTCGTTCATCTTCAGAACACAAATTATGATATTTTTGATATGTTTGATTGTCGTAGCTTCATAAAATTAAGGTTGAACCACTGATGTCACATGGACTGTTTTAACAATGTCCTTTCAATCTTTCTGGGCCTTGAACGTGGTAGTTGCATTGCTGTCTATGCAGGGTCAGAAAGCTTTTGCAGTTCATCAAAAATATCTTAATTTGTGTTCCGAAGATGAACGAAGGTCTTACAGGTTTGGAAAAACACGACAGAATTTTCAGTTTTGGGTGCATCAAACCCATATGACACAAAAGGAGATGTTTTTTTTGAAAATGTTCACACTGTTTTCTCTCTCATAAGATGAAAGTAGACAGTGACCATCTGCTGTCAAGTTGCACAAAAGACCATAAAAGCATCATTAAAGTAGTCTATGTGTGGGGTATTTCATAGAATAGCTTTGTATGAGTCACAGGCGAAAATGTAAGTCATTATTCACTGAAAAGTGCACTTGACAGCCTTGGTCACCATTCACTTTCATTGCATGGCAATGCACAAAAATCTCCTTCTATATTTCATGGAAAGAGTGAGTAAATAATGACCAAATTTTCATTTTTGGGTGAAATATTCCTTAAAGGTTAACTGTCTTAACCTCAACAACCATTAACCCGAGTGGGACCCATTGTAGTGCAATTCTTAGTGTTGTGTGTGTGTGTGTGTGTGTGTTTGTGGGGGTACTAAAGAGCCCATACCTGGAGGGCTTTCATTTTCTGGTTGTTCTGGTTGGAGAGGGTCTGGAAGCGGGCCAGCTCTGCCTGGCTGTAGACGCTGCGGTGTTTGAAGTATTTTAGCATGGCTTTGTGCATCCTCTTCTGCAACAAAGAAAGCTGGGGAAGAAAGAAAGAAAGAGGGAGAGAGAGAGAGAGAGAGAGAGAAAGAGAGGGGGAATTGGTAAGGCAGGAGAGGAAATTAATGGCAGTGTTCAAGAAGAATGATGGAGGGGAATAGAGAAAGCAGTCAATAGCCCATTCTGCAGTACACGGGGCTGACAGGAATTTCACAGTCTCTTGCTCTCCCTGCCCACTCATGTGCACTGGGCGGAAACCAGTCACATCTGGCTGCCAGGATGGGGGGTTAATTTTCTCTAAATGCTTCAGCGGTTTTGTTCTAGCTCAGGCAAACTCGGTGACTGCAAAGCTGATGAGTAAAATATTTCGACTTCACTCACTTTAACTTTATACCAATCCCCTCCAGACATATTTTACACATACACAAAAAGTCATGAACCCCCTGCCGCAACGAGAAATTATTCCGAGTATACTGGAAAAAAAAGAAAAAAAAAATGAGAGAGAGAGAGAGAGTGTGAGTGAGTGTGTGTGTGTTTGTGTGTGTGAGAGAGAGAGATTAGAGAAGAAAGAAAGAAAGAAAGCATGCTGCTCTCTTTATTATTTGTGCAGTTTTCCAGAAAAAAAGGGGGTTTCAATTCGGAGGGATGTCGTCCCTTGTTTCGCCCCATCTCTTCTCTCTTCCTTTAAGCTTATCATTGCTTGGCAATGTGTTCTTCGGAGCATGAAAAAACTAAAGCGAATTAGCTCAGCCTTTAACTGAACGAGTACAAAAAAATGTCCTTTATGGAGCTGTGTCAAAACCTGTACTATCCTATTAATGCTACAAGTAACAATAGTTACAATATACTGTAGAAAGATATACTGTAGAAAGATATCGTCATAAAAAAACAAGCGATGCGAGATACTATCCTCACCCGTGCTTTCTCTTCAGTATCTGTGCTCGTATAACAACCCGACTTGGCATGTCTGAGATGTATACAATGCAATTTCTGTTAGGCCTTCAGGGTTACCTTTTGTTTACAAGCACTGAAGTGACTCTGGAAGTTTAGGTAGGCCCGTGGGTTGTGCATTTAACCACTGCAAGGGGGCGCTCTAGCTCTCTCATTCAGACTAAACTGGCAAAATGCCACTGATAACCTGTATCATATATATAAAAGTGATAAGGATAAAGTTGCAGCGTCCATTATAGCAGCTATACTAGATAAATAGTCAAATGATACATGTGCAAAACAAAGAAGTTTGTCAGCATAACCAAAGGACGTCATATAAATCCACATAAATAATTAAACACCATCTGTCACTAGCACACTAATGCAGATATTTAGACTCATTTTAAAGCATTGGACTCACCAAATGGATCTCATTGGATTGCACTTATTTTTTTTTTTATAATTTTAATTCTAATGCATATAAATGACATACTGACTAATCAGATTTGGAAAGTTTTCACTAATATACAGCCACATAAACAGTGCTTTGAAACACCTGAATCTATTTCTCTTAATAAATGCAACCCTGGACCACAAAACTAGTCATAAGGGTCAATTTTTGGAAATTAAGAATTATACAACATCTGAAAGCTGAATAAATAAGCTTTCCATTGATGTATGGTTTGTTAGGATGGGACGATATTTGGCCGAGATACAACTATTAGAAAATCTGGAATCTGGGGGTGCCAAAAAATTAAAATATTGAGAAAATCATCTTTAAAGTTGCATATTACTAATCAAAAATTAAGTACATTTACAAAATATCTTCATGGAACATGATCTTTACTTATAATCCTAATAATTTTTGGCATAGTTTTGACCCATACAATGTATTTTTGGCTATTGCTACAAATATACCCTTGCAACTTAAGACTGAATTCGTGGTTCAGGGTCAGATTCATACATATGGAGCAGGTGGTTTAATATACATTCTATTCAAACTACTCATAAAACACCCCTATACATACTCGCCATGGCATGGAAAACCTTTCAAAAATAGTAAGCCGTCATAAGAACCCATATTAAATTGAGGGCAGCTCGGCCTACGCGTCCATACAGATACGTATGGAACTTTATGAAGAGCTTGTCGTAAAGCGCTAAGAGATGCGACTACATCCGCTCTGAAGGAGAGAAAGCCGTACCAGTCTGAAAATAAACAACAAACTGTAAAAAGGCTGAATACTGAGTAAAAGAAAATCAGGCTTTGATCATGAGCGTGGAGAATCCCGTCCACAGGATTTGCCTTTTGCATGCATTTCTCACTTGATAACATTCATGTAGTTAGATGAGGAGTTGTACGAGTATTAGTCTTTTGGGGAACAAACAATGTGTCTTGCTCTTCAGTAGAGTTTTACCATCAGCGCTAGAATAACAAATCATATTAAAATGATCTACAGCTAAAAAAAAATGCTATATACTTAAACTGACAGATTATGTCTAGATCAGTATAACTAGTAATAATCTCTAGCGACAACAATGCTACTATAACAATAACGATATGCGGACAAATGTCACAAAGACACAAAGCTTTAAAGCTGAAGTGTAATTTTTTTTGTTTAAATACTTTCTCTGATCTCAGCTTAATATGCAGAAACTGCAAATAAGCCATTTATAGGTTGATCGTATAGTATGTCGAATTAGTGTTTTGAACAAATCTTTTAAGTGAACAAATCATTCCAATGAATAAAATCCTCATCACTGAACTGAACGAACAAGGCATCTCATTCAAAAATGAATGTAAGGAGGTCATTAAAACTCCAAATTTAGCTTGGGCAACAAAAAGATTAAGCTTTATAGATTAAAAATAAAATTATGGATCTGCTTAATCATCATTAGTGGAGAAAATGCTAAAACACTAATTCTAGAGTCTCTTAATAGATTTGTCAAAAGCTTTAAAATTATGTTTCAGTCTTTGGTGACTCTGTTGTTTAATGAATCAGTTCAGTAAATAATTCATTGAGTCATTTATAACAAAAAGACATTCACTTTAATGGCACCTACAGCATGAAGATTTTACCTACAAAATTAATCAAAAAGATTTGTTTATTTACTGATTTGTTTGTGAACAATTTTTTTTGATGTGATTAATTTAAAAAAAAAAAAAAAAAAAAAAAAAATCGCTACCCACCTAAAAATAATTAATAAGATTTATGTATCTGAATTGCATGTAAAGTAATAATAATAAAAAAATCCCTCATTGTGTAGTTTATTAACTTAATTGTATTGATTTCATTTTATTTAAATAATCATATTTCCGAAATGTGTTTATTCAAATTCAGAATCAGCATTAATCTGTTAAGTGTAAAAAAAAAAAAAAAAAACATTTCTTCAGTTAAACATGGGTAAAATATGGCTAGATGTGGAACAAGCAGTATTCAACTAGTTAAAATATATGTGACCCTGGATCACAAACGGGTATATTTGTAGCAATAGCCAACAATACATTGTATGGGTCAAAAATCTATTTTCTTTTATGCCAAAAATCATTAGGATATTAAGTAAACACCATGTTCCATTAAGATACTTTGTAGATTTTCTACCATAAACATATCAAAACTTAAATTTTGAACAGTAATATGCATTGCTAAGAACTTCATTTGGACAACTTTAAAGGCGATTTTCTCAATATTTTAATTTTTTTGCACTCTCGGATTCCAGAATTTCAAATAATTGTATCTCAGCCAAATATTGTCTTATCCTAACAAACCATACATCAATGACAAACTTATTGTTTCAGATTTCAGAAGATGTATACTTTTTAATTTCAAAAAAGGGTCCAGGGTCACATATAAGATTGAAACACAATGATTCATTCATGCTAAATATATAAACCTGGTTATTGTTTATTTAAAAAACGCTATTACAGAAATCTTACCTGTTCCATTTATGTATAGCTGACAAATATGCATTGCAGTAAAGGGATAGTTCACTCAAAAATGAAAATTCTGTTATTAATTATTCACCCTCATGTCATTCCAAACCCAACACAAATTAATGGTGGTATGCACACCAAAACTGAATTTAATTATTCACATGAGTAGATTAGATACAAAGTCAATGCACAGATGCAAACAGATGTGAATTTGCGCCAGGCGACACAAACAGATGCAAATTTATAGAATAGACGTGCATTTACAGCAGGTGACGTAAATAGATGCAAATTCGCACCGGCGATTCGAATTGATGTGAATTTGTGCCGGGAGATGTGAATAAATGTGAATTTGCGCCGGGTGATGCAAATAGACGTGTATTTGCAACGGGCGATGCAAACAGATGCAAATTCGCACTGGCGATGCGAATTGACGTGAATTTGTGCCGGGAGATGTGAATAAATGTGAATTTGCGCCGGGCGATGCAAATAGACGTGTACTTGCAATGGGCAATGCAAACAGATGCAAATTCGCACCGGCGATGCGAATAGATGAGAATTCGTGCTGGGCGATGCGAACAGATGTGTTTTCGCACCGGGTGATACAAATAGATGCGAATTCACGCCGGGAAATGCAAATAGCCAAGAACTATCCATGAACGTGCAATATTTTACTTCTTCGCAAGTTAAAAAATTCCAATGTGAAATTCCAAAAAAAACATGATAAGTTGTCACGCAAGCCACTCAGCAAAGAACTTATTGATATGTCCAGTTTGACACATCCGATTGTATCAGAAAATGGAGAAAAGCATTATGCAATTATTTTATTCACGCGAGTGACATGAAAAACATCTTGTGAGTAATATAGAGAGATAACGCGATGAGAATATTCACTTATGCATGAGGTATTTTTGATAAAATCAGAGCGCTTTCTGACCCTGCGTAGACAGAAACACAACTACTACGTTCAAGGCCCAGAAAGGTAGTGAGGACATCGATAAAATAGTCCATTTGACATCAGTGGTTCAACCGTAATGTTTTGAAGCTATGAGAATACTGTTTGTGCACAAAGAAAACAAAAATAACACATTTATTCTACGTCAACATGCGTTGTGGTACTCTGTGCGTATGTGCGTCGACACGGAAGTGAAGAAATTGTTGAATAAAGTAGTTATTTTTGTTTTCTTTGTCCACAAAAAGTGTTCTCATAGCTTTGTAAAATTATGATTGAACCACTGATGTCACATGGACTATTTTAACGATGTCCTTACTACCTTTCTGGGCCTTGAACATAGTAGTTGCGTTGCTGTCTATGCAGGGTCAGAAAGTTCTCAGATTTATTAACAATATCTTAATTTGTGCTCTGAAGATGAACAAAGTTCTTACGGGTTTGAAACAACATGAGGGTGAGTAATTAATGACAGAATTTTCATTTTTGGGTGAACTAACCCTTTTTTGTTTATTTATTTTTTAGTTAGGTTAAAACTACAATCCAAAAGGATGGAAATTTTATATGCAATTCAAATGCATAAATGTTAAATTTAAGCTTAAAAAGCGCATTAATTTCTCTGTTTGTACATCCCGATCAATCTATCTGTACATTAGGCCTATGGCAAATGAGGGAAACCTGTTCGAAAACAGTCATTATGTTTCACCTTTGATCTTTAAAGGAGAAGTTCACTTCCAGAACAAAAATGTACAGATAATTTACTCACCCCCTTTATCATCCAAGATGTTCACGTCTTTCTTTCTTCAGTCGATAAGAAATTATGTTTCTTGAGGAAAACATTTCAGGAATTATCTCCATATAATGGATTTCAATAGTGCCCCCAAGTTTAAACTTCCAAAATGCAGTTTAAATGCAGCTTCAAATGGCTCTAAACGATCCCAGCCAATGAAGAAGGGTCTTATCTAGCAAAACGAGTGGTAATTTTCGAAAAAATTGACAATTTATATACTTTTTAACCTCAAATGCTCGTCTTGTCTAAGTTTGCGTGAGCTGTTTTTTTTCCCGGTTCAATATGGTCAATGCAGTTAGGGTATGTCGAAAAACTCCCGTCTCGTTTTCCTCTTCAACGTCAAAATTGCTCTACATCACTGTTTTACCTTTTTTCTGTAAAGACCGTTTGATCTACTTTGCATGTTTACTTCTGCAGTGATTTGGGAGAATTTTGAAGTTGGGGAAGAAAATGAGATAGGAGTTTTTCTACCCTAACTGTATTGGCCAAAAAAAAAAACGTTCACGCAAACTTAGACAAGACGAGCATTTGAGGTTAAAAAGTATATAAATTGTCAATTTTTTCGAAAATTACCACTCGTTTTGCTAGATAAGACCCTTCTTCATCGGCTGGGATCGTTTAGAGCCATTTGAAGCTGCATTTAAACTGCATTTTGTAGGTTCAAACTTGGCGGCACCATTGAAAACCATTATATGGAGATAATTCCTGAAATGTTTTCCTCAAGAAATATAATTTCTTATCGACTGAAGAAAGAAAGACATGAACATCTTGGATGACAAGGGGGTGAGTACATTATCTGTAAATTTTTGTTCTGAAAGTGGACTTCTCCTTTAACCTCTCACTGTAAACAGCGGCACCTGAAAACATCTTTACATTGATAAGTGTTTGTTGCTATACCAATATACACAGCCTCGCATAAAGTGCTGTTTGGAAATGACTAATGCACTGCACTCCATAGGTACACACTGCACTTGCACACTGTAGCATTGATGAATACCAACAAAACCACCCATCCTTTAGTGATGGACGTACGTGTCATATTAGCATTTTCCCAAACGTTCCCGAAATGCTGGTTCTTGAGAGCGTTTGCATCTGCCATGTGCCTGTTTCCACTCACTGCCATGTGAGATGGAATAAACACACATGCACGCCAGAGCAACGCTGTCATGAAGCTTATCTCATCGTGATTAGATTACTGCAGTGGCCTCCTAGCTGACTGCCCAACTAAAACCAACCACCTATGACAGGCTGCGTGGAGCACGCGAGCGTACGCTAGTCCGCGCGAACCTCTCTCTCATCACTATTTTGCATGCCTGCTGTCTATCTCTGATGACAAAGATAGACAACCACATCATTCACACGTGCAGAAAATGGCCTTGATGTATACACGCGTACGGAAGGAGACGCAGAGAAGGAAATGTGTTTGCGGTAATGAGAGTTACCTGCTTGTGATCGTGGATGTAGGCCTCTGCTCTGTTTCGTCTGTCAAAAACACAAACGGCTTCTTGTCTGGCAATCATCAGAGCTTTCTGCAGCTCTCGGTACTCTTGCGCTAACTTCAGATTGTCTTTTAGGGCTTTCTGTAGATTAACCTGGAACAGATTTGCACAGGATGTTCTCCATCAGCTTCTCAGAGACTCTTAACTTGTATAATGAACCATTAAAAACTAAAACAAAGACTTGAAGCTTAGCAAATGAAGAATGAACTCTATTTAAAGAAATAGTTCACATCAAACCTGTACGGTTTTTAAATTTCAAGATTACATTTTGAAGATGCGCTTTTCCATGCAATTACAGTACAATGAATTGGGACCGAAGCTGAAGGACACAAAAGCTGGACTATATTTAAACATTTCTGATAGCTTTTTGTGTGAGGAACAGACTGAAATTTAAGTTATTCACTGATAATCTTGCCCTTCAGTGGGCTGTTAACCTCTGTCGCCGGATCACTGAGTCAGTGAGTTGAACTTGAGAACTGGATTAGTCCGATTCATGAACAAATCATTCAGTTTTGTGAACCGAATCAACTGATTCATTAAAAACATCTGATTCAAAATTATTTTATGACTAGACATAGCAAGTTTTATCATGAACTCATATGAATATACAGAGGACAGTTACATTTAGTTTTGTTTCCCACTTTTTTGATACACTATCCACCTTATTTTTCCATTTGTAAATTTTTTGGGTCTGGCTTCTGGTCTCTTCTGGTCCACCTATTTTTAGCTGTACAAAACAGCTCGTTTAGCTCCTTGATATTGTAAATTGGTGTGGCTTACCATATTATTTTAATCTTAAATTATTTCAATTATTTTAATCTTATTATTTTAATTACAAACACTCTAGTTTGTAGTGCAAACATTTTACCATTTACTGCACATTGTTATTCTTCTCTATATCCCTACCCCTATACTGGCTAAGGAACCAGAAGTCTCGCCCATAGGCTCACTTCCACGTTGAAGAATTTTTTTTGAAGTTGTAAATTTCAGTCTTTCTGCTTCATAACTTCACTTTTACTTTAAAGTGTTACTTGCCCTTTCTTGTAATTAATCATGAAATTTTGCATCATTTTGCATCATTTAAACAACCTGCAGATTGATTTCGATTTACTTTTGGTAGACCTTTTATCCAAAGCAACTGCTTTAATCATTTTATCAATATGCGTGATTCCTGGGAATCAAACCCACAACCTTGCGCTTTCATTTCACACTTTACGTTGGGACCAGTTGGTTCACAGTAGTTGCAAAAAAATAATTTGGAGAAAAACAGCATTAGAATTAGGTTTTATTTATACACTTTTATTTATTTTTAATAATATTTATTATAATTTTAGCAACTTAGCAACTGGTTTTTATTTTTAAATATTGCTTTTTAATTTTTATTTCAGTTTTATTTCATTTTTTAATTAATTCAAGCAATTCTAGGCAGCTTTTTTAGTTTTAATTTATTTTAATATTATTTATTATAATTTTAGTAATTTTGCTGTGTGCGTTGAGCATTTTTAATAGTTTTTATTTTAGTAAAATTTTTAGTTTTCACACAGCAAAATTGCTAAAAATATAATAAATATTATTAAAATAAATTAAAACTGAAAAAAGTTGCCTTGAATTGCTTGAATTAATTAAAAAAATGAAATAAAACTGAAAGAAAAATTAGAAAGCAATATTTAAAAATAAAAACCAGTTGCTAAGTTAAAGCCCCAAAATACATCTAAAATTTAGGTTAGTAATTTTAGGGCTTCAACTTAATGCAATTCAAGGCTACCTTTTTAGTTTTCATTTATTTTAAGAATATTTATTATAATTTTAGCAATTTTGCTGTGTGCATTGAGCATTTTTAATAGTTTTTATTTTTTAATAAACTATTTAGTTTTAATTGATTTTTATTTCTGTTTTAGTTTTTATTTCAAGGGCCTTCAACTTAATGCAACTCAAGGCAACATTTTATTTTAGCTTTATTTAAATTATCAAAAATATTTTAAATGATTCAGTTTTAGTTAACAATAATAACCCTGCACAAAAAACACTTTTGTTTCAATATTTTGTGCATGCAGTGCAGTAACTTTCAAGCTTTTTATAGTGTTCCTTTAAGGATTAGTTCACTTCCAGAATAAACATTTCCTGATCGTTTACTCACCCCAATATCATCCAATATGTTCATGTCTTTCTTTCTTTCTGTAGTTGCAAAGAAATTGAGGTTTTTGAGAAAAATATTCCATATTTTTTTCCAAATAATGGACTTCAATGGGGATCAACGGGTTGAAGGTCCAAATTGCAGTTTCAGTGCAGCTTCAAAGGTCTCTACACGATCCCAGCTGAGAAATAAGGGTCTTATCTAGTGAAACCATTGATCATTTTCTTAAAAAAATTAAACTTGCTATACCACAAATTTTCAGCTTGCACTAGCTCGACTTCACATACTATGTAATTACGTCACAGAGGTCACACATGACGAAGGCACAAGTACCTAGTGTTTACAAAGTGAACGTGCAAAAAAAGTCAAACACCCTATACAAAAAAAGGTAAAACAATGATGCTGGACGATTTTGAAGTACACAGATGAAGAACTAACCACGCGTGACCTTTCCAAATTGATTGCGCAATGCGTGAAGTAACGGACGCGCGTCGCAGAGCAAGTGCAAGATGAGTATTTGTGGTTAAAAAGCATGTCATTTTACATTTTTTTTTTTTTAGAAAATGACCCTTATTTCTCGACTGGGATCAAGTAGAGCCCTTTGAAGCTGCACTGAAACTGCAATTTGGACTTTCAACCCGTTGATACCCACTGAAGTCCACTATATGGAGAAAAATCCTGGAATGATTTCCTCAAAAACTTTAGTCTAATTTCTTTTCAAGTGAAGAAAGAAAGATATGAACATCTTGGATGACATAGGGTAAATAAAAGATCAGGATTTTTTCATTCTAGAAGTGAACTAGCTCTTTAAGTATCCACATATTGGTTTTTTTCTTGCAATTTGCTTGTTTTACACTAAAACGAATCCTCTTTGAATGCAGTAACTCTAGTAATCATACAGCACTGGCGGAAATATGTAAACAAATTACAATAAATAACCGTCTGATTTGCTTGTCTCCACAATCTCCACAACCCTGTGTCAGCATCGGACACGTGGAGAGAGAGAGAGCTATGGAAAGAAGGATGGAGAGAGAAAGAGAAGAACATTTTCTGCTCTACCTGAGAATAAGGAATAATGAAGTGTGTCTGGGCAGTAAAACGACCCAGCGCTAAACTGATGAGTTTAACCCAGCACCGAGAGTGGCAGTAAACATGACAAATGCCGGCTATTGATTTAAAGCTTAATTACTGCATGCAGTGCTGACAAAACCCGTCTGATGCACCTCTGAAATGTAAATGGGACAAATTACACTTCATTGGCCATAAGAAACTGATGGTGTCTGCACTTTGCATCCTACTGCTTTTCTACTCACTGAGCGTCTGACTTCATCAAGTAAACAAGCTACATGAGAATATGATGAGGGGAGAGAAAAAAAAAAAACCCAATTCAGCTTGTGAGGAAGTCACAGCGGAGTGTGTCCGTAAGTGCAAGTTACATTTAACACATCTCGACTGATCGTGAAAGGAAATGCACAAGTGTTTAAAATGGTTACAAATGTCACGAGGTTAAAATCCGTGCTGTAAGTCAACACAAAAACTCTTGTTTACTTGCTTTATTCACATATCAATTAATTGGTGCTAGTTAGTTTTTTTAAGTTTAGTTTTTTCATGCTGTTTAACTCAGAAATATGTTACACTATGAAAATAAAATGGGTTGTAAAGATATTTATAAAGGTAAATTTGACACTGACCTTAATGCAGCGAGGAATGCAAAGGTCATGCCATTGATTCCCAGAGAATATGCGGATAAAACAGTTGCTTTGGCTAAAATCATCTGCCAAGTGCAGACATCTTAAGAATTTAAGGGGGGACATGTGGTCCAAGAAGGACAATTTAATTGCAAATTTATTATAAATAAAAACCAGATGAGACTAATAAAGATAAATGTATTTTTTTTAATGTTAGTTATCAAAATAGCATTCATATTATATAATTGTTTTATATTTATATATGTATTATAACGTCAAAAAAATATCAAGGTCTAAAATAAATATTTAAAACAAAAAAAGCAAATCTAAAAAACCTATAACATATATCTATCTATCTATCTATCTATATATATATATATATATATACAAATTTATTTTTCTTAATCTACCACTAAATTACCACTAAATAAATTATTAAAATGTTATTTTATATTTTATAAAATATTTTATATTTTATGCATAAACCTCACTAAATTTGCCTTATATGAACCAGAAAAAATGGGAACAAAAAAAAAAAAAAAAATAAATGTATAAATGTTTTTTCTTATGTTAGTTATATAAATAGCATTCATTAAATTATTTGGTATTTATATATTTATTATAATGTCCAAAGAAATATAAAGGTCTAAAATAAATATTTTTTAACAAAAAAAAGCTAATCTGAAAATCAACCTATAGCATACATTGTATATATATATATAATTTTTAAATATATTATTTTTCTTACTCTACTACTAATTTTTTTCTTTTATTTTATGAAAATTAACATTTTATGCATAAACCTCACTACATTTGCCTTATATGGCACAGACAAAAGGGGAAAAATATATTAAAAAAATAAACATAGAAATGTTTTTTAATGTTAATTATATAAATAGCATTCATATAATTATTTTATATTTATATATTTATTATAATGTCAAAAGAAATATAAAGGTCTAAAATAAATATTTAAAACAAAAAAGCAAATATGAAAATAAACTTATAGCATTCATTAAATTACTTTATATTTTATTATAATGTCAAAAGAAATATAAAGGTCTAAAATAAATATTTAAAACAAAAAAAGCAAATCTGAAAATCAACCTCTCTCTCTCTCTCTCTCTCTCTATATATATATATGACATTTATTTTTCATAATCTACCACTAAATTGTTCTTTTCTTGTTTTATTAAAATTTTCATTATCATATTCAAACCTCACTAAATTTGGCTTATATGGAAGTCTGTTTCTACCTCAGACAAAAGGGAAAAAAAATAAAAAATAAAATAAGTAAGACATTACAATGAAATAAATAGACAAAAAAAAAAAAAAAAAAAAAAAAAAAAATATATATATATATATATATATATATATATATATATATATACAAAAATTAAACCAGTAATTGCAAAATTTTGAAATAAGAAATAGTCGTATTGTAAGATACAGTGCAAGTATGTGAAATATAAATTTCAATTAGATTAAATAAAGTAAATCCCAATTGAGACAATTAAAGTTTCACAATACTGGAAAAAAATGGGGAAAAAAATAATAAAATCTGACAATAAGTCAAAATTATGTGGAAAAAAAAAATCACAATTATGGTTTTATTTGTTAATGTTCACTTCTTTCCAATGAACAAAGAAAAAACAGTGTACTCTAAAAACAAAAAGCCTTTTCTAATAAGCATGCCGATCTCATCTAAAACACATGACGCTGCGGTCGTCATCCGGTGTTGTGCGTCACTATCCACATTTCCTATGTTCATTAACATCTCATGACTGTGACGTCCCGACGACGCGCCTCAGGTCAATCGAAGGCACTCTGACACAATCTCTCTTTGTTGGAAATGTTAAAAGTCAAAACGTTTCTGCTGGGCGATGAATCTTTGTGCTGCTTTATTGTTTCCTGTGAGAAGTCTAAAGAGACTCTCTGCTCTGCTGCCCTGCAGCAAGTTAATGGCAGACTGGCTCTATGAGGGAGGACTTTTAATTCGGCTCCTGTCTCGCACCAACAACTTGTTTGGAGTTTGCTGCTTCTGCGCGCATGGCGGATTAAGCCCCATTGCCTTTTCTTGTTTTGAACTAATGCATTCTTGATCACCGTTTAATGAAACTATATACCACATGGCGATTTCACATTAGATAAGCCATGTGAGACTTTCATCAGGCGCCGGGCTCTGACTGAGGCCATAATCCCGAAACTCAACTCCCCCAATAAATAGCTTTTCCCTCCGAAAATGAAGTGATAATACGTGGGTTTCATGCAAAACATAACATATTATCTCTGACAGAAAATTATAAGAGCTTTCATCAAATTATTAGTGGAAATGTTCGTAGAGGTGTAATACTGAATGGCGGAGATTTCAGAGCAAAGGTGCTTGAAACATTAAGGATTTCATTTGTGCACATCAGAAGATATTAATATTAATGCACTGATTGTGTTTTAAAACATAAACCCTTTTTGGGATGTAAAAATCTTCACAGATTGTCTGAAATCACAGAAATCTTTGCAAGTGCAACGGGACATTTGGTCCAAGAAAAGACATTTTAATTACAAATGTATTTAGAAATAGGCTCAGCTGTTAAACTGTCAACTTGAGATTTGAAACTGTGGTGGAAGGAAGTAGTTCTGTACAAAAGAGGGTTTTTAAAGACACTCTGTGGTTGTTTTTTTATGTATTTACACACTTGTGCCGTCAAACTGTTGTGTAAATGTAATATCACACTCATAGCTGTGCATTATGAAATTGCTTATATACAGCTGAGGTCAAAAGTTTACATACACCTTGCAGAATCTGTTATTTTTCCACAAGAGAAAATAATAGTTGAATTTATAAAAATTACCACATTCAAAAGTTTACATACACTTGATTATTAATACTGTGTTATTACCTGAATGATCCACAGCTGTTTTTTTTTTTTTTTTAGTGATAGTGGTTTGTCCTGAACAGGTCCCACAAATTCTTTGGTTTTTCAGCATTTTTCAGCATTTTTGTATATTTGAACCCTTTCCAATAATGACTGTTTGATTTCGATATCCATCTTTTTACACTGAGGGACTCATATGCAATTATTAGAGAAGGTTCAAACACTCACTGATGCTCCAGATGGAAAAACGATGCATTAAGAGCCAGGGGGTGAAAACTTTTGAACAGAATAAAGATGTGTACATTTTTCTTATTTTGCCTAAATATCATATATATATATTTTTTTTTTTTCATTTAGTACTGCCCTTTAGAAGCTACAGAAGATACTTACATGTTTCCCAGAAGCCAAAATAAGTAACATTTTCCCTGATCTTCAAATTCCAAAAGTTTTCACCCCACTGACTCTTAATGCATTTTGTTTCCTTCTGGAGCATCAGTGAGCGTTTGAACCTTCTGTAATAGTTGCATATGAGTCCCTCATTGTCCTTAGTGTGAAAGGTGGATCTCATCATACAGTCATGGTTGGAAAGGGTTCAAAAGGGTCCAAAGAATTTGTGGGACCTGAAGGATTTTTCTGAAATACAGCGGGCAGGTTAACTGTTCAGAACAAACAAGGGACTCATGAACAACTATCACTAAACAAAAAAACACAGCTGTGGATCATTCAGGTAACAACACAGTATTAAGAATTAACAAGTGTATGTAAACTTTTGAACAGAGTCATTTTTATAAATTCAGCTATTATTTTCTCTTGTGATCTATATGTAAACGTCCTTATGTAAAATATCTTATTCAGGTCAGTACTAAATAAAAAATAACATTCATTTTGTATGATCCCTCTTATTTTGGTAAAATAATTAACATTTTTGCAGATTCTGCATAGTGTATGTGAACTGTATATTGATGTATGACCTCAACTGTACATTTATATTATTATAAAGTTGTTCATATATAAAACAGTGTGCATTTTTGATGTTATTAATACATTACTATTGTGCTTTTCCAAATTTATGAAAATCTATGCATGCTGTAACCTTTTATGTGCATATCACTGCAAATGCTAATGACATAAAGCTGCTGTCAACACAGCAAGCTAACAGTAGATTATATTGTACAAATGTTTTTTGTTTTTTTTGTTTCATATGTTTAGCTCTAAGTGTCTTGAAATCATTTGGTATCACTAGGTATTCCATAAAAATGACATCGTCATACAAAGGAAATCTAAATATTTATAAAGGTAATTTCAGCTTGAATGGTGATTGGAGCACATCAAATCCCCTAACCTATCAAATGCACTCATGCTCGTTCGGCTTCAGCTGATCTGTTTTCTGATATGTAAAGAAAACATTTGTTAACCTGGATTATAAGTATTTAAATAGCAAAGCCGATCTAGAATCAGCCCATATAGGAAGCCCTGACAAAATAATCTTGACATAAATGTAAATATTAAAGAAAGGGCTCTTAACCTCAGTGTCCTTCATGACAGCCCGCCGTTGAGTGAACAGTGCTGAGTGAATCTGTGCGTGATGAGACTTCCTTTGTACGCAGGAAGCTATATCTCTGTGTACGTTATCCATCACTACTGTGGCTGTCCCATGTTTGAATGCCATAGTGTTTGACAAGTCCCTGAAACAAACAAATCAAAACAAGCATGGAAATCTAATATACATATATATGGTCAAACATATATTGTGTACAGTATTTCTTACTGTAGCTCTGATATAATGTCTGGCATAGTGCTGACGGTTTGTTCCATCTTGTCTGATTCTTGTTTTAACTCTTGAGACTTCAGGTCGAGCTCTTTGATGTGGTTTGAAATCTCCTCATACCTCAATAACACCACATTAAGGCTATCCTAATAGCAAATATTAATAAACTATAATTAAATATAGTAGCAATAACATACTATAATTAGAGGAATACAAATGGAATCATTTAATCACTTTTAAAGTTTTTAAGTAAGCTTTTTAAGTAGAAATATGTAATATTGTTGGATACGAAATGTATTTACTGTAATATAAATCAAGTATAATTTTATTTTCACCTTCACAGAATTCAAAGTTTCCTGATGGTGTTTCTTTTGCTCCTCAAAATCATCTGAGAGGCTTCTGTGTGCTGTGCGCATTTCACTTAGCTTTGCTTTCAAGTTTTCAATTTTCTGAGAAAAAAAAGAATGAATATTTACTTTTACTTAACGTTTACTTAACTCAGTAATAACTTCACTGGACCTTATAGTCAACATGAATCAATAATGACCCTATTTACTTTCTTAATAAATTTACACAGTCTTTGCCCGATTCATCAGTGTTTGTCAATAAAAAGGTAAAACCGTTGTCAACTTCTAAAAATAATATTTCTCTTCCTCTCATGTATCAAAAGCCACACAGGTGGGGAAAATAATATTAATCGATAATATCATAGCCTAACATGTCAGAGCTAAACAAATCCAAATTTGAATACAATATTTTTTAGATGAATATTCAGTTTCTTTCAGTTTCATCTCATGGGGACAGGGGTATATGCACATTATGAGTGAACTTGAAATTAGCCAATACTTGAAAGATGATTTTTACAGTATACCAGCAATATTTACTGTATGCCCAACAGATTTACCTCAGATTTTTCTGTATATGTCCTTCTCAGTTGCTCCACCTCAATCTCCAGTTGAGTGGTTGTAGACAAAGTGTCTTCATACTTCTTCTCCAGCTCACCTTTCACCCTCTCACAGTCTGTTTGTTCGCGATTATATTCGGCTGCCTCTGCGTCCCTATTACCCTGAACATAAAACATGCAATCAATTACAATATATCAATTCTAAACATTAACAGACACAGAAAATGCACACACAAAGTAGTGCAACACTGGCATTGCTTCATCAATTATCATCATTGGAATGACAGGTTTTACCTTGAGAATATCTAATGTGGTCATTTCAGTCATTATCAGGCTCTTCATTTTGTCTATCTCTTTCTGCCAACCAAAAAGAAAAGACATCAAAATCACATCACCTGATTATGAAAACATGGCAAACAAGACAAAAAACAAAATCCAAAGCAGCTCAGAAGTGACTTTAGGATAATTCTCTACAAACACATTATCTTAAAGGCATAGTTCATCCAAAAATGAAAATTCTGTCATTAATTACTCACCCTCATGTCGTTTCAAACTCGTAAGACCTTTGTTTATCTTCGGAATACAAATTAAAATATTTTTGATGAAATCCGAGAGTTTTCTGACCCTGCATAGACAGCAACAGAAATGTTCCCAGGCCCAGAAACGTAGCAAGGATATTGGTAAAATAGTTCATGTGACATCAGTGGTTCAACCGTAATTTTATGAAGCTACGAGTGTATTTTTTGTGCACAAAGAAAACAAAAATAAGGCCTTTATTGAACAATTCTTATAGCATGCCGTAGCAGACGGGATGAAGAGAATTGTTGAATAAAGTTATTATTTTATTTTATTTGCACACAAAAAGTATTCTCGTAGCTTCGTAAAATTACGGTTGACCTGGTAACATTTCAGCTGCGCTGCTGTCTATGCAAGGTCAGAAAGCTCTCGGATTTCATCAAAAATATCCTAATTTGTGTTGTGAAGATGAACAAAGGTCTTACGGGTTTGGAACAACATGACGGTGAGTAATTACGACAGAATTTTCATTTTTGGGTGAACTATCCCTTTAACAGCTGTCAAAAAAGACCAATAAAGACACTGAAGTACTACTATACTCAGCCAATTTTGCTAAACCTCTTATGTAAACTAAAGTTTACAAATAATTATTTACGTAACTATTTATTAATTAAGTAATTATTTACTCACAGTCACATTCATGTTCTCTAACTTATTTTTCTATGGGACACAAAAGGATAAAAGCTACAGCAGATATTTCAGTTAATTCCTCAAATAAAGCTATTTTATGGCTTCAGAAGAAAAAAAACATGAATCATATGCACTGATTTTATAATGCTTTTATGCTTTTTTTATCACTCTTAAATATAATAGTTCCATAAGGGGGTTTTTGCAGTGATGCCATCAAAGAACCATTTTTTGTTCCCCAAAGAACCTTTCAGCCAAGTTTTTTTTTTTTTTTCTTAAAGGGATAGTTCACCCAAAAATGAAAATTTGGTCTCACCCTCATGTCATTTCAAACTAGTAAGAGCTTCGTTCATCTTCGAAACACAAATTAAGATATTTTTGATGAAATCCGAGAGCTTTCTGAACAATACAACGCGTGACAACGTGCGTCAAAGACTGACACAGAAGAGAAGAAATTGTTGAAAAAAGTTGTTATTTTTGTTTTCTTTGTGCACAAAAAGTATTCTCATAGCTTCATAACATTATGATTAAACCACTGATGTCGCATGGACTATTTTATCAAAGTCCTTACTATGTTTCTGTGCCTTGAACATGGTAGTTGTGTTGCTGTCAATGCAGGGTCAGAAAGCTCTCATTTCATCAAAAATATCTTAATTTGTGTTCCGAATATGAACAAAGGCCTTGTGGGTTTGGAATGCTATAAGGGTGAGTAATTAATGACAGAGTTTTTATTTTTGGATGAACTATCTAATTTGAAGAACATTTTAATAGTCTGAAGAACCTTTTTCCACTGCAAAGAACCTTTTGGAAGTTGAAAAGGCTCTTCATGGAACTACAGATGCCAACAAAGAACCTTTTTGAAAGAACCTCTTTGTGTTGACAAAATTCTTAAATTCTACAAGTTTTATCTATTGAAATAAAATAAAGAAATAACAGCATACAGGTGTGGAACGTTATGAGGGAAGTAAATGATCATAGAAGGGCTTCCATCATTGGAATTGAATGGGGCAGGTGTCCTCTTACCCTGTTCTTCAGCTCTTCCAGAAAGGTTTGGCGCTCTAGGCGGTCCAACTCGGCTTTGGTGTCTGAGTGAACGGCAGACACCTGGTCAAACTCGGCTTTGACCGGTTTCCACTGCTTCTCACTCAAACCGATTTTCTGCAGGACATGCTCACGATCCATCAGTAGCTTTCTCACAGCCTGTTCACTGGGACAAAACGGCCACAAACAACATCATAAAACACAGTCCGTCCCCCGAGATCCACACCACAATGTACTGCAGCCTGCTCACAAAAAAATGCTTACACAGCATTCAGCAAATTTCACAACTGGAAATAAAATGCTCTGAATACAGTATGTAAAATCCAACTGATTACATGAGATGTGCCAATATATATATATATATATATATATATATATATATATATATATATATATATATATATAATGTATGTATACACACACACACACAAAAACAGAAGATTTTTAATGTTTTTTAAGAAGTCTTTTCTGCTCATCAAGTCTGCATTTATTTGATCCAAAGTACAGCAAAAACAGTAAAATTCTGAAATATTTTTACTATTTAAAATAACTGCTTTCTATTTGAATATATTTTAAAATGTAATTTATCACTGTGATATCATAGCTGAATTTTTAGCATCATTACTCCGGTCACATGATGCTTCAGAAATCATTCTAATATTTTGATTCGCTGCTCAAAAAACATTTGCTATTATTATTTTGCTGAAAATAGCTGAGTAGAATTGTTTCAGGTTTCTTTGATGAATAGAACGTTCCAAAGAACAGCTTTTAACTGTAATAGTAATCTTTTGTAACATTATAAATGTCTTTATCATCACTTTTGATTAATTTAAAGCATCCTTGCTAAATAAAAGTATTAATTAAAATAAAATTAATTAATTAAATTAAAAATTATACTGCCTCCAAACTTTTGAATGGTATAGTGTATAATGTCACAAAAGCTTTTTATTTCAAATAAAATTAAGATGAATCAAAATAATAAATGACTGAAGTAATGATGCTGAAAACTGTTCAAAAACTTTTGACTGGTAGTGTATATAGTTATGCTTTTATTGTCATTTTGATGATTTTTTTAAACTGTCTTTATGCTTGCTTTTTAAATGAAATGGAAAAAAATAAAAATAAAACTTCAGTATCTATTGCTAAATAACAAAATGCAACTATGCATTTTTTTTTAAATTTGCATATCATGGTAATATCCATAAATTGATTATTATAACATCATTGATTTTATCGTAACGTCATCCGCTTCTAGTTATTTTAGCTGTACAAAAAGAGTCTATTATGCTGCTTGATATTGCAAACTGGTATTTGTTCTTTTAATTTATTATCGTAATTATAAACATGCTAGTTTGTAGCACAAATTTGTTATTTTCCTAGTTACTTATCTGTAGCAACTAAGTCTCGGCTTCTGAATCAAAAGTCTCGCACATTCACAGAAAACAGCTCGCAAAATAAGGTGGATAAGGTATTTTTTGCGTGCTAAATCATTGTGCTAGTTCATGCTGCGGTGCTGCTTCACAGCATTTTAATTTCAGAAGCAACGCTACACACACCTACACATTTTTAATGAAGTGGAATTAGAGTTGTTGCATGATTTCATGACATGATCTGCGGAACACAGATTCCGTGTTGATAATTAAAGAATCCAACACTCACACAACAGACCAATGAACCACAAGACATTTCCAGCACATTTCTCATAGTGTTGTCATTCGAGTCTCCATCTCCAACATGGAATCTAATGCTGATCCGTAAGTTGGAAAGGATCACTACTGTATATCCAGATTTTATTCCATGTCGTAGTTTCTCACGATGCGTTACAGATTCAACTGAACGAGAATATATGAACAGCACTATTGGCTTGTGTACGAAAACATATGGTCTTCATAGATCTTATGGAGGCAACGTCATTTGTTGTTGCCGTACCATGGACAAATTTAGGGGAAGTAACAACATGGGATTGTTTTTCATTTGGATCGATTTCATTTTCTGCAGTTCTATGAAAAATCTTTGTTGTACTTCTTGTTGTTCGATAAAATTATGTTATTGTGCTTGAAATTTGGACTGTACAGAAGAGTCAGAAATGAACTTTTCAATTAAGGAGCAATACTTGCCCTATTTCCAAGGGCATTTTTTATATTTGTGAGGGCAAATCACATTATTATTATAAAAAAAACATATGTTGTCTATAATGTCAAACACTTAAATTTACCCAATTACTTTATTCAATATGTTAAACTGTTGTCAATAACAATATACTGTTTAAAATTATTTCTAAATTATACATGTAAAAATAGGAACTCATAGGGCTGTCATATTATGACAAAAATCATTGTTGTAGATTATTGCTCTTTATATTGTAATAATGATTATTAATATCGACAAAGAAAACAAAATAAAAAGTTCTTGAATTTGACTTTTTTAAATTTAAGGCCTGATAAACCTTTGAAAATAACAATATTCCTGAAGTGGTACTTAAAAAGTACTTGAATTATTTAAAGACTATTAAATAAGTGTTTAAATTTTTCAATAAGCACATATCTGTTCACACAAAATTCAACAACAACAACAAAAAAATCATACCTTTTTTGCTTATTTCAGTTAATGCCAGAAAACTAGCGAGCTAAGCCAGTGGTAGTACTGACAATGTCGTGTAAACATGGCTGAGAACATGAAAAGAGGAACAGATGAACCAAATCAATTGAGTTATTTAAGCTGGAACTGCTCTGATTGATTCAAACTTGTGACTTTGATCGTTCATTTCAAGCGATTTACTAGCAAAAACCCGATCAAATTAAAATAGCCATTCATTTTTGAATTTCTACATCGCTTGTAATGATTTTAAAAATCACGTAGTGATGGGTGAAATGGAGCTTTTCGAAACTCTGAATCAGTTAAACCACTGTGTCGCAAAATGATTCAATCTTTTGAAGCACTCCAATCAGATTGGGACTTCAAATCGCATATTGCGAGTCATTTGATTTAGATTTGGACTTTGGAGTGGGTTCGTGAATCATTTGACTTAGATGGGGACTTCAAATCATGTATTGCGAATCATTTGATTTAGATCGGAACTTCGGAGCAGGAATCATTTGATTCAGATCGGGACTTCGGAGCAAGCAGTGCAAATCATTTGATTTAGATCAGAATGGGTTTGTAAATCATTTCACAAATTCAGTGATTCAGATCAAATAATTCGCAATACGTGCTTCGAAAATCGAAACTTCGGAGCGGGTTTGCACATCTTTTGATTTAAATCAGAACTTCGGAGCGGGAATCATTTGATTCAGATTGGGACTTTGGAGCAAGCAGTGCAAATCATTTGATTTAGATCATAATGGGTTTGTAAATCATTTCACAAATTCAGTGATTCAAATCAAATGATTCGCAATACTGGCTCTGAAGATCGGAACTTTGGAGCGCATTCGCGAATCTTTTGCTTTAAATTGGAACTTCAGAGCAGAAATCATTTCATTCAGGTCGGGACTTCGAAGCATGTAGCGTGAATCATTTGATTTAGATCAGAATGGGTTCATAAATCATTTATGATACGGGTGCCAAAGATTGGAACTTTGGAGCGGAAATCATTTGATCCAGATTGGGACTTTGATGCACACAGTACGAATCATTTAATTTAGATCAGAACAGGTTCGTAAATCATTTCACAAATTGAATGATTCAAATTAAATTGTTCGCAATATGCGGGACTTCGGTGCAGATTCGCAAATTATTTGATTCAGTTCGGGACTTCGGCGTGTGTATGGCGAATCATTTGTTGCGACAGCCGTAATATGTTGTTTCATTTTGCAGGGGTGTTTTTTGCCCATTTGTCTTGAATTTATGGGGCGTTTTTGTTTATTTTGGTGGCATTTTTGCCACAGGCCCATTTAATTTATGCCCTGCTGTATAGTGAGTACAGGATGCTGTTGATTGCAGTTTACCAATTAAAATATCACCAGTAAAATACTATATTCAGACGTTTACTGTGAAATAAATGTAGACTATGCAATTCTCTGTCACAACACAACAAATACTGAAAAACACAGCAGACACAGCTAATCATTAGTGATAATCATTAGCATTCAGTATACCTAATTTAATTTAAAATAAAACGTTATCTGAAGTTTATGGGACAAACCTTTGGTAGATCTTTCTCTTGTAGTCTTCAATTTCCAATTTGTGCTCTTTGTTTTTGTCTCGCAGGGTCGATACGTCACGTCGCTTTTGGCTTAAGTTTGCATCCAATACAGACACCTTTTCATCACCTTCGAGTTTCTGATAAACACAGTAATGCCCATTATTTACATTTGTTTACCATCACTTTCACTTTTTCATATTCAAGTCTTTGTTTGGAGGCTAAATTCAACTATATTCACATGTTGTGCATAAAATAAAATGCTAGCCTCACACAAAATATCATATTTTAAGCATCTTTGCATATATGTAACCCTGGACCACAAAACCAGTCATAAGGGTCAATTTTCTGAAATTGAGATCTATACATCATCTGAAAAGAAAGGTTAGGATAAGGCAATATTTGGCTGAGATACAACTATTTGAAAATCTGGAATCAAGAGGGTGCAAAAAAAATCAAAATATTGAGAAAATCACCTTTAAAGTTGTCTTAATTAAATTCTTAACAATGCATATTGCTAATCAAAGATTAAGTTTTGATATATTTACAGTAGGAAATTTATTAAATAACTTTATGGAACATGATCTTTACTTAATATCCTAATGATTTTTGGCTTAAAAGAAAAATAGATAATTTTGACCCATACAATGTATTATTATATTGTGTGTGTATATATATATATATATATATATATATATATATATATATATATATATGTTTGTTCTAGCACAAACAAAAGCCTATTTTCAATTCACTTCATATTTCTGTTATAACAGTCGTGTCAAAACATTCATGAAAACTAAAACATCACATAGCACCACCTATAGTCTAACCAAGTTTTGTTATTTTGGAAAGTTTCTAAACTTTTAAAACTGTTGTGGCAGAACAACACGAAAAATGCACAAAATACAAATTTAAAAAGGAATAAACAAACTGCTAAAGAAACAAGTGAGCGCTCTGTGGCTCATTCACTCAAGCGTGGTGTAATTGTGAAATCAGGGCTTAGACAAAATGGAGGCTCTAAGAGAATAAACACAGCAGATCAGTGTAAGGAATCGTGGGCCTTTCCTGCCCTCCAGAGGACGTGAGGGTTGACATCTCCAGCACGGCACATAATTTCACCTCTGATTTATATTGTCTCAAATAACAGGCTGTAGTACTTACAGATGTTTGTATCTGGTTTTGAAGCTGCATTATGTCATTCTTCTTTATCATCAATATCTCTTCTTTATCATCTTTTTCAGCTTTTAATGTTCTGACCTAACAAAAAGGTGGGTAAAAATAATATTTAGCACAAATGCTCTTTCAGGAGACTATTTTTAAATTTAAAAAACGGAATTAACATGAGTTTATGACTGTTACAGTCAGAATATTCCAAAATAATATCCCGTGAGCAAACTGGCAGGTGAATGTATTCTAAACGAATACTGACTTCTTCATTTATGTCTGTTTCCTGCCTCTCAAACTGATGCGTTTCTTTCACCAAGGCTTTGATTTGGCCGTCTCTCAATGTTAGTTTTTCTACCGACTCTTTAATTTTTCTTTGAAACGCCTCACACTGTGACTGCAGCTGCTGTAACTCACTCCTGTAAGCAGAGAAAGAGAAATCATGTCATTCCCCCTGTAGTCCACTTTACATGTCTGTATACCGCTTCATACAGATGGAGGGAAGCAGCTGAATGACATCAGATCCTGTTAAAACACTACTCAGTTTTGTCAGTATTTCATACGTAGTTTAACCTAAATGAAACTGTATTAGCATGATCTGTTTGTTTTTAATTCGTTTATCTGCATAATGTCAAATATGTGATTTTATTACCAGAGGTTGACTATATGATAGTATAATAGACTAAACCTAAAATCTATAAATGCAACATAAAAATTGCTAAACATGTCCACAAGGCTGATTCTAAGCAATGTTTTTCATGTAAGACATTTACAACATTAAACAGTTTAGTGAAATAAAGGTGTGACGTAAATGTAGGTCAAAAGTACGGCATTAAATATCCTTTGAAAGAAGATAACATGAATTAGAATGTAATTTACATCAGTAGAATATTATAAAGTGATTGATTTTTCTGAATATATTTTTGAAACAGTGATGGATTGGAAATAATCTGTGAAGACAGAGAGAACAGCATTTTAGTGACACCTTCTGTCTGGATTGATATAACACGAGTGAACCGAAATAAAAATGAAAGCCTGATGTTAGTTTCCAAATGACAAAAAATACTCACTGCTTGTCACTCAGATGATTTCTGATCGTTTCCATTTCTTTGTTCATTTCTCCTTTCCTAAGGTTTGCTCTGAATTCCTCATTTTTAAACTCCTGCTGAAGACTCTTTAGCTTCTGAGAGATGTTTGAAAACGTCTCAGTGGCCTAGAAAAACATTTGTGATAATGTCTTTATGAATAAATATAATAATTAGACAATGTTTTATTCATGGCAACATGGCTTAACAATAAAAACTGATTTAAAAGCATTTAAAATACATGATAATCAGGGACTTAGTTTTGTCCATATATTTTTTTTTATAATTGACTGGGATGGACAGTCAGTGTTGTTATTAAACCAATGCTAAAATTATTTAAAAAATTAAAAAAAAAAGTTGTAGTTAACTGAAAGCAGAAATAAAATTAAATATCAAAATGAATATAAATATTAGATGAAAAAATTAGGAAAATCAGGATTTAATAGGAAATAAATAAATTGAAGTACTACAATTAAAAATGAAACAAAAACAGATTAAAGCTAAATAAAAAATTATAAATAAAAAATAAAAACACATAAAATTACTAAAACTTAAAATTTTAAACATTTTCATATAAAAAAAAAAATATTAAAATATGAATACATTCTATAATAGCATATAAATAATACTAAAATAACACGGTTGGTAGTTAATTCACACACACAAAAAAATAAGAAGAACATTTTTTTTCCCCCAATTTTAAAATACTTAAGTTTAGCACTCTTTATTGATGAATTCTTTGAAATTCCCTGTAGCTAAAAAAGTGGGTGGCTACTGTTGCGCTCCTTTCTGGACTCTTTTAGTTAGACCTCCATCCCTTCTTCTCTTTGGTTTTGTCTTATTGATTTCAGGTCCTCTAAACAAGCCAACAAACAGGTTTCGCAGTAAACACACCTCGCTTTGTGCTGTTCGGATCTGCTTCATGATTTCACTCTCCAGCTGGAGTCTCTCGTGCACGAGCGGCCCGTGTTTCCTCATAAAATCGATATCCTCCTTCAGACGTCGGTTCAGCACCTCCGTGCGGGTCAGTCTGTCTCTCACCTGCGGCAGCTGATCTCTCCTCATTTTCAGTTGCCACGTAAGCTCAGCGATGTCTGCGCTGCAGGCTTCACGCTCTGACCGTGCAAATATAAGACGGACGGATGCGAAAAGTCAAGGATGGAGCAGAAAACACATTATTTTCGTAGTTAAACTTTTTTAAAGACCCCAAAACATTAGTTTTGTGACGTTCAGCCCATGTCTGTAAGCTTGAGGACACCTACATGCTTGTGTTTAAAACATACATGTCTTGCTTTTCCTGGAAAATTTAAGTTCTGTCATTATTTACTTGGTAATGATGGAAATACAGTTGATGGTAGCCATTGACATCTATTGTATGGGAAAATATACTGTCGATGGCTGAAAATATGAAGTCAATGGCTACCGTCAACTGTTAGGTTACCAACATTCCTCAAAATATGTTCTTTTGTGTTCAGCTGAAGAAAGAAACTCATACAGGTTTGGAACACCTTAAGGGTGATTTTTTTTTTTTGGTGAACTATCCTTTTAAAATGCTATATATAATCGAACAATAAACTAATAGGAATTATACTTTCCTTAATTTACATAGTTTCATTGTTATGCAAAAATAAAGCTTTTTTTAAAAAAGAAAGGGAGGATACTTCCTGTCTCATTAGGAAATGTCAACAAAACTGTTATTACTATTGTATTTTAGTATTTATAACTCTTAGTTTAACAGGTTTTAGCCATTTCATTATGAGTGTTTAGGCATTTTTATTAGTCTTTTTTTTTTATAAAATGACTATTTAGCTTTCATTAACTTTTATTTCCGTTTTAGAAATTTCAGAACATCAACTTAAAATAAACAAAATTTTGAATTTTTGGCTAAATGAAATACAGTCATTTTAAGTTTTACTTTACTTTATACACTACCAGTTTTTTTATACACTGTTAGATTTTTTATGTTTTTTAAAGAATTTTTTTAAATTAAATTAATTATAGAAATTAATACTTTTATTTAGCAAGGATGATTTAAATTGATCAAAAGAAATGATAAAGACATTTATAATGTTAAAAAAGATTTTTATTTCAGATAAATTCAAATCTTCTGAACTTTCTGTCCATCAAAGAAACCTGAAAAAATTCTACTCAGCTGTTTTAACATAATAATAATAATAATAATAATAATAATAAATGTTTTGAACAACAAATCAGAATATTAGAATGATTTCTGAAGGATTGTGTGAGTGGAGTAATGATGCTAAAAATTCAGCTTTAAAATCACAGGAATTACATTTTAAATTACATTTTAAAATATATTCAAATAGAAAAGAGTTATTTTAAATAGTAAACATATTTCAAAATGTTACTGTTTTTGCCATACTCTGGATCAAATAAGTACAGGCTTGGTGAGCAGAAGAGACGTTAAAAAACATAACAAATATTTCTGTTCACAAAGTTTTTACTGGTAGTGTATTGTATAGTGCAGTTTATATTTGACCATTTTTGTGTTTTTGATTACCATTCTAAATATTTTTGTACTGTACATTGTAACAGAACAGAACAGAACAGAATAGAATAGAATAGAATAGAATAGAATAGAATAGAATAGACCATTTATTGCCACATTACTGGGCCTGAAGTAAAACGTTAGTGCTGAGAAAACAGGTTGAACATAAATTGCATGTTGTAATCAATATCCATTCTGACCTTTCTGCATTGCCACAGGAAACTCTTTCTGCTTCCAGAGACGGAGACTGTCCAGTTTCTCTGAAAGTTTCTTTGCTTTCTCCTTTTCGTCCTGTAGAGCCTTCTCTGCATCTCTCCGATCCAACTCAAGACGCTCGATCAAACTTATCACTTCTACCAGGACGTCTTCGGTTTCTGTCCAGAGCGATGTTAACACTCCACTGTCTATTTACAAATGAATAAATTATTATTATTTTTATTGTTATGTATTCACTGTTCCACAAGTTTCCGTAATGCATTTTTTCGTTTAGGTGCGTCAATCCATTGAATCACTTTTATATAAAACTCTGATTCGCACTCACATAAAGCCAACTTTTCTTTTCGTTTTATTAATTCATCACCAGAGGACCAAGACATTGTGTCTTTGTCCTCTGGTGATGAATTAATAAAAAGAAAAGTTTTATATATGTATTTACTGTTAAAATACATATTTTAGATGAAAAACTAGATTTAAATTAGAAATGTTCCCTGGTCAACTAATTGAAATAAATTATTTCAAAAGTATTTCATTTACAGATAATAAGTATTTTGAAGTTCTACAATTATTAAAACTAAAGCTGAAATAATAATAAATTAAAGATATATAAAACTAATAGAAAGCACAGCAAAATTAATAAAACTTAAACTAAAATATAGTATAGTATAATATTTAGTGATACAGGTTTGTTCAAATCCCCCACTATGTAAATAAAACTAAGTGCATATTATGACCTTAAAATATTAAGGAGATTCAAGACTGTCCATCATTACCTTGTACACAAAGCCCCATGCCTTCAATACTCAGCTCTGCATTTTTGCCATCAGCAGAAACACATCTAAACACAAAGGCAAATATGTTATTTAATCTGAACATTTTTATGAATATTTATAACTTATTTTCTGATGATATGTTAGAGCTCACATACTATATAACAGGTATAAACCCACATAGACCGCTGATCATATGGGCTATCTTACTGGAAAAATGGTTTACAATTGATGTATGTAATGTGGAAAATCTATAATGCTATATAGCTCACTTCCAAATGATACTGTTCTCGTTTTCATGTGAGGTTTCATGCTGAGCATTATCACCCTACAAGACAAGAGACATTCATTATTCATTCATTATGTAATATGAGAGCAAAGAAAATAACATGCAATTTAAGCTATAGTACTATAAGCTCAATCTGGGTTTGATCTGCGTGGTGCTGGTTTTGAGTCTTGGTCAGTGATGGTCTAAAATAATACAATCCATCTTCAGGTTTTGATTCTACAGTACCTGTTGGCCCCAGTTTTCCAGTTTGGACTTCAGTTCCTGGATGTGAGACACTGCTTTGTTCACACATGGTGCTGGAGTGTTAACCAGAGCACAGCTGCGACGCCTGCTGGAGGTAACCGCCTCTCCCTGCTCTGAAACGTACAACTGACTTTGATCACAGAGATCACGAAGATCTCACATACTGAAACCTTAAAGAAATAGTTCACCCAAAAGAAAAGTTGCTTGAAATTTACTCATCCTCAGGCCACCAAAGATGTAGATGAGTTTGTTTCTTCATCACAGCAGATTTGGAGAAATTTAGCATTACATTTCTTGCTCACCAACGGATCTTCTGCAGTGAATTTGTGCCATCAGAATGAGAGTCCAAACATCTGATAAAAACATTGCAATAATCCACAAGCAATCCACATCAATCCAGTGCATCGGTTAACATCTTGTGAAAAGAAAAGCTGCATGTTTGTTCATAATTTTGCTTTCTCCAATAAAAAAGTCGACTCATCTGAATTACATGAAGCACTACATTTCTTGCTCACCAATGGATCCACTGCAGTGAATGGGTGCCGTCAGAATGAGAGTCCAAACAGCTGATAAAACATCACAATAATCCACGAGTAAAAACTTTTTTGTTCTCTCAAATCAAAATGCACCCACATATCACTATTTTGGACTGTTTCGGCTTGCAAATATTGTTTGATGTGAGCATATTTTTCACCTGATTCAGATGAGTCAAATTTTTTACTGGAGAAAGCAAAATTATGAACAAACATGCAGCTTTTCTCTTCACAAGACAGAAACTGATGGACTGGAGTGATGTGGATTACTTGTGGATTATTGCAATGTTTTTATCAGCTGTTTGGAATCTCATTCTGACGGCACCCATTCACTACAGAGGATCCATTGGTGAGCAAGTCCCAATGCCAAATTTCTCCACATCTGTTCTGATAAAAAAACAAACTTATGCACATCTTGGATTTTATGAGTCTCTTTTTTAATATAAAATCTTTTTTTGTTTATAATCACATGCATGGAATAATTGTTTAAAATAAGCCCAGAAACATACAGACATTTTTTGTTGTCTTTTAGGATGCTTTATTGTTTATCGCTAAACTCGACTTTGTTGAATTCATCGTAACTATTAATATTTACATGGCCATTTGTAAATTTAATGGTTCTGCCTTCCAGATTCGCTTCTAGCTATTTTTAGCAGTACAAAACGACTCGTTTTGCGGCTTGATATTGCAAACTGGTGTGTCTTACCATATTATTTTAATGTATTATCTTAATTATGAACACACTGGGTTGCAGTGCAATCAGTTTTACCATTTACTGAACATTATTCCTCTCGTTATTTCCCTATAGCGGCTAATGAACCAGAAGTCTCGCACATTCAGAAAACGGCTTGCTTCTGCATTGAAAAATAAGGTGGATACTGCATGTTTAGCAAATAAAATTGACAATATTGTACTTTACCTTGTAAGAACGCATTTTTTGTTGTCTTTTAGGATGCTTTATTGTTTATTGCTGAACTCAACTTTGTTGAATTCATAGTAACTATTAATATTAGTGCAACCATTTGTAAATTTGATGGTTCTGGTTTCCAGATTCACTTCCAGCTATTTTTAGCAGTACAACTCGTTTTGCAGCTTGATATTGCAAACTGGCATGTTTTACCATATTATCTTAATGTATTATCTTAATTATGAACACACTGGGTTGCAGTGCAATCAGTTTTACCGTTTACTGAACGTTATCCCTTTCGTTATTTCCCTATAGCGCCTAATGAACCGGAAGTCTCACACATTCACAGAAAACGGACAGTGTTGCCAAGTTTCCCCACGGAATTGGGCTAGTTTAACACTGTTGCCGCAGGTTGTTTTTCATGTCCACTGGTTGAAGCAACCCGATAATGTTATATTTAGCCCCTGGAATGCAAAATGTACCTGGGAAACCCCTCCAAAAAAGTGTATTTTATTTTCGGAACGCGATTTTTACTGGGCGACCTCCCTCGAAATGCGATTGGGCTAGTTTTGAGTAGCAATTGAGCGGGTTTTGTCGTGAAAACCTGACAACCCTGAAAACGTCCGTGTTAAAAATTAAGGTGGATATACTCCATTCTTAGCAAATAAAATTGATAAACAATATTGCACTTTACCTTGTAAGAACGCTCCTTCACTTGAAGGAAACTTGAGTAACTTTATATCAGGCATCTCTCAAAAAACATCTGAAAATCAGAACAAAAAGCAAACCAAAATCCTATGGTACTTTGATTTGTTGTTTTTTAAAATATTTTTTCTGTGGTAAACATTGGCTTTCTGTAACATGATCATACATTGGTGATGTGTCATTGGCATTAATCAAAACAGCTCTTTAACTACCGTCGGCACAAAATAAACACCGTTATCATAAGTTAATTAGTAATGAAGGCAGGTTAAACAAGGTTAATAGTCGCATGTATCAGCTGGCTACAGCAACACAACAGGTTTGACTGTGATTCACGCTCTCAGTACTTACATTTTTCGCTGATAAAGCGCAGAACGTTGAGCCATGAATGATATTTATTTTATTTTTGACCCATCAAGCGCGATATGATAAATGTTGACACATATCTCGGCATTGTGTCACGTCGCGGCCTGTTTCATACTTTGTTTCCAGCCCCCCGCTTTCACTGTGCTGGCGCGGTTACTAGGCAACAGGGAGGCCTTCATTCACGACTGACACAATAGACAAAACTGAGAAAGTGAAAAAAGCTTTTCAGGGTTGCGAAGGTTTTGATGTTCAATGGCGAATACAATCACGTATTAAGTTTATTCCGGGTCTGGGTGATGAAAACTTCTAGGACTATTGTGAAAACAAAAACACACACACACACACACACACACACACACACACACACACACACACATACATATATATATATATATATATATATATATATATATATATATATTAGCCTACATATTAAAAAATAATAATAAAAAAAATGTCACACAAATTAATTGATCATAACATTTTGCCAAATCAAATATTTCTTAACATTGATAACATATAATACAAGAAAAACGTTTTCCATCCTCTTTAATTTTACTAATATTAATTAATATTTCCGCAGAGCACCGATGGCTGGGTTGAGCGGAGAGATTCCGCATTACGTCATCGCGAGAGGCGCATTACGTCACATCAAAGCAAATGAGCAGCAGAGGTCTGAGATCCGCGGCGCTCTCTGCGAATCTAATGCGAACGAAAACAGACTTTTGTATTCAAACGCCGCAATTGTCGTCGATAAAGTGCGTCGTTTTGGCGCAGATGGGCTTCAGCGAACGCGGAGGAGCTGAATTGAAACCCGTTTTGGCGATGACAGGCGTTTGGTGAGTAGCAAGTGCACAGAGCTCCAGACGCCTCTCATAGAGCTTCATTGTGAACGATATACAGGCTACTACTAAAATAGGCATGATGCAGATTTTGCAAGTATGATAATAATAGTGTGTTTCTGGACCAGCATGTTCTAAATCATGGGCTGCAACGCCAGAACTATGATATTTAACCTTATTAATTTTGATAATATAAGTATTTATAAATTCTGCTTATTTCTGCATGCATAATCTGTTTATATAATTACATGCATTTGGCTGAGGATTTTACATGTGTTGGTTTAGTGTTTTATCTGGTAAAATTTCCCTAAGTCAGTAAAAACCCATCTTACAGATGGCCTTTACATTGTAAACATAAACATTGCTAGCATTTGATTTGTCTATTGTGTACTTTGAATAGTAAGACATTTGGAAAATGGGTAATATTAGGTTCTGCATGCACAGAAAATCAGTGTTCATAAAAGTTATTTCTTTATTTGCTATGCCATATAATGGTATGATAATAGACTGCATTATATTAATTCTAATTCTAATCTAGTTAGGCACATAAAACCAATAGAGATGAGTGAGAACTGAGAAGACAACATTAGAAGGACTTTCGTGTAAACGGCTACATGTAAATCACAATCTGAATGGCCTGTGAGACTTTACCCAGAGTTCTGTGCTGCTTCATGGCGGTACCATGACAATCAGTGTAGCATACAGGCAGTTCCTGTGTCTGATTGGTGGAAAAAGCAGTTAGCTTGAGTAATGGTTCACTTTGCTGCGGATAGAGTTCTCATGGAATCCAATTCACAGCTTTCACAGCAACCCGAGACAGGACTAAATGTGCAAAATTAAATTAAATCTCTTTTAATTCAGATATTAAAATGTACTAATATTGCTATAAACACCATATACAATTAATGCATAAATAATGGCAAAAACGTGATTTTCCTGTGACACCATAAGTGTGTATGTACTACTATAAATGTAGTAGCTTTTTATTGTTGCATATATATTAGGGGCACCAATATTAGGAATTTTTATGGTTATTGGTATTGGTCATTTTCAAAACTGATTTAGCATTTTAATACATTTTTGTCAGAGCCCTTGTTATTCTTAATTTTATAAATTTTCATTTTTACACCAGACATATATATCAGTTCAAAATGTTAATTATCGGTCTACTTTATTCTGTAAAAATCATTATCAGCATTGGCCCTGAAAAACACGTATTGGTCGAACTTTAATATATATTTTGGAATGGCCGATTATCTGCGCTGATATTAAACGTTTTTATGAATATCGGTATTTGTCATTTTTAAAACCGATTTGCCAATAAAATAATTTAAAAGCGTTTAAATAATTTTTTTGTCAGAGCCCCTGTTACTCTTAATTTTGACATTAATTTTCATTTTTACACCATATATATTGGTTTAAAATATCAGTTATCAGTCTGTTTGATCTGTAATAATTGGTATCAGCATCGGCCCTGAAAAACACATATCAGTCGACCTCTAATATTAATATCGGCCTGGTTGATTATCGGCACCGATATTAAATATTTTTATTGTTATTGGTATCTGTCATTTTCAAAACCGAATTTCCGATAAAATAATTGAAAGCATTTAATGATAGTTCTTGTCAGAGCACTTGTTTATTCTTAATTTTGACACCAATTAAATTTTTTTACTCCAGACACACATATCTGTTCAAAATATTGGTTATCGGACTACTTGATTTATAATAATCGGTAGTGACTTTGGCCCTGATATCGACCTAGTTGATTATCGGTGCCGATATAAAAATTTTTATTGTTATCGGTATCAGTCATTTTAAAAACCGATTTGCTGATAAAATAATTGAAAACCATTTAAAGAAATTTTTCATCAGAGCCCTCGTCATTCTTAATTTTGACACCAATCGTAATTTTTACTCCAGACACATATATCAGTTCAAAATATTGATTATCAGTCTGCTTGATTTGTAATAATCGGTATTGGCCCTGAAAAACTCATATTGGTCAACCTCTAATATGTACATCGGCCTAGTCGATTATTATTACCGATATTAAACATTTTTATGGTTATCGGTATCTGTCATTTTCAAAACCCATTTGCTGATGAAATAATTTAAAGTTTAAGTTTTTTTTTTTGTCAGAGCCCTTGCTATTCTTAATATTGACATTAATTTTAATTTTTACACCAGACATATATATCGGTTAAAAATATCTGTAATAATCAGTATTGACATCTGCCCTGAAAAACACATATCGGTTGAGCTCTAATATATATATTGGCCTGGTCGATCTGTCATTTTCAAAACCGTTTTTCCAATTAAATAATTTAAAAGCATTTAAAGAAAGCTTTTGTCAGAGCCCTTGTTATTCTTAATTTTGACATTAATGAAAATTTTTACACCAGACATATATATTGGTTCAAAATATTGGTTATCGGTCTACTTGATCTGTAATAATCGATATCGACATCGGCCCTGAAAAACACAAATCGGTTGACGTCTTATATATAACTTGTTGACGTCTTATATATATATATATACAGGGGTTGGACAATGAAACTGAAACACCTGGTTTTAGATCACAATTAGTATGATATTGGGCATCCTTTTGCAGCTAATACAACATCATTTCATCGTGGGAGTGACAAATACAAGTCCTGCAAAGCAGCCAGAGGGATTTTGAGCCATTTTCCTCTTGCAGAACAGTGGCCAGGTCACTATGTGATGCTGATGTGGGAAAACGTTTCCTGACTCGCTCCTCCAAAACACCCCGCAGTGGCTCAATAATATTCAGATCTGGTGACTATGCAGGCCATGGGAGATGTTCAACTTAATTTTCATGTTCATTAAACCAGTCTGTCACCAGTCTTGCTGTGTGTATTGGTGCATTATTATCCTGATACAGAGCACTACCTTCAAGGTACAATGTTTGAACCATTGGGTGCACATAATGAAACTTTACACTCTGCTCTAACTGGTGTAATGTACAATAAGTGAAGATTGGGCACCAGACAGCGCAAATATAGCCATGAAACCTCCAATACTATATTGGCGAGTGTTTCAGTTTCATTGTCCAACCCCTGTATATATATATATATATATATATATATATATATATATGGATAGATAGATAGATAGATAGATATATATATATATATATATATATATATATATATATATATATATATATATATATATATATATATATATATATATATATGTATAATAATTCACATATATAATATGTAATATAAGATTGAAAATAAATTAGATATATATTCCATTACAACCTACATTAATGTCAGTTTTGTCCGTTATCTAGCAATGATGTTTCTCAAATAGATGCATTATGTGGTTTTGGAAAAATGCAATAGCATTAGCTGCTATCAGTTACTCCCACAGACAGTTTAATGCGAGTAATCCAGTGCTAATTACTCGGTGAAGATACTTCGAACAGCTGCTTTATGTAAAACATGACTTTGTCCTCCAGGTCAGATCTGTACATCTTATATGCCAGCCGATTTCAAGGGTGAGCCAAATCAAAAAGCACAATTTCATGTTTTTCATTCGACCCGCCGTACTAAATAAATCACCCACAGAGAGTGACAAAAACTGGAGTCGGGCTCAAAATGCCTGGATGCCACCGACTGTCCAAAAGGATATTTATAGGCCTGGAGATCCCAGAGCCACAATAAAAGGAGAAAGAGAGAGAGAGAAAAAGATTAGAAGACTGACTCTGTGAAATATGGGATCTCTCTAGAAATGTCCCATTAGAGGGCTTGAATTACAGTCCTCTCTAGCGAGCCATTCTTGCGTGGCCTCATCATTTTGCCTAATAATTTCACACAGAGAGTCTTTAAACTGCAAACAACTCCACAGGCCCTTCATAGGGTACCAGGCCTAGGGTTAAGAGACGGTACAAACTTGCAACCAGATCTGAACCAGCCGTCTAAGCCCAACAAGAATGTGAGTCTCGCGCATTGGAAGTTAAAGATAGAGTCGACACATGCTGGATCCTGACGGGTTCTTATTTCAGTCGGCTGCCAAGAACTCTATGGGCTGCTTTTGTTGTGTTTCATCCTGATGGAAAGCATTATTAAAAGTTGTGGATTTGCTGTGGTCGCTCGTAAATAAGCAAGAAGAGGACTATGGTGCTTTCTGAAGGGTATCTGCTTTGGTTTTTTCTTATTTTTTCTTTGTTTCTCTTCCATTTGGTTTAACATGATAGATGCGGTGTTGAAACACTGAACCAAAACACTAAATTAGGCTTAATTATGCCGTGGCAGCTTGTTTATCTCTGATGTGAGTTCAATAGGGGAGATTAGTGTCATATTACTGATGGATTCATTTTTTTGCAGTGCATTCTGGATATTTTTCACATCCGCAGGTGAATTTGATATTGATGGCTGGATGTGTAGCGCTTTGTCCCCGTGTTGTGCTGAACTCTTGGATCTCCGGGATTGTGATTAAACATTCCTTAAAGTTAATTGAGCATTAAAAGCTTTGTGAAGGAGGGAGTTTAACTTCTTTAGTAGATCAACTTCACGTTTCTCTTATGGTTTAATCCAGGTGCAGAACAAAATAAAAGCGATTTTTGTCATTTTTTATGAAATGCAGTCATTCTTAGCACGTGTAATTTAAGTTTATGATGGTAAAAAACAATTTACTAAGACATTTGTTATATTTCTAAAACTTTTTACCTTACAAAACAGTTTTTGTGGTTGTATTTACAGTATATACACTACCGTTTTATCATTAAGGGTCAGTAGGATTTTTTTTTTTTTTTTAAAGAAATTCATACTTTTATTCAGCAAGGATGCTGTAAATTGATCAAAAGTGACAGTAATGACATTTATAATGTCATTGAAAATGCATGATTCTTGAGCACCAAATCAGCATATTAGAATGATTTTGTGAAGGAAAATACAAATAATTGTTTTAAATTATAATAATATTTTTGCTCATAAGAGACTTCTTTTGCAAACAATAGAAAATACAGACCCCAAACTTTTAAACAGTTTTGTACAAATCTGCTGTAAAAAAAACTGATTTATCAAAGATGATTGGAATACATTTTCTAAGAAAATACTATTTCAGTCTTTCTACTTCAAAATTTCACGTTCTTTGTAATTGTTTGTGCCATTTATTAGCAATATCTGAGTGAAAATTTTTCTTATACCATTTTTTTTTTTCAGTGTATGATGATTTTTATATATACCATCGTACTAAATGATTGCCCTATTTATCATATGCATAATTACATGAAGTATCTGAAAGCATTTCAAGGAATTATCATTGTACCATAACCAAAAATGTGATAAAGCCATGGTACTTTTTTGCTACTGTACAAATAAGACTTTCCTATTAGAGAATTATTATTATTTTTTTTTTATATAAATCATTTTAGCTCTGCATATTTGTTGTACTATACAACACAACTGTTGTTTCTTCAGTAAAATAAGACAGTATTGTGCTGAATGCCACAAGCCAGTGATCTTTTAAATGTTATTTTTAATCAAGGTCACAAGTGGAGTCCAAAATCTCTGTTACTCTCTGTAATGTGAATCATAACAAAAGGTCTCTGTGGAAGAAGAAAGGGAGATAAACACATGAATTACATCAATGAACGTGTCTTTTTATATAAAGACAGAGGTGGATCACAGGATTGTCCTGGTAGGGTTGCAAACAGCAGAAACACAATGGTAAACACAATATAATTGTGTATAGTTAGGTTAGGAAAACAACGCAAATAGTCTTATCAACTTTTAAAAGGGAGGAGAAACGCTTTCCATATCTTTTGTTGTTGACGTCAAAGGTTGCGTGTTCAATCAAACTCACTGTTTTGTTGCAAAATTCATCTGTCGTTTGTTAGAAACCAAATTAGGCAGATGTAGTGTGAATAGTGTTTTTAGTTTTATTCTGAATCGTCTTATAAAATTTGCAGTGGAGTTTTGATGGATTAACAGCTGAAAACTTTAATGTTAAATGTTGTTTTACCCACAATAATAGTTAATTAACTTTGTGCAAATCTGAAGACTAATTTCTCGGAAGGTCTATTTGCAGCCAAGTTTGCCTTCACAGCTGTGGGACGCCTGTCACACTGTCCTTTTGTTTTCTGTGTGTGATGTTTCGCAGAATGATTGAAGAGTCAGGCCGCAACAGCAGCGCCATGGCAGACAGAAGACAACTGTTTGCTGAAATGCGTATGTATTTTTACTACATACTCAAGCTATGATTATATTAAACATTATTATTAAAGAAAATATTAAGCAGCTCAATCATTTTCAAAATTGATAATAATCGTATTTCTAGAGCAGGAATTTAGCATATTAGAATGATTTCTGAAGGATCATGTGACACTGGAGACTGCAGTAATGATGCTGAAAATTCAGCTTTGATCACAGGAATAAATTACTTCTTAAAAATATATTCAAATAAAAAACAGCTATTTTAAATTGTAAAAATATTTCACATTATTTATGTTTTTGCTGTATTTTTGATCAAATAAATGCAGCCTTGGTGAGCATAAGAGACTTCTTTCAGAAACATTAAAAAATCTTACTAAGTATAGTCATGTTAACAGTTCTCTAAATGGACTTTGGTGTTGAGCAAAAACATGTTAAACCAGCCTATGGTGTTTAGCTGATTTTCAGCTTCCAAGCTATGTAGCCTGGTCTGTTTTGCTGGTTTTAGAGGGGTTTTGGACTTTTGACCACTGGCTGAAGCCAACTAAACACCAGATTGACCAGACTGGGAGACCAGCTGGACTATTCTAAACCTTAGGCTGATTTAAGCTGTTTGTTTTGCCTTCTATGTTTATTAGATGCAATGTTTTCATCTCACAGGTGCACTAGATCTGGACTCTATCAGATTGTCCACATACAGGACAGCATGCAAGCTGAGATTCATTCAAAAGAGGTGCAATTGTAAGTATGAGGGTGTTTTTCCTATTTTAAAGGAGAAGTCCACTTCCGGAACAAAAATTTAATAGATAATGTACTCATCCCCTTGTCATCCAAGTTTGAAATTATGTTTTTTTTAAGGAAAACATTTCAGGATTTTTCTCCATATAATGGACTGATATGGTGCCTCCAGTTTGAACTTCCAAAATGCAGTTTAAATGCGGCTTCAAATGATCCCAAATGCGGTTGTAAACGATCCCAGCCGAGGAAGAATGGTTTTATCTAGTGAAACGATCGGCTATTTTCATACAAAAATATATAATTTACATACTTTTTAATCTCAAATGCTCGTCTTGTCTTGCTTTGCCTGAACTCTGTGTATTCTGGCTCAAGACAGTTAGGGTATGTCGAAAAACTCCAATCGTATTTTCTCCCTCAACTTTAAAAATGATTTCAGAATCATCCTACATCACTGCACCAACCCAGTCTTTGCAAAGTGAACATGCAAAGAAGATGAAACACCCTTAACAAAAAAGGTAAAACAGCGATATAGAACGATTTTGAAGTTGAGGGAGATCATAAAATGGGAGTTTTTCGACATATCCTAACTGTCATGAACCGGAAAAAAACAGAGTCCAGGCAGAGTAAGACAAGACGAGCGTTTGACATTAAAAAGTATATAAATTGTATTATTTTTTTGGAAAATAACGGATTGTTTCACTAGATAAGGCCCTTCTTCCTCAGCTGGGATCGTTTACAAACGCATTTTGGAAGTTGAAACTCGGGGCACCATAGAAGTCCACTATATGGAGAAAAATGCTGTAATGTTTTCCTCAAAAAACATAATTTCTTTACGACTGAAGAAAGAAAGACATGAACATCTTGGATGACAAGGGGAGAGTACATTATCTGTAAATTTTGTTCTGGAAGTGGACTTCTCCTTTAACTTTAGAAAGAGCTTTTTTAATGCACATTGTTTTGAATGCAACTTTATTAAGGATTTACATTAAGTAGGTTTTGGAAATTATGCATTTCAAGATGTTGTCATTTGTTTTTTGCTTCTTGCAGTGCATTTGGTGGATATCTGGAATATTATCGAAGTTTTCCGGGAAAACAGACTCAACTCCATGGACCTCAACACAGAGTTCACAGTGTCACATTTGCAAGCAATACTGTCCACCATCTTTTACCAGCTGAACAAGCGCTTGCCCACAACCCACCAGATCAATGTAGACCAGTCCATCTCGTACCTCCTCAACTTCCTGTTAGCTGCCTACGACCCGTAAGAAACCCACTGTCTCAATGTATGACATATAGTAGGACATTTCTTTAAGAGTAGAAAGAAAAAAGTTCATGCCAGCTTTAATGAGGACTCTTCGTGATCTTCACTTCAATTGCTTTACATATCACTTTTTATATGTGACCAATTAAATGTATGAGTTGACGATTGTGTCTTTTTTTAGGGAAGGTGTGGGAAAGCTCTCGGTTTTTGTGGTGAAGATGGCCCTGGCTGCCCTCTGTGGAGGGAAGATTTTGGACAAACTAAGATGTAAGTTTCACTTTAGATTTGCCTTTGAACTGATGTGTGCTCAATGGTTTGATGCTGATTAATGGATGCTTAAGTGAATGGACTCGATTAATCATTCTATCATCATTTTAAAGGTCAGAGCAGCTGTCATTACTTGAAAGTCACTTCTAACCATGAGGCATATTCGCCTCTCATGACCTTGTCAGTGTAGTTAAAACTTTTCGCCTCGTTTCTGGCGAATCATTCCTAGTAATGAAATTTTAGACTACACAACTGTTCAAAAGTTTGGGGTCAAAAATGTTTTTGACAGAAGTCTCTTCTGCTAATCAAAGCTGCATTTATATGATCAAAATTACAGTACAATTTAAATGACTTGTTTTCTATTTGAATATATTTTAAAATGTAATTTATATCTGTGATGCAAAGCTGAATTTTCAGCATTATTACTCTAGTCTTCAGTGTCACATGATCCTTCAGGAATTATTCTTCCTGCCTGCAAAAAGCTTTGAACTACTATTGAATTATTACTGGATCTAACATAGTTTCTTTTAATAAATGAAACTGATTGCTACTGATGCTTGTCTTTTTTTTTCCCCTCAAGATGTATTTTCACAGATATCAGACCCAAACGGAGTGATGATATATTCACAGTTTGACCAGTTCCTAAGAGAGGTGCTGAAACTGCCCATGACGGTTTTTGAGGGACCATCTTTTGGGTACACAGAGCAGTCCACAAGAACCTGCTTTCCACAAGAGGTTTGTGATGATTTTTTTAAATAATTTCATGTAATTTTATACATAAAGTTGTGGCATATCATCATACATCATATCATCATACATTCAAGGCGTTCTATTACTTATTAAAGCTATCAGACACAACTGTTTAAAAGTTTGGGGTCAGTATGTTTTTTTTTTTTAAAGAAATGAATACTTTTATTCAGTAAGGATGCATTGAATTGACCAAAAGTAACAGTAAAGACATTTATAATGTTACAAAAGATTTCTATTTCAAATAAATCCTGGCTTTATATTCATCAAAGCAAAGTGTGTCATGGTTTGCACAAAAATATTAGGCATTGATAATAACAAAAATGCTTTTGAGAATCAAATCAGCATATCATAATGATTTCTGAAGGATCGTGTGACACTGAAGACTGGAGTAATGATGCTGAAAATTCAGCTTTGCATCCCAGGAATAAATTAAATTTTAAAATATATTCAAATAGCAAACATATATTTTAAATTGTAATAATATTTCCAGTTTTACTGTTTTTACTGCATTTTTGATCAATATATATGTTGGGTGTAAAAATGAAATGAAACCTTCTTTAAATGCTTTTAAATTATTTTATTGGCAAATTCGGTTTTGAAAATGACCGATACCGATAACTATAAAAATGATTTTATATATATATATATATATATATATATAGTCGACCTATATATATTAGAGGTCAACTGATATGTGTTTTTCAGGGCTGATGCCGATACCGATTATTACAGATCAAGTAGATGGATAACCGATGTTTTATAGATATGTCTGGCGTAAAAATATATATGTCTGGTGTAAAAATGAAAATTAATGTCAAAATGAAGAATAACAAGGGCTCTGACAAAAACTTTCTTTAAATGCTTTTAAATTATTTTATCGCCAAATTGGTTTTGAAAAAAAACAATACCGATAACCATAAAAATGCTTAATATCGCTGTTGATAATCGACCAGGCCAATATATATATTAAAGGTGAACTGAAATGATTTTTAGGGCCGTTGCAGACACCGATTATTACAGATCAAGCTGACCGATAACAGATATTTTGAACCTATATATATCGGTGTAAAAAATAAAATAATGTTAAAATTAAGAATAACAAAGGCTCTGACAAAAACTTTCCCTAAATGCTCCCTAAAAATTATTTTATCGGCAAATCAGTTTTGAAAACAACTTATCGATACCGATAACCATAAAAATGCTTAATATCGTGCCGATAATCGGTTGACGCCTAGTAAGCAAAAAATTTGTGAGCAGCAGACAGAACACACTAGCAGCCACCCAGCTACGTCCTTGCAACCTACAGCAAGCCCCATTCACAATTTCTTTAGAAATAAAACCCTGTTTTTCGCTTGTGCGCACATGGTTTTCATTGACTCATTTGTTTACTAACTGCTGTCCTTCCTCAGAAAAAGGTCTCGCTCAATGTGTTTCTCGACACGTTCATGTCGGATCCTCCTCCTCAGTGTCTGGTTTGGTTACCGCTGATGCATCGACTGGCAAATGTTGAGAACGGTGCGTTTTAAGCATGTTTACTTCATTTTTGTAGCAAACCATACATATGCCTTCAGTCATTCATAACTTAAATGAATGACAAATATTGTGACAGCGTTCAATTAGTAGTGTTGACTTGATTTTGCTCATCTCTTCTCTAGTCTTCCATCCTGTGGAGTGCTCCTACTGCCACAGCCAAAGCATGATGGGATTCCGTTACCGGTGCCAACAATGTGATAATTACCAACTCTGCCAAGAGTGTTTCTGGAGGGGCCATGCCTCGGGCAGCCATAGCAACCAGCACCAGATGAAGGAGTACATGTCATGGGTAGGTAAACGGCCATGTGGGAACGTGACTGTGAGTAAGTGTCAGTGACGGCATGAGTCCTGTCATCCAAACAGCCTTTAGCCTTTGACAATGAATGCCAAATATCACAGTCAAATCACTTTATGCCTTTATACTAAATGCCATGACACCAATCTAATTTTAACTCTGAGCACTGAATTTGCCACTTTGGTAGCATTAACTTTTCTCCTCTAAAAGTCATTTCTGCTTAGCAAGGCTGCATTTATTTGATTAAAAATACAGTAAAAACAGTCAAATTGTGAAATATTATCACAACTTAAAATAACTGTTTTCTATATGAATATTTTTTAAAATGTAATTTATTTCTGTGATGCAAAGCTGAGTTTTCAACATCATTACTCCAGTCTTCAGTGTCACATGATCTTTCAGAAATCATTCTAATATGCTGATTTAAGCACAAGAAACATTTCTTCTTATTATTAATGTTGAAAACAGTTTAATATTTAGGGAACAATTAACCTTTTTTCCCAATTGTTTCTGATGATAGAAAGTTCAAAAGAACAGCATTTACTGGAAATAGAAGTCTTGTAGAGCATTTCAAATGTCTGTTTTTTGAGCAATATTATACATCCTTGCTGAATAAAAGTATTAATTTCTTTTTAAAAAATCTTACCAATTTCAATTACCAAATGAAATATGCAAAAAAAAAAAAAAAAAAAAAAAAAAAATATATATAAAAATATAATATATATATATATATATATATATATTACAATTTTACACAATATTTACTTTTTTTTTTTTTTTTTTAGGTAAATAATTTTTTTTTTTTTTACATGAGCATTTTCCACCCCGTCTCTGACCATTAGAATTAAATGTTTAGTATTCGTTACTGTGCCTTTAAGACCTCTATATGTTAGTAATTTCTCTTATGATATTTTTACATAAACATTTACATTTATTTAAAAAGAGCAAAGCAAATTCTGTTTTTGGTTCCACTAAACATGGAATATATACTCTTATGGATATTTATTTTTCTGGTTCAGTACAGTCCTTTATTTTTCTTCAGAAATCTCCAGCTAAGAAGTTGTCGGACACTCTCAGTAAATCTCTGAGTTGTGCCTCCAGCCGAGAGCCTCCTTACCCGATGTTCTCCGATACACCTGAGAAACCGCTCAACCTCACTCATGTTGTGTATGTAAACTCAGACATCACCATATCCTACATATTCTGCTCAAATAATCCTCTGTAGTGTAAAATGAATGACTGTATTGTACTGAATGTAACATAAATTGTGCATGCTAACATTGTCTTGTGTTTTTTGCTTTTATGCTGCGAAACAGGGACACATGGTAAGTGAAATGAAATTAAGAGTCATATCCTCATATAATATCACAATATTTTGATTGGGAGAAATTAACCTTAGATACACTATGTGCGACACTATGCAGACAGACACAGTGACACATTTTTATCGCAGCGCCTCAATTATTGTTTGCATTTCTTTTAGGCCTCCCAGACCTGTGACAAGTGGAAATGAATACATGCTCTCTCACTCCATGCCTTCCTCAGGAAACCCTTACTCCAGCAAAACGTGAGTCTATTACTTTCAACAAGAGTATGTTTACAAGCATAAAGATGAGCTTGAAGCATTCAAGCCTCACCTCTCCTCATGAAGGCTTTGTTGCTTTTATTTGTATGTTCAGTCAGGCAGGCTGCTATTAAACTAAAATTAAAACTATTATTTTGTTAAATAAGTAGTCTTAAGTAGCATGGGTATATTTATAGCCAAGAATACATTGTATGTGTCAAAATGATTTTCTTTTATTCCAAAAATCATTAGGATATTAAGTAAAGATGTTCCATGGAGATATTTTGTAAATTTACTTTGTAAATTTAAATTTCTACCATAAATATGTCAAAACCTAATTTTTAAATAGTAATATGCATTGCTAACTTCATTTGGACAACTTTAAAGGCGATTTTCTCAATATGTAGGTTTTTTGCACCATTCCAGATCTTCAAATAGTTGTGTCTCTGCCAGATATTGTCCTATTCATCATTCAGATTTCAAATGATGCATAAATCACAATTTAAAAAAACAGGGTCACAAATAGATTAAATTATAAATGTCATACTTTACTAAAATGAAAATTAGAAATGTTTTCTTGGTAACTTACTGAAATAAGTTTAATTTAAAGTACTAAAACTAACATTTTTAATTTAACCAAAATTAAAGCTAAATCAAAATAGCAATTACGAAAGCACTAAAAAAAGAACTGCAATTAAGAAAATGAAAGCTAATTCAAAATATTAATAAATATTGTAATTGTATATAAGTGATATTAAAATAACACATTCTAATCCCTTTATGGTGTGTATTAAACATGTTTGTGCAAGTACACGTAATGCTCATTAATTTCTTTTGTTATGTCTAATTTCGGTGGTAAAAAGAGGTGCTCACGATGAGACAAAGCAAATGAAGCTGTTTTCACGGACGACCCCAGATCTTTTAAAAGGGAAAGGGTAAGTCAACCTGGATGAAATAACGTCGTTATTATCTGTTGTAAGCACAACAAGCGTGTAAAGGAATAATAAGAAACTAAGATCATCTTGTAATGGGATACACGGGACTGTTTTGAGTAGATGCAAATAAAATCAAGGCCGTGAGGGATTGAAGTACAGCCTGTTTAACGTGTCGTGCTGTTTTGTATCTGACTGTCATTTGTTAAGACAAAAAAATTTGAAAATATGTCCTTTGTCCATTTATGACATATTAAAAGGATTGTACTTCCATCCCACACAACCATATTGCATTTAAATCAAGTTAAAGGAGAAGTCCACTTCCAGAACAGTTTACAGATAATGTACTCACCCCCTTGTCATCCAAGATGTTCATGTCTTTCTTTCTTCAGTCGTAAAGAAATTGTTTTTTGAGGAAAACATTTCAGCATTTTTCTCCATATAATGGACTGATATGGTGCCCCGAGTTTGAACTTCCAAAATGTAGTTTAAATGCGGCTTCAAACGATCCCAAATGCGGTTGTAAACAATCCCAGCTGAGGAAGAAGGCTCTTATCTAACAAAACGATTATTATTATTATTATATACGGTTATTTTCATTAAAAAAAATACAATTTAAATACTTTTTAATCTCAAATGCTCGTCTTGTCTTGCTCTCCCTGAACTCTGTGTATTCTGGCTCAAGACAGTTAGGTTATGTCGAAAAAAATTCCAATCGTATTTTCTCCCTCAACTTCAAGAATCATTTCAAAATCATCCTACATCGCTGCAGAAGTACCGACCCAGTCTTTGCAAAGTGAACATGCAAAGAAGATGAAACACCCTTAACAAAAAAGGTAAAACAGCGATATAGGACGATTTTGAAGTTGAGGGAGAACATGAGATGGGAGTTTTTCGACACCCTAACTGTCTTGAGCCAGAATACACAGAGTTCAGGGAGAGCAAGAAAAGATGAGTGTTTGAGAATAAATAGTATTTAAATTGTATTTTTTTAATGGAAATAACCAGTCGTTTCACTAAATAAGACCCTTCTTCATCTTGGATGACAAGTGGGTGAGTACATTATCTGTAAATTGTTGTTCTGGAAGTGGACTTCTCCTTTAAAGGAATAGTTCACAGAAAAAAAAAAAATTAGCTGAAAATGTACTCACCCTCAGGCCATCCAAGATCTAAATGAGACTGTTTCTTCATCAGATTTTGAGAAATTTAGATTTATATCACTTACTCACCAATGCATCCTCTGCAGTGAATGGGTGCCGTCAGAATGAGAGTCCAAACGGCTGATAAAAACATTCACAAGTAATCCACACAACTCCAGTCCAACAATGAACGTCTTGTGAAGTGTTTATAAGAAACAAATGTAGCTGTTTGGATTGACGGCACCCAGTTATGTACTGCTACATTTCTCCAAATCTGTTCTGATGAAGTAACAAACTCATCTACATCTTGGATGGCCTGAGGGTGAGTACATTTTGCGCAGATGTTCATTTTTGGGTGGACTGTTTCTTTAAATATGTCATCAGCTCTAAAATCTATTTGCATTCTGCATTACAAATGCATTCAAATAATGCATACTTGTGTTGTGTAATCATAAGATGATGTTTTTTTAGACTTCATTACTTTTTCATCTCATCTGTGTTTCTGAAACATGGTTTCAGGGTTCAGTACAGCCTCGATATTGCGGATAGGCTCGCTGACGAGCACATACTTATTGGACTTTATGTGAATCTCCTTCGAAAGGACCGTTCATGGTCAGTGTTGAGGTTGCTGTGGCAGTTTTCTTCTTAATCTGTTTATAGAGCTCAAAGGTCACCATGTCAGTCTGGTGATACCCAGAATTCACTGCAACATTGTTAATGTCAAACTATCATTTGAGGAAACAATGGAAGGTTTCCCACAGTTGAAATGTATCTAATCTAATTTGTCCATTTTAGAAAAGACACCAGATGTGGGATGGTGACTGTTCTGGCCACAGTGCTGTCTTATGTTTGCAGCTTGCTAACTGGCTAGGCTTTTGTTGTGTTTAAGTAGTGTATTTACTCTGTGTTGAACATATTACATTTCACTGTCATAGAGCGCAGCAGTCCGGAAGGAAAACTGCCCTTCATTTCCCCATAGAGATACTGACTTTTAGTGCTAATGTATTAACCTTTCACTTCAGAGCTACCATGAGCTCTGAGGATGTATAGTGATAAAATATGCTTTTATAGAGTACAATATCAAAATAGAATTTGGGCCATTCCATGGAATGGGTGCCATTTCTATCCCTAGAACATTATATGTACAAATATGCATAAAAAATAGGGTTGTCAACGATTAATCACGATTAATCGCATACAAAATAAAAGTTTGAGTTTGCCTAATAAACGTGCGTGTATATAAATACAAACACATTCAGGTACATATATAAGAAATATTTACAAGTATATGTATTTATTATAATTTTTATATAATTTATATTATATATAAATACTAATATTTTTTACATAGATAACATATTTCTCTTAAATATATACATTAATTTGTGTGTATTTATATATACATAATAATTACACACAGTACACATGCAAACTCAAACTTTTATTTTGTATGCGATTAATCGCGATTAATCGTTGAGAGCCCTAATAAAAATTAACTATAAAATACATTTTATTATTATGCAAAGTGTCCTGCACATTAATCTAACTGCAAAGTGAAAATGTATATTTTAAAAATGTATTAAAAACTATCTAAAAAACTAAAAATATAGCATTTGTGTATGTCCCCAGTGTCAAACACTACTTTTTTTTTTTTTGCATTTTTGTGTACCTTCATATCCCATATGTGCTTTAAATACATTTATTTCAAAATAAATCTATAATATTTTAGATAAAATACACATTTTAGTTGTGTCCCCAGGTTTTCACTTAGTCCTGTTACCCTAATACATTCCTCCCGCTAAAAAACTGGAAAAATTCCACAAGACACATTTTTTGCTGGATATTGCAACATCTGGATCTTCTAAGGCAATGAAATGAGCGAAAGCATGTGGTCACATTTTCTTTTTTGTATATTTGATGATTTTATAATGGTGGCTGGGAGTGTAATATAAATATACTGTCCTGTTACCTAAATTATTTTTTCTTATGTTACTTGTTTAATTTAAAAATACAAATCTGTGGTGAATCACTATAATTTGTTGAGTATCCTCATATTAGCATGCACTATAATATAGCATGTGGCTATATTATATGTATTTGCTAATTGTATCCTAAAATCTCAATCCTGTTACTTTCAGTCCTGTTACTCATATACTCATATATCCTATACTTATATAAAGTAATTGCGTAATAGTAACAGGAGTGAGCATCTGATTTATTAATGTAAATATTAGGCTACTATCTAGATATATTTAAAAATGCATCTTTTTCTCAACGTTTTGACCTTCTGTCATCACTGAGACAATGTTTTTGCCCATGGTTGTTCCTGCATTGATGTTTTATATTACATTCCTGAAGTATGAGAGAAAATATACTTGGAATTTTTGTCCTGTGGCAATTATGTATTAGACACATAAATGGAATGGCATTTGAATGGGAGCTGCGCTGTAAGAAAATAATATCCACAGAAACACTGAAAAGGCAATTTTTTGTGAAGTTTATTAATTTTAATATCAGTTTTAATTTAATGTTATATTTATTATTTTTCATTATTTATATCTTATCTCATAACCCATCCTCATACCCCTAAACATAACCCTAACAAAAACCTCTGCAGACCACTAGATTTAAAAAGAAACATGATTTGGCCTTTTTTAGCAGTGAGGTCAGCTCACTAGTCAGTGTTCAACACTCTTCACTATATCAGTGAGGGCATTAACACCTCACATTTGTGGTCAAACCTGTATACTAAGGGATACTCATTCCTGTTACTACATAGTTTTTTCTCAAAAAAATAAAGTTAACAACTGTCACTGTCCACTCTGTGGGACGCCTAAGTTTACTTCACCATATTACAACAAAATCCTAATCTAATCATGACAAACTATACATTGTTGGAAAGGTCTAAGACTCCTAAACAGATATTTTATCATGTTCTTGTGTTACAAATTATGTAGGAAAAGTAATAGATTAATATATGTCAAGAGTGCAACTTAAAAAATCTCCATCATAACATGAGTTCTGACCTTTGTCTCAAAATACTTCATTTCAAAATTTAAAATCTCAAAATTCATCCTTTGAAAGGCATTTTAAAATCAGACATTGCATTACCACAGAAAATGTACATCAAAATCATATTACAAAATGTTTTCATTCATGAATTATAAAAATTTAAGTCTGTATAGTGCATTTTTATGTCTGTGTTCAAAAATGGGAGTGGCAGTTAAAGGGTTAAACCACTATTTTTTTAAATTAAGTTTGAGCCATCATTTATTCTATTGTTTAATAAATTGCATCATAGAAAATTGATAAGCTTGAGGTAGGGCTGTCAAACGATTAATCGCAGACAAAATAAAAGTTTGAGTTTGCCTAATAAATGTGTGTGTAGTGTGTAATTATTATGTATATATAAATACACACAAATTAATGTATCAATTAATGTATCAAAAAGAGAAATATGTTATTTATGTACAAAATATTTTTATTTATATATAATAGAAATTATATAAAAATTATAATACATACATATATTTGTAAATATTTCTTAAATATATACATGAATGTGTTTGTATTTATATATACATAATAATAACAAACAGTACACACACATATATTATGCAAACTCAAACTTTTATTTTGTATGCGATTAATCGTTTGACAGCCCTAGCTTGAGGTTTGAGTTGCCTTTAAAATAAAAAAATGGGTTTGTGTATTTTAAAAAATACACCTTGTGTAGATAATTATAGATTTTTTTTTTTTTTTGTGATAAATATTATTTTTTAAAAAACATGAAACCAATATTTAAAAAAAATAAATAAATAAACACCTGCCTGAGGGGAAAATGAAAATGAAGGAATTTGTTGAAATATTTTTAAACATGCTTTTTAAAAGACACGACTTTTGGTAACGGGACTGAGGGAAAAAAAATCATCCTTAAAAATTGTGTAAAAATGAAATAAAGTTTCAGATACAGATTTTGAATAGTTAAGTATGTGTTTTACTAGATTCAGTCTTTAAAAAATATTTGATGGCCCATTTAATTGCTGAATTCCCATTGAAGAACTACATTACCCATAATCCCACACTATCCATAATTCACCAATCAGAGAAGGTGCTGTTGCACCACATAAGTTTTATAAATGCATAAAACTATTGTTTTATACTTATTGACTTATAATCTATATATTTTACTGTCTTTTCTATTTGAATTATGTTATTTAAAATGTCATTCAATGCAAGTAGATAGTGGTGTTAGCAACACCAAGATTATGGGTTTGATTCCCATGGAATATTTGAAGTGATAAAATGCATTACTATATTTATATGTACTTTTTCACATTTTCATGTTTTTTTTGCTGCATTCACATGTTGCAATGTTACGATTCTTTTCAGAGCCTATTGGTTGGGTTCATGGATTTTTATGTGGCTATGGAGAAAATGCATCCAAAAAAATACATCAATAACCAGAGCTGCAGAAAAAAAGTGCTGTTCTCTGTAGCGCTCTATTGCACCAGATGTATGCACACAGTAGTTCGAAATGAGAGCTATTAATAGCATCCCTCGCTTATTAAATAAATACTCCCAACTTAAATGGATCCGTCCCAAACTCTTACCTTTAAAAAATATTTTGTTCCAATCCATTATTCAAATAATATGTAAACTTAAACTTAGTGGGTTGTGTGTGTGTGAATTTTGTGTAGAAGAGTGTGTCATTTTTGGGAAGACGTTTTGTCAATTTGATATGCAAGAACAGAAAATATACAATAAATTATCTATTTTTGGCTTGGCAACCAGTCTTTAAACATGGAAATGATTATGATAGTGAATCTCAGAGTCACCATTATCTTTGAATGGCTACATGTTTCATATGTTTTCCTATTAGACAACACCCTTAGCTATGGTTGTGTTTCCCAGCAAAGATGTCTAATATTGAGATTATCCCTGCCTTTGCTCCTAACCTTACAGTGCTTTTTTTGGGAAACTGGGGCTCTGTGGCCTTCATGCTTTGCTTAGATCCTGAAATGTGTTTTTGTGTGCTGGAAATTCTACCATCCGTGTCGTTCGGATAGTATTGGTGGCTAATTTCACTAAAATTGTTACTTTGATAATTTTTTTTTCGTGACTTGAAAGAACTTCCTTAAAATGACCTGCATATTTAAAGAATAATACAGTTCATACAAAAGTACACAATTTTTTTTCTTGAAAACACACAACAAAGTCTTGTTTTCTAGGTCTAAACCCCTATTTTGTTTACTTTCTTTGCTTGAGCTTTGCATAGGCTACTAATTGCTGTGTATAATATATATGTTACAGAAAGTGTTTTTGTCATTCTCAACCAGTAACTAAAGATGACTGAACTCCACCTTTTTTTCATGATTGACAGTTTTCAGGAGAGCTGTAAAAACCAAGATGATGAGCACTTCCTCATTGCCCGTTACGCCTCCCGATTGGCTGCTGATGGAGCTGCGGCGGTAAGACAGCCAATCAGAATGCTTGCTTGAAGAAACATTCTATTATTCATTGAATATTAATGACATCATTTTTCTAAACTGCTATAAATGAAATTAGAAAAGATGAGTTGTATTTTTTCCTTTCCATGAATATATTAATGTAATAGGCAATTGGATTGTTTGGGAAACCCGTTTAAAAACAATCATTATTTTTGCAATTGTGGTGCCACAGAAATTACACACTTCATCTTTAATTATTATGAATATATGCAAATAAAGTCGTGTAAACAACTCATTAACTTTATACACAACCTGACAACTGTTAACAGAAGACCAGAGTCCCGACGGACATCTCTCTCTGTCTAGACTCCAATAAACAGCAGCGACAACTTATCGCAGAGCTAGAGAACAAGAACAAGTGAGTTTGAGTTTGTTTACTTTAGTATTGCACAGTGATTTTAAATTTGCATTCTTAAAATGAATATATTGTGTGTTTGCAGGGAGATTTTGCAAGAGATTCAACGTCTGAGACAACAGCATGAAGAAGCTTCCCAGCCTCCGTTAGACAAAAGCCAACAAAACCCAACGTTACTGGCTGAACTGAGACTGCTCAGGTACACACTTGCGCACACACACACACACACACACACACACAGTACAGCATGAATCAGACTTGAAACCTGATCGGAAGTGGTGAATAACAGACGCTGATGGTTACGAGATAGACGGTATTGAAAGTGAGTGTAACCTGATCATGGCTCTTCTCATGAATGAGTGAAAGCACTTTAAAAGCAATTTGCAACACTAAGACTCCTTCCTGCTTGTGGACATGAAAAGTTCAGATTTGAATGGTGAACTGAGCCAAGCATGGATGTTTAAATAAGCTCTCCTTCTATTCAGAAAGTTTACTGTGGTTTTACTTTAGTGATATTAATTCTAGTAACATGATATTTTAGTTCTAGATTCATAAATAATATATTAGAAAAGTGCTTTGTGTGGCAGTATTGGTTTCTAAATGTATTTTTATTACTATTTTCATAATAAACACCATAGTTTGTTTTGTAAAAACCATGATTACATTTATGAAAATTAGATTTTTACCTGTTATTGATAATCTGCTGTAAATAACAGTTAGAGAATGAATATGATGATTTCCAGGGAAGAACTATTGTAAATTTTCATTTTTTTATCCTTACCCACAAGTTTTGGTTTCTAAATGTGTTTTATTGCTATTTCATAACGAACATAATTACAAAATAATTAAAAATCATAATTACATTTATAGAAAGTAGATTTTAATTTTATTATTTTATTTTTATGTATATTATATATTTGTATTTATTTATTTATTTTTTTTTTTTAAATATTTGTATTATTTTACTATTTGTAATATTTTGACGTTTTTTATATTTTAATGTCATTCTTCTATTTTATGTATTTTTATCCACCTGCCAATCATTAAAAGTAGGTGCATAAAAATATATAAAATAGAAGAATGACATTAAATATATATATATATATATATATCAAATAAATATTAGAAATAGTAAAATAATAAAAATATTTAAAATTAAATAAATTAAAAATATAAATAAATACAAATATAAAATATTTATATTTATTTATATTTTAGTATTTTATTTTTTAATTCATTATAGATTTGTATACATTTATATTTTTTACTTATGTATAAAAATATATTTTTATTTTTAAATATTTTTATTATTTTACTATTTGTAATATTTATTTGATGTTTTTTATATTCATTTATAGAGAGAGAGAGAGAGAGGGAGAGAGAATTTTTTTTTTTTTTTTAATTTAATGTCATTCTTTTATATATTTTTACACACCTGCTTTTAATGATTGGCATTTCTTTAAAGTAGAAAGCATCTGATACAAACGGATATTGGGTGAATTCACTAAACATTTGTAATAGGGGTCGACCGATTATCGGCACCGATATTAAGCATTTCTATGCTTATCGATATAGGTCATTTTTAAAACTGATTTGGCAATAAAACAATTCAAAACATTTATAGAAAGTTTTTGTCAGAGCCCTTGTTATTCTTAATTTTGACTTTAATTTTCATTTTTACACCAGACATATATATCAGTTATCGGCCTACTTGATCTGCAATAAACGGCATCGGCCTTGAAAAACACATATCGGTTGACCTCTAATTTGTAACACTTTATTTTGTGGCTTTATGTGTCTTATTCCTAAAACCATCCGTAAACTGACTTAACCAGGCTTTGCTTGCCTCTACACCCTCCAAATTGTGTTCAGCACTGATTGTGTGGGTGTGTTTACACCATTACCTAATTTGTATAATTTATTTAATAAATGTGGTAAATAGTGCATGCAAACAGGGTAAAAAATCATGCTGTTTATGGTTGCACAATTCATTTTTGGTTTGTCGAAGTTGTATTGACAACAGCGTGGCTTTCTTTGTCTGTTTGTGTCTCAGGCAAAGGAAGGAGGAGTTGGAGCAGAGGATGTCGGCCCTTCAGGAGAGCCGTCGAGAACTCATGGTCCAACTAGAGCAGCTCATGCTTCTGTTAAAGGTAGAAAAGATCACAGAGACGCAACAAATGATCATGATATGATCTAAAGAAGTTAAATTCACAATGTAGACATGCAGAGTTCAATGTTAATGAGCTGAACTGCTCCATCTACAGGAAGAAGAGCTAAAAAGAGCTGTAAGTCTCAGAGCCTTGTAACAATACTTTGTGTTAATATACTTCAGTTGACTTGAGATTCACTGTATGTTGTGTGTTTGTTCCTGCTAATATTAAACTTACATTTGTTCATTGAGCACTGCACAAATCAAAATAAATGCATGCTGTTGTTCAGACAGACTACATTTGGGCATGTCAGTTACATACACTACCAGTCAAACGTTTTTGAACAGTAAGATTTTTAATGTTTTTTCAAAAGAAGTCTCTTTTGCTCACCAAGTCTGCATTTATTTGGTTCAAAGTACAGCAAAAACAGTGAATTTTTAAATATTTTTTTACTATTTAAAATAACTGTTTTCTATTTGAATACATTTTAAAATCTAATTTAGTCCTGTGATTTCAAAAAAATTTTATCATCATTACTTCAGTCACATGATACTTCAGAAATCATTCTAATATTCTGATTTGCTGCTCAAAAAACATTAATTGTTTTTGTGATGTTGAAAACAGCTGAGTAGATTTTTTTTCAGGTTTCTTCGATGAGTAGGATGTTCATTTATCTGAAATAGAAATCATTTGTAACATTATAAATGTCTTTATCATCACTTTTGAACAATTTAAAGCATCCTTGCTAAAGAAAAGTATTAATTTCTATCATTTTTTCCCTAAAAAACAAAGAAATTATACTGGCTCCAAGCTTTTGAATGGTATAGTGTATAATGTTACAAAACCTTTTTGTATTTCTGATAAATACTGATCTTCATTCATCAAAGGATTCTATTCATCAAAGAATCCTGAAAAAAAAATGTTTTAAATATTGGTAATAATAATAATAATAATAATAATAAATGTTTCTTGAACAGAAAATCAGCCTACTAGAATGATATTTGAAGGATCATGTGACACTGAAGACTGGTGTAATGATGCTGAAAATTCAGCTTTGATCACAGGAATAAATTTAAAATTTTAAAATATATTCAAATAGAAAGCAGTTATTTTAAATAGTAAAAATATTTCACAGTATAACTACTTTTGCTGTATTTTGGATAAATAAATGCAGGCTTGGTGAGCAGAAGAGAATTTCTTTAAAAAAAAAAAAAAAAAAAAAAATCTCACGGTTCAAAAACTTTTGACTGGTAGTGTACTCTAATTATTCTTAATCAGTTTTTGAACAAACTTCTAACGCTTTAATAAATATTAATAATACATTTTGATGTGTAACTCATGTTTGTGCTATAAAAATGTGCAAAAAATGGCAAAAAAAACCCTGATATAATAACTCCAACATTTTTAAGATAACCAACAATTTACTTAATAGACCATTTACCTGCAAAATGACATCATAAAATGTCTGTTATTATTCATGATAAGTTGCTAATCATTATTTACAAATATTTGACTTCATGTATTTTATTTAATGTTTTGTTAGTCATTCAGACACTATGGGCAGTTAATATTGTGGATTTTTTATCATAACTCAGTGTTATTTTAGTGTTTTTTCTACACTATTATAGTATTATTATTAATTATTATTATTTTTAATTAGCCTTTTTCATATATTTTAGTTTTAATAAATGTATGTGCTTTTGTCTTTCCAATTCTGTATCCAATTTTTTAATTTATTTTTGTACAAAGGCAATATTTCTAAGTGTGTTTAAATTGAATTTAAATTTCTCAAGTTTCATCTAATGTTTATATATTTTATATTTAAGCTTTATTTTAATGATTTTTAATCATTTTAGTTTTATTAACCATAACAACACAGGTTTAAGTATGTATAACATTACATATGTATAATCTGATGATCTGCTTTTGTTTCCTAGAACCAGGGCCCTGGCCCCTCCCCTCGCTCCTCCCCCAGCCACACCATCAACACATCCATCCAATCAGTGTCTGGCAATACCACACCCATCCCGATGCCCGTCCAATCAACATCCGGCAATACCACACCCAGTCAGACACCTCAGGACTCGCTTATGGGCCTGGGAGGAGAGGTGCAGCAGGCCTTCGCTCAGGGTAACAAACACGTTCCTCTTGTGTTTTCATGACATATATTCAATTGTAAAAAAACTAAATAAAAAATTGTTAAAAAATTATTTTTTACAGTCTCTTATGCTCACCAAAGCTGCATTTATTTCCTCAAAAATACAGTAAAAACAGTAAAATTCTAAAATATTATTTAAATTTAAAATAACTTCTATTTGAATATATTTTAAAATGTAATTTATTTCTGTGATGCAAAGCTGAATTTTCAGCATCAGCGCTCCAGTCTTCAGTGTCACATGAACCTTCAGAAATCATTTTAATATGTTGATTTGCTGTTTAAAAATATTTCTTCTTATTATCGATGTTGAAAACGTTATAATAATGTTATTAAATAATATTAAATAATGTGATTTTCTTTTTCTAAAGGCTCCAGAAGGAACTTACGAAATGATCTCCTGGTAGCTGCGGATTCCATAACCAACACAATGTCTTCATTGGTAAAAGAACTTAACTCAGGTAATATTGAATTTCATGCACTTATTTAACTATGATTATAGAACAAGTCATTCATTGATGTTTAAACTTTTGCCTTTAATGATTTTAATGTGTAGAGCCAGGGAGTGAAACAGACAGCATCCCTGACTTCACGTTCCCAACATCAGACGTTCTCCACGCCAGGAGCGCTTCAAGATCAGGGTAACAAAAACTAGACTAAATCACCTGGTGTTTTCACCTGCTAACAGGCAGATCACGTGTTGTTCAGATCTCCTGGGTACGTGTTTACAGTGTTTCTGGTCTCATAGGGCAGCAGGTAAGCTGGAGCCAGGGGATTTCTATGGACATGATCTGGAAAAGCAGCTGAACAGAGAGCTGAAGATGGAGGAACGACTCAGACACACGCAGGAACAGGACAAGAACGTCCTGGTGAGACCCTTAGAGGATTTCAAACCAAAAACAATAATGCAGCAGTATGATCAGCTTCTGTTGTTAATATACGTACCAGAGCAGTTTTGCATGTGAAACGTTGGAATATGCAAATTATCGACCATGGCAAATGATTGAACCAACCGTCATTAGTCATAGTTTATTCTTATTCATAATCTTTGCATTATGCTGTTAAATTAAACATCTTTTTCCCTATAAACATCTTTTTCCCAAAAATATGAAGCAGCACAACTGTTTTTAACATTGATAATAATCAGAGAGCAGTAAATCAGCATATTAGAATGATTTCTGAAGGATCATGTGACACTGAAGACTGGAGTGATGATGCTACAAATTTAGCTTTGCATCACAAAAATAAATTACATTTGACAATATATTGCAATGGAAAACTTTCATTTTAAATTGTAATAATATTTCACAATATTACTGTTTTTACAGCTTTTTTGATCAAATAAATGCAGCCTTGGTGAGCATTTTTAATGCATTGAAAACAAATAATCCTCAAACATGATTTTTGACTTAAATTAAATAATAATACATGCATGTAACAATTGGTTTACTCTACCAGTCAGAAGATTTTTTTATGTTTTTTAAAGAAGTCTCTTCTGTTTACCAAGCCTGCATTTATTTGATCCAAAGTACAGCAAAACAGTAAAATTTTGAAATATTTTTACTATTTAAAATAACTGTTTTCTATTTGAATATATTTTAAAATGCTATTTATTCCTGTGATTTCAAAGCTGAATTTTTAGCATCATTACTCTAGTCTACATGATCCTTCAGAAATCATTCTGCTATTCCGATTTGCTGCTCAAAAAAAACCCATTTATTATTATTTTTGTTTAAAACAGCTGAGTATATTTTTTTTCAGGTTTCTTTGATGGATAGAAAGTTCAGAAGAACAGCATTTATCTGAAATTGAATTTTTTTGTAACATTATAAATGTCTTTAGCATCACTTTTGATCCATTTAAATCCCTTGCTAAATAAAAGTATTAATTTCTATAATTTCTTTCCCTCAAAAAAAAAAAAAAATCTTACAATTATTTATTATATTCTAATATATATTTTTTATAATATTATAAAATTATACTGACTCCAAGCTTTTAAATGATATAGTATATAATTTTATAAAAGCTTTTTATTTTAGACAAATGCTGATTTTTGGATCTTTCTATTCATCAAAGATTCCTAAAAAAAAAATTATTTAAATATTGATAATAATAAATGTTTCTTGAACAGCAAATCAGCATATTACAATGATTTCTGAAGGATCATGTGACAATGAAGACTGGAGTAATGATGCTGAAAATTCAGCTTTGAAATCACAAGAATAAATTACATTTAAAAATATATTCAAATAAAAAGCAGTTCTTTTAAATAGTAAAAATATTTTAAAATTTGACCGTTTTTGCTGTACTTTGGATCAACTAAATGCAGGCTTGATGAGCCAAAAAGACTTTAAAAAATCTTTTGACTGGAGTTGTATATTTAAGAGCAGAAACAAAATATAAATAATATCTCACGTTTCTGTATTCACATCCATATTGTTTTCTGCCCCAAAGCCATTTTTAAACAGCAAACTTTGGATGAATGTTCTGGGAAATACGCCAGCGGTGTGTCACGAGTGCGCCGCATCGTATATCAAATTTTATTTCTTTTTAATTGCTATAGAAATTAGACGAAATAGAAATGAAATATCCATTAAACCAAATGGATATTTCATCGTAATGAACATATCCCCAGGCTGCTTCCAGGCACCTGTTTTTGAGTGCCGAGACGATGTTCATTTTAACCGTGCATCTGTACAAATATTGCCACGGGTGCTGCATGCAACGTGCCACAACTATTACCGCAAAGTCCTTCCTACATGCATTTATGGATATCAGGCAATTTTCAACTTCTCAATTCTGTTTCTTCCAGGTGACCTTACAAGAATAGCTTCATTTTAATAAGCAATGGTAAGCGTTCGTCTAAAGCATTGTGACAGATGACAACAGCGTTGGATGGTTCAAATGAATTTTTGTCGCTTTGTCTCATCACAGGGGGACTCTGAGCGACTCTGAAGCACTGTGCAACCAGACCTGAGCTGGGACATACGACACTTCTGAAAAGCATCAACAATACTGTGGTACACAACCCAATCTATAAATATAGAAATATATTTTTAGAATCTACAGGATGTTTTAAGACAATACTGTGAACCGACTTTGGAAACTACAAATAATGGAACTGTCTACAACACCGCCAGTGCCATAAATCCAGTGATTATGAGATTATTTCCGTTCCTTGGTGTTAATGTGTTCGCTTTGGTTGATTTCCGTGTGTATCTGTACTGTATTTAAATATCCGTTGGGTAAAGTGGGGGTGATCTTTAATGAAGCTGCTATCTTTACAAACAACATCTTTTATTGTACATTTAAGAGCAGAATAGCCTGACCCGATGCTCTTTTAAAGCATATAAATATTAGGTTTATGTTGTAGCTTCAGCTCCTCTGTGAGAGCGGAAGGATTTGAGATTTTCTCATAGTGTTTGATACACAAAATACACTGCCTTAGCTTATCAGACTCGGTTGATTTTAATAGATGGATAGGTATGTGTACTTTGTTGCAATTTCATTTTTAAAGACATGCATTTTAATCAATAAGACCAGGTCTCATTTTTCACCAGGTCTTATTTTTTAAAAAAACTTAATTTTGAACAAATCCCCAAAAATAAAAATGCAATATGTTTTGCATGGAGAAAATAAACCCTATTTTTAGGACCATTACTATTTCTGACATTGTGATTAATTAAGCACAGCTCGTAATAATATAAAACATAAAATATATACGCTGCCAAAAAGAAATGATAGAAATTAATACTTTTTATTTAGCAAGGATGCTTTAAATTTGATAAACAATGATGATAAAAACATTTATGATGTTACAAAAGATTTGTATTTCAGATAAATGCTGTTCTTCTGAACTTTCTATTCATCAAATAAACCTGAAAAATTCTACTCGGCAGTTTTCAACATGCTAAAAATTCAGCTTTAAATCACAGAAATAAATTACATTTTTAAATATATTCAATTAGAAAACAGCTATTTTAAATAGTAAAAATATTTCAAAATTTTACTGTTTTTGCTGTACTCCAGATCAAATAAATGCAGGCTTGGTGACATTGTTCAAAAACTTTTGACTGGTAGTGTATATTGCAAAATATATTGCATTTTTATGTTTCTTTTATTCATTTCTTTGGATTTTAGAGTCTATTGCATGTTTTTTTTGACAGGTTTCATGAGGTTCACCTAAAGATTTATACCTCTGCATTCAGTGAAACATATTATGTGACTCCAAAGGGCACACAGTACATTTACCATGCTCTATTATTCAACTTGCAACGTTTTAAATGTGTTAATAAACAAAGAAATAGACATTTTCAAGGCAAATATATATGACAGCATCTGACACTACTGAATGTGCTGTTATGTTGTTCAAGGACTGACAAGATGCCTTTTGAAAAAGCATATTTTGGTGTAAGATATGTTGATCTAGAACTGAATTTTCATGCTTGGATTGGTTTTGTCGGTGAATATGAATTCCTTGTAAAGAGCGTCTCTGCAGACGGGGTTAAGGAAGACTGGTTTGGCTTTGACCATCTCCAGGCTCTTTCATTGATGTGTTTTTTCTTTGATATGGTACTGTCACACTGCAGCGCTCACATTGTTCTCACTGTTTACTCAGACACACAGTTATATACCAGAACAGCAACAACAAAAAAAAGCAGCATCCGCACTCCGCTGCCAACCATTGCACTTTTCAGTGATTTTGCATGGTACTAAAGAAAAATAAAAAATATTATGTTGTACAAGTATCATCAAGTGTCCACGTTTAATGTTATTTTATTAAATCTGGACTATCTGTCTCAGTATTTTCAATGTCTTTAGAGTTTGTTCAATGTTTGTTAAAACTGATTCTTCATTTCAAATAATTTTGCACACAATGCGAATACTTTTAATACGTTGTTACAATATACACAATGGCCACTAGATGTCCTTGTTGAATAATTTGAACTATTTTTCCATATAAAACAATAAAAATTACGTTAGGATTTAAAATGATAAAAATACCTTAAATGTAAATTTAATTAATGACAATTAAGATAAAACATACTAATATTTTTTACTAAACTGATTTAATAATTTGGGACATCCTCACAGCTTTAATTATTAATAATCTATTATCATTAATTAATGAATTATTTTGGTAACATTATTTTTAACTCATTTTTATTTTTATAATTTTTTGTTTTAGTCTTAATATTAGTTAAAATTTTAGTGATTTTGCGGGGGTTTTTCTCCCCCTTAATTTTAATTAAAAAAATTTCTAATGTCTATATAGTTTTTTTTTTTTTTTTTGATGATTTCAGTTTTGGTTATTAAGTACTTTCAGTTAAACTAAAAGAAAATGAGAGAAAATGTTTAATTGGAAACTGTCTAAAAAAATAGGTTACTTTTTTGTGTATTTAAAATTATAAAATTATCTCAAATGTAAATTAATCAGATTTAATTAATGACATTTAAAATAAAACATTTTTTCCTAAACTGATTTAGTAATTTGGGACGTTCTCACAGCTTTAATTATTAATAATCTAATTATTATCATTAATTAATGAATTATTTTGGTAGCAATTTTTTTTAACTCGTTTTTATTTTTAAAATTTTTTTGTTTGAGTTTTAATATTAGTTAAAATTTTAGTGATTTTGTATTTTTCCCCCCTTATTTTTAAATCCCCCCCCCCCTTAATTTTATTATTATTTTTTTAAATGTCTATATAGTTTAATATTTTAACATAATAATATTTTCCCTAAATTAATGAATTGGGATGTTCTCACAGCTTTAATTATTAACAATGTAATTATTATCATTAATTAATGAATTATTTTAGTATCAATATTTTTTAACTCTTTCTGTTTTCTGTTACATTTTTAGTAATTTTGTAGGGGTTATTTTTTCCTATATAGTTTTTATTTTATTTCGGTTTCAGTTTAAATTATTTTAGTACTTTTAGTTAAACAAAAAAAAATTCAAAACTGGCTGAAATATATATATATATATATATATATATATATATATATATATATATATACATATATATATATATATATATATGTGTGTGTGTGTGTGTGTGTGTGTGTGTGTGTGTGTGTGTGTGTGTGTGTGTTTGTGTGTGTCTATTTCAGTTCATGTTTATTATTTTTCAACCAACTAAAATGATTTTAATGGTTTTACTCTTAAAACTTTATGCTTTTACTCTTATCTTATTACTCTTTTACTCTTATTTATAATGACCCTGTAAATAAGACCGCTGTCAGGCCTACATTTACATGTAAACTGGCTTTTAGCTATTGTGTAATGTGTAAATATTGATTTATTTACTGTCTGTTCCCTATTATTCACAAACCAGGAATCTTAGAATGAAACAAAGGCAGATTCTTCCTCTAAATTTAGCCTTTTATCTGTCGTCCAACAATGTTTCCCGTCGTGATAAATAAAAGCATCACTCATTTCCTTAGATACATAAAAACATAAAACATCAGGAAATCACAATCCACTCGAAGCGTTTATTCAACGAGCAGCGCACTGCCTTCCCATTGGTCGAGAAAGACAACATCCGTTTCTTCCGTCAGCCATTCATCTGACCAGAGGGAGGGGCCAATGAATAAAACAACGGCCATTCTGTCTGTCAACCAATCAGAGGAAAACGATGAATGGGCGTCCGCCAATCAGCGGCGGCGGGTGGATAGGCGGTGGTGCTGATGGTTCTCTGAGGCGCTTGGAGGGTGGGGTGCGAACCGAGAAGCGCAGCTGGTTTGGTCGGATTTACTGTTGAGTTCACGGGTGAGTCGAGCTTATATCAGGCGCTGTCTTGAAACTATTAATGTGATTTCTTAATAGAGAGGTTTGGTTTTGCTCTAGCAGGACTGAGCCTGTCGGAAACGAGTGTTTAATGTTTAATTTTGTCATTAAGTTCAAAGATCATGCAGGCAGAGTAGCTTGTTAGCGTAGCAGCAGCTGTTCTTTACACTGAAGTGCATTGATAGCCACACGGTCCTAACCCTAACCTGTCACTTTTTATGTTTTACAATGGCGTGGTTAATAAATGCATAATATTACTGACACAAATTTGTGTTGTTTTATTTTACCTTATTTTTTTCTTTAGTAATTAACATTAAGTTGTTAATTTTCTAAGCACACTTCCTGTTCTTAGAGACATGCATTTGGTGGGTTATGTTGCAAGGTGCAACTTTTACATTGATGCAAAACATTTAGTCCACATGTTGAACATATTTGCACGGATAAGCGAAAGGTTAACTGCAAAGCCAGTCTGAGAGAGAAACAAACCAACAAAAGACAATTGAACAGCCTGGTGCAATTAAAATGCAGTAATCTGCAACACAAACAACTTAGTGAATGCACGTTTAACATTTTAGTGTTGGTTCAGAAACTTAAACCTGACCTCAGTCAGATCCAAAGGTCTGAGATTACTAGTGAAACTGCATTTTTTGCATTCATTTTTATTATCAGTGTCTGAAAGAACTGGAGGGCTGGTGTCCTGCAGAGTTTAGCTCCAACTTGCCTCAACACACCTGCTGGAAAGTTGTTAGTATGCCTAGTAAGAGCTTGATTAGCTGGTTCAGGTGTGTCTAAATTGGGGTTATAGCTAAATTCTGCAGAACACCGGCCATCCAGGACCGAATTTGGGCACCCTAGAGCATTTTATAGGGGAAAAAAAAGGTAATTGTGACTTCTTATCTTACAATTTGAGGAAAGAGTTAGAGTTGCAAGATATGAATTCAGATTTCTGACTTTTTTTACTTGCAACTTTGACTTTTTTTTAGTTTAAATTGAATTTCAGAATTCTCTAATAGAGGTTTGGTCAGTTACCTGGATGCGCGGCCATATTAAAGATACTCGGATGTAAATGACAGCATTGATAGCACGGTTAATGTACTACTGAATAGTTGTTCTGCTCATTTATGCTGTCTAAACCATGGAAAAAACGTGTGGAAGCTGCTAAATCATATAGAGCATGACTTCGTAAGCAGGAAAGGGTGCAATATTTTGACAAACTAAAATTTATAGGTGGTAAAGATGCATACGAGCAGTACTAATTAAGATATTAGCCATATATTTTACCTACGTGGCTGGAAATAAAAACAAACACGAATGTTGTCAAGATTCTTGGAAATCCTCATTCAGTTTGGCCAACCACAAACACCTTTTGTTCCTCTGACAGTTTTTTGCACACTTCTCTTTGTTTTGTTATACGTTTTGTCAGTCTATAGTACTCCAAATGTTCTTCCTGGTCTGAGCGATTAGTACAGCCCAAAATATGACAATAATTGACCATTTTAGCAGCAATAATCAGCAAAATATTCAAGTTTAGTTCGGTTCAGTGGCATTGCCGATTGAAAATATTGCCGATTGATGATTGAAAACGCTCTGTAGGGGGGAAAAAGTGCTTGTGACTTTGATATGAATTCAGAATTCTGACTTTTTTGGGTTGCAATTCCAAGTTTATATTTTGGAATTCTGACTCTTTTTTTTTTTCTGAGTTTAAATCTCAAAATTCTGATTTTTAATCTCAGAATTCTCAAATAATGCACAATTATTTTCATAATTTTACCTTTTTCCATAATTGTGAGTTTAAATAACACAATTTTGACTTTTTTCTTAGAATTGCAAGTGTGAAAGTGAAAAAAAAATGTCTGTAATGAGAGTCACATGATCGATATTACTGATGTAATTTGATTTTAATTTGATCAGTGACTTGCAGTTGTAAAGAACGTAAAATAGAGAATATTTCTTGTTCATTTTACATCATAACTTTTCTTTGCCCTAAACCTTAAAAATCCTCAAACATCCTGCTTATTTTCAGGTTTAAATGGGTTTTCAATGTGGTCTAAAACTGTTTGAACCCTCTGTATATGCACTTAATTTTAATTATTTATTTTGCTGGACAATATTCTTTAACTTTATGATACAGTATTGAATTGTATATCGTTCAGGCTGATTAATTTGCCAGTTTTGAGGCAGTTTAAAATTAATGGCATTAGGCAATTTTCATTCCCAGTTGACTGATTGTTATATAAGATTTATCTAAAAAAAAAAAAAAAAAAATCACACTTACACTACCAGTCAAAAGAAGTCTCTTCTGCTCACCAAGCATGCATTTATTTGATCTAAAATACAGCAAAAGCAGTAATATTGTGAAATATTTGTACTATTTAAAATAACTGCTTTCTATTTGAATATATTTTAAAATGTAATTTATTCCTGTGATCAAAGCTAGATTTTCTGCATCATTACTCCAGTCTTTTGAACTTACTCCAGAAATTATTCTAATATGCTGATTTGCTGTTTAAAAAACAATTATTATTATTATCATTAATAATAATAATATTTTAAACGGTTGAGTAAATTTTTTTTGAGGATTCTTTGTTGAATAGAAAGATCCAAAGATCAGCATTTGTTTAAAAAAAAAAAAAAAAAAAAAAGCTTTTGTAACATTATACACTAAACCATCTTTTGTTTTTTGTTTTTTTGTTTTTTTTTTGGCAAAGAAATATTATAAATTAATACTTTTATTTAGCAAGGATGCTTTAAATTGATCAAAAGTGATGATAAAGACTCTTATAATGTTACAAAATATTTCTTTTTCTGATAAATGCTGTTCTTCTGAATGTTCTATTCATCAAAGAAACCTGAAAAAAAATCTACGCAATTGTTTTCAACAATAATAATTATTGAAATATTTTTGAAATACTTACTTTTTTTTTTTTTTTTTTTTGAGCAGCAAATTAGAATATTAGAATGATTTCTGAAGGATCATGTAGACTAGAGTAATGATGCTAAAAATTCAGCTTTGAAATCACAGGAATAAATTACATTTTAAAATATATTCAAATAGAAAACAGTTATTTAAATATTAAATATTTCAAAATTTTACAGTTTTTGCTGTACTTTGAATCAAATAAATGCAGACTTGGTGAGCAGAAGATACGTCTTTAAAAACATAGCAAATCTTACTGTAGTGTATAAATTAAATATTTAATGTAAAATAAGTATTTGTTTATTTAATTTCAGCTTATTTGTGCACATAATTAAACAGCTCATATCTTCATCAGCATTATATCATCCGTCAGGCACTCTGACCTCAGTATTAGTCACTAAAAACTCAACCATTAAAATAAAACTTATCTTTTGTAACGATTCATCACCAGATTTATGATGGTAGAAACGCGTGTATATGAAACACCTCAGTCAGCAACTTTTACTATTTGGCTATTTAATTATTTCTATCTATTAACTCTGTTAATAATATTTTTTTATGTACGTTATGTTCAATGTCTAGACTCAGTGGAGTGCTGAAATAGGGTTTGGTACCACTAAACTTGTTTATTTGAATGTCTCAGTTAAAAGTAATTTTTAAATCCTAAGCCAAGTGTGTATATATATATATATATATATATATATATATATATATATATATATATATATATATATATATATATATATATAACAGCAAATACCATCTTGTTTTTTGATCACATCATGAATGGGAAAATAGCATTACACTGTAAATTTACATGCAACTATTTTCCATAAACATTCAGTAAACTAAAGATAAATCTCATACTGTTAGCTACGGTGTTCTTGCTGGAGCATGAGAAAACTTTAAATAACCTCACTAATGTTTTTCCACTTGTATAATGTCATCAGTTGTAAAGGTATGACAACTTCATTCATCAGTTCGAGACGTTCGCTCGTGACCCAGCAGGCCATTTAGATAATTTATCTCTCTGTTTTGACTCTAAAAACCATAGATTTGATTGGTTGGACAGACTACATTGTAAAGATGTCACACAACATACATTAACAAGAGCCTTATCTAAACTTTGTGTAATGTGTATATGCAATAAATTAAATCACAGGGCTCTTTGCAATACAGTGAAGAATAATGAGCCACGCGCCTCGTCACATATAGACACAGATATCTAGAATCGCAAAAAGCACTGTATGTTTGAATAGCACTTTTTGGACTGTTTGTTTTATTATATTTTATATTGTTTTAGCATCAGTTATACACTACCAGTCAAAAGTTTTTGAACAGTAAGATTTTTAATGTTTTCTAAAGAAGTCTCTTCTGCTTACCAAGCCTGCATTTATTTGATCCAAAGTACAGCAAAAACAGTACAATTTTGAAATAATTTTACTATTTAAAATAACTGTTCTCTATTTAAATATATTTTAAAATGTAATTTATTCCTGTGATTTCAAAGCTGAATTTTAGCATCATTACTTCAGTCACATGATCCTTCAGAAATCATTCTAATATTCTGATTTGCTTCTCAGAAAACATTTATTAGTATTATTATGTTGAAAACAGCTGAATAGATTTTTTTTTTTCAGGTTTCGTTGATGAATAAAAAGTTCAGAAGAACTTGGAAATCTTCTGTAAGATTATAAATGCCTATATCTTTCTATTAGAAAGATAGAAAGCCCTATCTTTCTATTCATCAAAAAATCCTTAAATGTACTCAACTGTTTTAAATATTGATAATAATAGTAACAGTAAAAAATGTTTTTTAAACAGCAAATCAGCATCTTAGAATGATTTTTGAAGGGTCATGTGACATTGAAGGCTATAGTAATGATGCTAAAATTCAGATTTGATCACAGAAATAAATTACATTATAAAATGTATTCAAACAGAAAGCAGTTATTTTAAATAGTAAAAAAAAATCACAATTTTACTGCTTTTGCTGTATTTTGGATCAAATAAATGCAGGTTCGGTGAGCAGAAGAAGAGACTGAAAAAAAATGGTAGTGTAAACTCTTACCTCTTACGCTCACTAAGGCTGCATTTATTTGTAAAAAAAAAAAAAACTGTAAAATGTGCAATATTGTGAAATATTATTTTTGAATATATTTACATTTTTTATTTATTCCTATGATAGCAAAGCTGAATTTTCAGCATCATTACTCCAGTCTTGAGAAATCTAACTAATATGCTGATTTTGGTGCTTCAGAAACATTTTTATAATCATTAATGCTGTTATTCATCTATTTTGTCTTCCTGAAGACAATAATAAGGTTAAACATGCACTATTGCATGTATTTCCAGACATCAGTTGTGTGTAAAGAGCAGATCCATTGATATCTAGCAGTAAAGATAAAGTTTAACACACAATGTTTACCCATGCATGAGACATTAACTAGTATGGGGGAAAAAGCACATCAAAATAAAAACGTATGTGACCCTGGACCACAAAACCAGTCTTAAGTAGCACGGGTATATTTGTAGCAATAGCCAACAACACATTGTATGGGTCAAAATGATAAATTTTTCTTTTATGCCAAAAATCATTAGGATATTAAGTAAAGATCATGTTCCATGAAGATATTTTGTAAATTTTCTACCATAAATATTTTAAAACTTAATTTTTGATTAGTAATATGCATGGCTAAGAACTTAATTTGGACAAGTTTAGGTGATTTTTCTAATATTTCGATTTTGCACCCTCAGATTCCAGATATCTCAGCCAAATATTATCCTAACAAACCATACATCAATTGAAAGCTTATTTATTCAGCTTTCAGATGATGTATAAATCTCAATTTTAATAAAAATTGACCCTTATGACTGGTTTTGTGGTCCGGGGGCAAATGTGAACATATTTTGTAGCCGAGATGCAGGTCTGTCTTTAGGAAGAAAAACCTGGGAACTTTTTCCCTTGTCTTATGAGGACGGCGAACCACGAAGGTATATTCCTATAAATGAAGCATCATATATAATACGTAATGACGTATTTAGAAAGAGGCAAAGTTCCTCTGGCTCAAATCTGAAGCACCCCTCCCAAAGTCACATGACTGTCGTTCCGCGACTCACCTGTGAGGTCGCTGTTGAGCGGAAGACACACATCCATATACACAGAAGCACACACACTCTCTCATACACACGGGATTTATACTGAGAACAAGCAGGCAGGCGGCAGGGAACAGCCCCGACGTCCCTTTCCTCGTCCGTTTGAGTATTTCACAGAGCCAAATGCCCGGTCCGACACAAGCTCTGTCCCCCAATGGAGAGAACAACAACGACATCATTCCGGACAGCAACGGCACCAACATCATTCCCTACAGAAAGAACACAGTGCGCGGAGAGCGCGCCTACAGGTACACCACTGCCATTACCATCCGCCGGCCGCTTTACAAAGAAACCTCCGCTTTAAGCGACCTACAATCAATGCATTTATCCGAAAATATCAAGATTACACGATTTAATCCATGCTTTCCCCATGCACTCGCTCTGGGAACCCAAAACTCCCATTATGGCTGCGTTATATCTAACGGTGGGGCTTTTCCTGAGCCAGCTATGGCGTTCCCCCGATGGTGCAATCATAAAAACCATGTTAAACGCTCTTTAGTGAATGCGTACATGCTCCAGGCCTTTTTCTCAGGCGTTATGCATAAGATTTGAAGCGGATGTATATTGGGATGTCCGCTGACTGAGTGCTTTCACAGGTTTTGACAGTGCATGGCCTGTATGTTCACTAAGCAGTCAGCCATTGCGTAATGTAATTCATTTCATCCTATCCCCAAAATCTGTTCATGGCGTGCATATCGTGCCTAACATTGGATAACATCTAGTGCATGGGTAAAAATACGATTGCATGTGTTTCACGGGTCTATAAACATTTTTTAGGATGATTGCTTTTGTTGACACTGATTTGTTGGCTCCTCTGAATTTTTTTCCTCCCCCCTTCATTCCAACATCTCACTAAACTGTTTATCTTTCCTGCTAAATTTAGATGAATCTGTCTCTCTTTAAGCACAACAGCACTAATGTCTGGAAATGCAGTGTGTGTGTTTAAGCTTATTAAAGGCACGACAAATTATTAGAGAGGTGGATTTGTCATCCTGGAGGATTTGAAAGAAATCTTATGTAAGAGATGTGGGTTTTCTTGAGGGGTTTGCTTCATTATTCATATGATGGTTCACTGGGAAATAAAGGAGAATGGGATTGATGTGGTGGGTCTTTCTATTGGATTTGAGATGAAACTGACTGTGGTCAGTTGATTGAATTAGGTTAGTTTGTTTCATGTAAGTTCAGATGACTTTTGATACGTTAATATGCTTAATTATGCTATATTAATAACATGTTGTGGATGACGTTGCTGTTTTGCTTGTGTCAAAAGATCTAGTTATGGTTTTTATTTTATATATTCCAGGACCATGTTTTTAAAAACACAATTAATGCTTGTTTCTGCCTGTTTTTAGGTTGTTTTTGCTCTCATGAACTTGATATGTTGGTGGTCCCACAGTTCAACTTTTTATAAATAAATAATCAATATTTCATACTGTATATTATAATGATGTGATGCCTAAAATATTTGCATTGATTTTAAATTGGTGGTATTGATTCAAGTTTGTTTTTATTTATTTTTAGACAAAATAGCATGGTAATATTAGTCATATTTATCAATCATAGCATGAAAATAATTATCAGCTTACATCATGTCGGCCAGTATCCACCAAATCAAACTGTGTTTTGTGCCAAAACGAGATGTGTTTCAAATCTATCATCACATCAGCAGCTTTTCAAGGGCCTTTCAGTTTCAGTAGAGGACAAACAAAAAGTCTTTTTTGTCTAATGCAAATGTATATGCAGTCTGGTTTGACATCAAAGGCTGTTCTGTAATGGAAAGTTGCTATATTTGTGCATTCATTTATAAAAGTACTTACGTTTAAGGACTTCAGATTTTAGTTTTGAATTGAAAACAAAGAGGCTAGACAGTCTGTGAACTTACAGTTCTGTCTGAGGACAAACAAAAGCTTAAAAGCTTCTATTTATCATTGTGGAGTGCTCTGTATATCTTGATATTTACTAGGTGATTACCTAGTTTACATTAGGATCGTGTTACACTGTGTTTATAGGCAAAATGTGCAACACTAGATAGCAAGAAACATTCAGAGCTCTTGAAACAGTTCACCAAAAAATGAAAATTTGCTAAAATTTAGGCCATCCAAGATGTAGATGAGTTTATTTCTTCATTGAAGAAATTTAACATTACATCACTCGCTCAGTGGAGTGAATGGGTGCCGTCAGAATGAGAGTCCAAATGGCTAATAAAACCATCACAGTAATCTGCAAGTAATCCACACCGCTCCAGTCCATCAGTGAACATCTTATGAAGCTAAAAGCTGTAAGTTTGTAGGAAACAAATCCATCTTAAAGACTTTTATACTTTAAACCATTGCTTCTGGCCAGAATACAGTACAAACTGAAACAGTTCTGCCATTGGCAAAAAAGGAAGTGGTAATCCAGTGTTGTCCTTTCACTTGAAAATCCACTGACATATTTGTTTACATATTTGTTTACTGTTTTGTTGTGCATATTTGTGCATATTTCTCCCCTGATTCAGACAAGATGACTTTTTTTTTACTGGAAATAGCAATATTATGTAAAAAGGATTTGTATTTTATCCACAAGCAGTGGTTTGAAGTTAAAAAACATATTAATGATCGATTTTTTTTTTTTTTTTTTTTTTTTTTTTTTTTCTTACAAAATGGATTTTTTGTGGATTATTGTGATGTTTTTATCAACTGTTTGGACTCTCATTCTGACGGCACCCATTCACTACAGAGGATGCTTTGGTGAGCAAATGATGCAATGTTAAATTTCTCCAAATCTGATAAAGAAATAAACTCTTATACATCTTGGATGGCCTGAGGGTGAGCAAATTTTAAGCAAATTTTCATTTTTGGGTGAACTATTTCTTTAAAGAGTATAGATTTCACAACCGATGGCCTTTTGTTGTCCCAGTTTAGTTTCTAAAATACTTAGAAATGCATTGCAAATGCAAAGTCAAATGACTTTAGACTTAGTCTTACATTATGCATGGATTGTAAATTACTCATACTGACAAGATGATTCAATCGATACCAGTGCTGATAGTGTCATTCAGACTTTGAGCTGTCCTTCACTACATCTGCACATGATTATGATGCTGGTGATGATGATGATGATGATGATATCTGTGTCTCATTCACAGCTGGGGGATGGCGGTCAACGTTTATTCTACCTCAATCACCCAGGAGACTATGAGCAGGCATGACATCACGGCCTGGGTGAACGATCTGCTCTGTCTAAACTACACTAAAGTGGAGCAGCTGTCATCAGGTATGTGAACCTCCCAACTTTAACTGCCGCTGACACTCATTAGACACAAAGACCAGTAATCCCAGAGGATTTACACTAAGGCATTTCGTTAGTGCTCGTCTGCGCTGCCGTAGGACGGCTGCTACCTTTGAACGTTTGTGTGAATAAATAAAAAGCTGTTGTGAATTCTTAGCTGCTTTAGGTAACACGGTCATGAATCATGAACCTGGGAATTGAGCTGATCACAATAAACTGCTATGAAATTAAAAGGAATTAAACTAGAACTTCTTTATTGCAGTCAAACACAAGTAGAGATTTGAGTCATCTAATTTTGTTTTTTTGTAATGTGCAATGCTGTATTTCATTGAAAACTATTTTAAACAGTTTTAATTTAATTCTTGTTTACTTCTTCTATAATTATACAATTCTTATGCAATTTTATGTGAGCATAATATGGGGTATTTACATGAACTGTAAGGTAATCTAAGAAATTTAATTTTCAGTTGCACTTTATTTTACAGTACATGTACTTACAGTGTACCTACTTAGAAAAGTTCTGTTAATATAAGGTAACTTGGGTAGGGTTAGGTTTAGGGGTAGGTTCAGGGTTAGTACCTAGTTATTACCTAGTTATTGTAATTACTTTAATAAGTACATAGTGTGTGCATGAGGAACAGGACTGTAAAATAAAGTGCTACCAAATTCAACTCAATTTTAATCAAAAATGTTTGTTATTTGTCTACCCATTGAGTTTCAGTATTCTTTCATCAAGTTCTCATACGTTTGCATGTAACTTCATCTGAAATAACTACATTGCTTTTGATCACTGCTATGATTAATTATCGTTTGCACTGTTTAATTAGTGATTTGAAATTCAGTCAGGTGAAGTTCTGTTTATTTGCAACAATTAGATGATCAATTCAATCCTTTGTGTGATTTTAGTTTGATGGGATTTTGCAGGATTTCTGACGGTTTGATTAATGATGACAAGGAATTATTTTAATCAATGGTAATTACAGGCTCATAAAGCCTTATGATTAAAAAAAAAAAAGACTTTATGAAACAAATGATAATGCACACACAGTATTATTTGTATTTGTAAATATAGTCTTATGTATAATAGAGGTGTGCGATAATGACAAAAAATGACATCTCAATATTTTCTGGAATTTTGTCAATAACTGTAATAAGATAAATTAACTTTTCCAATAAGTTTAAATTGATTTTTACCTTTTTTGGGGCATTTTTTACTTTCATAAGGTCAGTTGCTTTATAACCTAATAAATGTATGCATCATCTTTTGTGTCAAATTCTTAAATTAAATCAGTGAATTCAAATAGTAAGACACTATAGGGCCGTTACCAATCAAATTAAATCATTTGCAAGCAGAGGTGCCATCGAATCTGCATCTGAAGTGGCTTTTAGATCCAATTACACAGAATACTTTTAACTTGCATTTACAAATGCGTAAATAATGCTTTAATTTTTACAAGGAAAAAAAAATGTTGAATACCGATTTTTGAAATGAATTGAGTGGGGAAAAAAGGGAGACTATACTTTTAATATAAACCTAAAAATCGCCAGTAGGTGGCGGCGAATCATTGCGTGGGTGAGTCAATGAGTCGTTCATTCGAACGAATCGTTCAAACGGCTGATTGATTACCTGAATGATCCAGAGCTGTGTTTTTTTGTTTTTTTTTTGTTTAGTGATAGTTGTTTGAGTCCCTTGTTTGTCCTGAACAGTTAAACTGCCTGCTGTTCTTCAGAAAAATCCTTCAGGTCCCACAAATTCTTTGGTTTTTCAGCATTTTTGTGTATTTGAACTATTTTCAACAATGACTGTTTAATTTTGAGATCCATCTTTTCACACTGAGGAAAACTGAAGGACTCGTATGCAACTATTACAGAAGTTTCGAACGCTCAACGATGATTCAGAAGGAAAAACAAGGCAGTAAGAGCTGGGGGTGAAAACTTTTGGACAGAATTTTTTTTTTTCTTACTTTTTCTTGTTTTGCCTAAATATCATATTTTTTCATTTAGTACTGTCCTTCAGAAGCTACAAAAGATACTTACATGTTTCCCAGAGGACAAAAAAGGTTAAATTTAGACTGATCTTCAAATTCCAAAAGTCTCTTAATGTCTTGTGTTTCCTTCTGGAGCATCAGTGAGTGTTTGAACCTTCTGTAATAGTTGCATATGAGTCCCTCAGTTGTCCTCTGTGTCAAAAGATAGATCTCAAAATCATACAGTGATTGTTTGTATAACATTATTGATTCTGTCTGTTGAGGACTGTCTGTGTTGCTCATTTCTACCTAAATATTCTGGTTTGTACAGAGATGAATATGATTCTAAGATCTGCATTAAAATCGAATGGTTTATAAGTATTATGTTTTGAGAACAATTTTCAATCCAGTAATCATAGAAATTCATCATTCAGATTATGTAGGAACCTTGACTAATAATATCAGACAGAAGATGTTTGTGGACATGAACACTTCTGTGCTTTAGCATGACATCACAGCAGACATCAAGACCTTAATTTAGTTCAGCATAAACACAAGTCAAGCCAGAGGTATTTAAAGGTCTCAGAGACACTGAATATCCTCTGGATTAGCTCCAGGTCTACCTAGACATTGATTTACATGACGTTGCACTGGCATTTTAAATTACATCCTTGGAGTCGAATGGATCTCCGTTTAAGTGCCCTTGTTTTATTCCTTCTGATTGGGCAGATTAAGTTTACTGCAGAGTAAATTAGACACTTAGTTGAACCTGAGACTGAAACTAAATCTGGTTGAAAGTGTTGGAGATCTTAGAGTTGCAGAATGAGACCTAAATAATGTCCTCACAAAACCTTTTTCACCATTTGTGCATCTCTTTGCAGGAGCTGCGTACTGTCAGTTCATGGACATGCTGTTTCCCGGCTGCATCAGTCTTAAGAAGGTGAAATTCCAGGCCAAGTTGGAGCATGAATATATCCACAACTTCAAACTCCTGCAGGCCTCCTTCAAGAGGATGAATGTTGATAAGGTGAGCGAAATGTGAGGGCCTTCCAGTCCTGCTTTCAGTATAAGCACAGAGAATCTGATTAGAATTCAAATCACTCTCAAAATCACCACAGAGAAGTACATTTTAGCTTGAAAAACAGTAGTGGTTTTGTCTGATATGAAAATATGAAATATCCCAAAACCCCAAAAAATAATTACCACACAAAAAAAAAAAACCCTACAATTTTCACTCAGAAATTGCTAGTAATTTTCACAATTAATTAGCAAAAATGGCAAGTGACACACTGAATCAAAAGTGAAATTTTGAAATTGGATTTTTTTGTAAAACATACTACAATCATCTTTATTTACAAGGTTTTTTATTTTTATTATTATTTTTTTTTTTTAAGTAGTCCAGCTATTGATTTCTTTATAACAAAATCTCAACATTTGCTGAAAAAAAAAAAATATAATTAAATAATGTTTATATTAATAAAAATGATGTTAATTTAATAAAGTTGTTTTTAGTAATTTGATACATTTATTAATAATATAAATAAATGTTACTATTAACTATTTATTATTAAAAAATACAATTTTAAATTGAAAATGTTGGCTCTACTTTTGAACCTTGTTATTCATTCAGTGCTGTCCATAATTTTTTTCTGCTAAAAAGTATGCACTTTTAAAAACAGGGTATAACAATATTGTTTTATATTGCTTAAATTAGTGTAACTTATTTTACTTGAAAACAGTAAGCATTTTTTCCCCTTTCCTTTCCATTCGAAAGCATTAAAACTCAAATTGCAAACCTGACATTAATTAAATACAAATGATTGCAGAATAAACCACAAAATGATTGACATGCAGGAAGTGTTACTGATTTGCTAAAATGAACATAAGGAGGCCCCAATGTTTTATTATTATTATTATTATTTAATATTTAATATTTACAGTGACCAGGCAGTCAGAAACACACACATTTCTTAAGACATTTATTTTAATGGTATCTGACATTTTATGCATTCAATAAATAAATAAATAGTTAAAAAAATAATAATAATAATAAAATAAAAAAAAAATGCATCACTTACACAGAAAATCTTTTTAATTATCACATTACCAAACTTTTTTTGTGTCAGCCATACCCTTTTGACCTAAAATATTTATTTGGAGGTTATTTGAGATATTTTGTTCTAAAACATTTTTGGGTTTTAATTTTATTGTTTTTATTTTCAAAGTAATTTATTTTAATTTTACATTTTTGATGGTTTCATTAATTATTAGCACAAACCAGATGTTGTTGTTTTTTTTTGTAACCAGACCACAGTTTGTAAAAGCCTGATTTAATGTAATCATCTATATTTATTTGTATTTATTGTGCAAAGTTATCTGTGAAGTTATTTCTTCACATTTTTTTTATTTTTATTTTGTTTTATTTGAAAATCTGGAATCAAAGGGTGCAAAAAAATCTAAATATTGAGAAAATTGCCTTTAAAGTTGTCCAAATGAAGTGCTTAGCAATGCATATTATTAATCAAAAATTAAGTTTTAATATATTTATGGTAGGAAATTTACAAACTCGCATCCTATTTCCTTGCCTCTTAGATCATCCCTGTAGAGAAGCTCGTCAAGGGACGATTTCAAGACAACTTGGACTTCATTCAGTGGTTCAAGAAGTTCTTTGACGCCAACTACGACGGGAAGGAGTACGACCCGGTGCAGGCCAGACAGGGCCAGGACGCCATTCCCCCTCCAGACCCCGGCGAGCAGATCTTCAACCTGCCAAAGAAATCCCACCATGCCGCCAGCTCTCCCACCGCAGGTCTGCTGGGCTGCCCATAACATCATTTGTTTATAATCATCATTAATCAACTGGCATTTAGCATCTACTAAATTGCATCATGGCATTGTTAACTTGTGTGCAGGAGCTACTAGATCAACCAGTTCAACCCCTAAATCCTCCACCTCGACCTCCCGACCCTCCTCTGCCAAAAAGATCCCTGTGATGTCAGCGACACCCGCTAAAGGAGAGAAGGAGCTGGAAGCCCAAGTAACACAACTAAACGAACAGGTGGACATCTCTAACGCCATTAACGCTATTAAAATCTTTAAATAGATGAGCAGTTTACGAACATAATGGTCATAAATGCAGAGTGAGAGCATGATGCTATTTTAGTAGATCATTTCTGCAGGTCTTAAAAAGTCTTAATGTACTCTTCCACAAATTAAGGCTATAAATTGGAGCAGAACATTTTCTTAAATTCATGAAATTATGCCATTAAATGCAAAAAATGGAAATGTCTTATTTTTGTCTTATTTTCTAATGTAAATATCTAAACATCCTTAAATCAAGACAAATTTACTTGGGATACAAAATGAAATCTTGTTGACAAATCAAACATAATTGAGTGAGTTTATCTTAGAAAAAGAACAAATATCTGAAATATATAAAAGTTTGTTTTCCTGTTGAATTGAGCTGATTTGACTGAGCAGATATTTGTCTTTTTTTAATCATAAATTGACTTTGATTTTAATACATTAAAAAACAAGACTTAAATATATGCATTGTAATTTCATGGTTATAATGTGAGACCAAATTGTTGTTGTTGTTATTATTATTATTATTATTATTATTATTATTATTATTATTATCTTAAATACTTTAATACAGTGACATTATGCTTTGTTGACATTTCTTTCTTTCTTTCTTTCTTTCTTTCTTTATTTATTTTACATTTATTTGTTTTATTTAGTAATGTTTGTTTAGTAGTAGTAGTAGTAATAATAATATTATTATCATCATTATTATTATTTTCTTAAATACTTTAATATTCTACAGTGACATTATACTTTATGTTGATGTTTATTTTATATTCATTTAGATTTTGAGTAATTTCTATTTAGTAGTAGTAGTAATAATAGTATTATTATTATTAATAATAATAATAAACATTATTATTATTATTATTATTATATTATTATTATTATTATTAAATTATTTTATATTCTTCAGTGACATTTATGTTGATATTTATTTATTTTTTATTTGAATATTTATTTTGATTTTGTTTAGTGATTTTTATTTTTTATTTTTTTTTTATTTTGTAGTAGTAGTAATAATAATAACAATTTTATATATATATATATATATATATATATATATATATATATATATATATATATATATATATATATATATATTATTTATTTTATTTTTTTTATTATTATTTTTTTTTTTCAAAGAATTATAACCATAAAAAAAACAATGTTTTTATTAAATTAAAGAATCCTGCACTGTTAACTGTGCACAAAAACCAAAGAAAGGCCATTTTGTTGGATTATACACATCAGTTAAACTCAGAAAACCAACTTTTTTGACCAGTAAAACATGGCATTAGGAAGTGTACATTTAAGGAAGAATTATGTTGTTTAGAAGCATGTCTACCAAAGCAATAACCAGCTTTTACTGTCTGTTTACAGCAGTTCGTTTACAGTCTTTCATGTTGTTTGTAACTCTTGCGTCTCTCCTCTGCTGCAGCTCAATACATTAAAGCTAGCACTAGAAGGAGTGGAGAAGGAGCGGGATTTCTACTTTGGGAAGCTGAGAGAGGTGGAGCTGCTGTGTCAGGAGCAGGGCCAGGACAACGGGCCCTTCGTGGAGAGACTCATGGAGGTGCTGTACTCTGCAGACGACCAGGTTAGTGCTTCATCAGGTTTTTTATTTTATTTTATTCAACTTACTGTTGTTATTATTATTATTATTATTATTATTATTATTATTATTATTATTATGAGACCTCACACTTTTTATTTCATTTTTGTTAATTTATTTTATATATTTCTTTTCTGCTATTTTTCTTTTAATAAAAACTTTCATGCATTATTACTGTTTTTATTATTACAATTTTTTTATGTTCTTTTAATGCATCAGTCTATTAATTTATATATACCCTAATAAAACTCTTTCACTTTCAAGTCGAATAAATCAGGTGTTTTTATTATGATTAGCATTTATTTAGGATAAATGTATTATTTTTGTCCATTATAGTACACACATATTTTCTTTAATCTCTGGTCGTTAATATAAAGTAAATATACAATCTAAACTGAAATTCTTTTAGTCAGCTTTATGAAGATATTTGAGGTTTGATTGTAAATATTATTTTAAATTGCATTTAAAAATATTTGACAAATGACCCAAATTAGCATACTTTGTAGAAAAGGAACACTTTCAGTATTTTATTTGTTTTCGTATAAGTGTCAAGAGTTCATGATTTTCTTTGACAAGAAAGACTTATTTTCTTCACTACTTCACGTTCTTTTTCAGCACATTTTATTTAATTTTTATTTATTTGTTTATTTTTATATATTTTTATATTACTTTTCAGCTTTTTTCTTTAAAACTTTCACACTTTACTATTTTTATTTTAATGTTCTTTTAATACATACTTTCAATAAGATGACGCTTATTTATTAATTTATTTAAAATACTTTTTTGCTCTTGTTTTCTGCTTTTAATATTGCCATTTATTAGTTGTATAAATTGTTTTATTATTATTTTCTTTTTTGTTTTAATAAAACAACACCTTTATTGTTTATTTTGCTTTTTTGCTTTTTTAAGAAGACATCACTTTTATTTATTAATTTATTTGAAATACTTTTTCTGCTCTTTTCTGCTTTGTCGTTTATTAGTAGTATTAATGTTGTTTTATTATTTATTATTATTTTCTTTTTTGTTTTAATAAAACAACATGCCTTCATTATTTATTTTTCTTTTTTCTTCCCATCTCATGTTGACGCTTACATAGCATTTTCACCTTTTAAGTCCGCTTATGATGGTAAAGGCCAAAACTTTTTTTTTCCCCCATGATTATTCTTCACCCTCCATCTGTCAATTAGAATTAAACAGACTATTTTCTATAAATGATGTGTTATTATTACTCAAGTTTATACTCTCTTCCAATACTGAATAGATGTGTCTAACCTGTCAATACACTCTTTAGGTGTGATGTCATAACTATGACAATTTCTAAGACCCATTTTTGCTGTTGTTGATCTTGTTTAGGAGGCAGGCGGAGAGGAACATGAGGCTCCGGCTCAGGAGGAAGACGTCCCTGACGACACGCAGGACGAATACTGAACAGCTGTCAATCAAACAGACACCTGAACATACATGCACTCCATCAGAAAACTGCTTCTGGGTTCATTTTCCTCCAACTCATGACGGTTTATTTCTCGTTTGCTCTCGTGATAAAAGGAATGAGACGAATTGGCCAAATATTCAAACGTGTCTTTTCATTTTCAAGCCCTGTTTAATTGCATCATGACTATTATGAACATCCAACAGCAGCTTAAATGGTGAATCTTGTTCGTGTGAAGCCCGTGATAACAACCACTGCACATCAGCTCCATTCGGTTTTTACTTTAACTGAAGTCTGTTGGCGTTTCCACCTGCTGTTTGTCATCTCGCCGCACCGATGAAGGAGAATTGACCTGTGACATATCGAACCGTTTCATTTTAAAATATTGCAATAAGAGTAGCTGGAAGAGCTACCGATACCATTTGTGAAATAGTTTTCCTTAATAGATTAATCATTGGTTGTCACAGTAAATTGCATTATAACCTAATGCATATTGGTGATATAAACTCATGTGATTAATTTGGAAAGCAATGCTCAATTTTTCTCCTCGTTAGATTAAATAAACTCATTTTTCTTTACAGAGGTGGAAGCCACTCAGTGTTTGATAGGAAGCATTTCTTTTGAACTGTGCAATCCGTATTTGCGTCTAAACATGTTTTACTTTATATGTACAGTAAAAGAAGCAGCCGTCATCTGAAGAAAACAAAGCATCTTGAAGATTTTTTTTGTTAACTGTTGTTCTAAAGCACAGGTCTTATGAACAGAAAACAGCATTCTCGTGATCTCCGTCAATATTCTCCACAGGTCAACGCTTATGTCATTTATTATTGTGTACAATGAAAAGGAATGTAAACATATGTACTGTTAATAATTATAAATAGACAATGTTTTTCTTTTTATTTCCCTCACAGTATCTTCCCTTATGCATTCCCCAAATGTGTTGCATGTTTGCATTTTATTTGTGAATAACTTGACCTGCTTTTTACATATTTAATAAAAAAAAGGAAAAAAAAAATGTTAAATGTTTTTTGTATGTTTAACTTGCTGTTTAAAATCTCTGGAGATATGATAGACTTGCCCTAATAAAACCCTTTCACTTTCAAAAATAATAAATCATTTGTTTTTATTATGATTAAGTTAGGGTAAAACATATTTTATTAAAAGTTAATTTGTCAGTTATTAGTATTTTCCTAAAAATAAACGCCTTAAAAGAACACAGTGTAATTTTCTTTGACAAAAACAAACTATTTTATATTATTTTTTATTGTAGTGCATAATGCTGAACAATAAGTTAATAAATAAAATTTGAGAAACCGTCTTACCGATAGATCATTAAACGTCATTGGCCGCCAGGTGTCAGTAGCGCGCAAGGTTACGAACTAAAAGAGCGGGAGAGACGAACCGAAGAAGAAACTGCCTGAGCTGCAGTTTAGTAACCTCCAGTACAATGTAAACAGTTATCATTTAATAAGCAAATAAGTCTTATTTAAGGAAAAAATAAAGCCGTAAAACGTTTGCTAAACATCATGGGCAAGGTAAGCGATCGATACACACTTTATAAACAGACTCTGTCGAACTTTTAATATGTTTCAGGTGTTTGTGAGAAGTACTTCTATGCTTTTATTCACTGTCAGTCCAGTCGAAGTGTATTTATCCACTATACATTATTACAGAATGCAGTAGAAATGCGAACTTTATGTAATTAGAAATATAAATTACTCAATTTAGCCAGGAGAACAATGAAAGAGATCAGTGTACTTAACAGTTAAAAATTTGGACACACCTACTTATATTTTACATATTTTATTTCGTCTGTGAAAGTATAATGACCATGAAATGTTAAGTAAACTCAAAATGAAAATTAAAATAATTAAATTTAATAATCATTTAAAATTACTACCAGTCAGCAAGATTTTTTATGTTTTTTTAAAGTAGTCTCTTCTACTCACCAAGCCTGCATTTATTTGATCCAAAATACAGCAAAAGCAGTATTGTGAAATATTTTTACTATTTAAAATAACTGCTTTCTATTTGAATATAATTTAAAATGCATTTTATTCCTGTGATCAAAGCTGAATTTTTAGCATCATTACTCCAATTTTCTGTCACATGATCCTTCAGAAATCATTCTAATATGCTGATTTGCTGTCCAAGAATTTTTTATTATTATCAATATTTAAAGTAGTTGAGTACATTTTATTCAGGACTTATTGTTGAATAGAAAGATCCAAAGATCAGCATTAATCTCAAAAATAGAGTCAGTATACATTTTTTTGGGGGTAAGAAATTACAGTAATGAATACTTTTATTTAGCAAGGACGCTTTAAGTTGATCCAAAGTGATAATAAAGACATTTATAATGTTACAAAAGATTTCTATTTCAGATAAATGCTGTTCTTATATTCTTTCTATTCATCAAAGAAACCTGAAAAAGTTCTATTCAGCCGTTTCAACATAATAATAAATGTTTTTGAACAGCAAATCAGAATATCAGAATGATTTCTGAGGGATCATGTGACTGGTGTAATGATCCTAAAAATTCAGCTTTGAAATCACAGGAATAAATTACATTTTGAAATATATTCAAGTAGAAAGCTGTTATTTTAAATAGTAAAAATATTTTAAAATTGTACTGTTTTTGCTGTACTTTGGATTTTGGGAGCAGAAGTGACTTGTTTTAAAAACATTAAAAATCTTACTGTTCAAAAACTTTTGACTTTTAATTTCAATTTGTGTGTGTGTGTGGTTTCAGCGCAAAAGAAACCTGGACATGAGGTGTGTGTTATTCCCAGACGATGTGAAAGACACTTTCAGCAAGGCGGGAAAAGCATCTTCCAGAACATCCACACCTGCCACAAAGTCCTGGGAGAAATGTGGGGACAGTTTCCTGGGCACTCCTGTCATCCAGGTGTGTTACAATAGACATGTATGTATATTATAGACGTAATGCTGTTGGTCTCTTACACAGATTCACTGAACTTCATGTTTTTTTGTTTCAGAAGCTGCAAACATCAGAGAAGAAGAGTAGAAATGCACGTAAAGTGTCTCTGACATCTATTTTAGGTAGTAGAACAGATTGTTCAATCTATAAATTGCACAATTCATAGTCGTTCAGAGATTTATTAAGTGAGAAGTGCAGCAATGTCATCAGACATTAAATATTCTATTCTAGATATTGAGTTTTAGATGCTATTTAAAGAAGTTATGATCACCAAGGCTGCATTTATTGCATCAAAAATGCAGCAAAAATAGTAATATTGTTAAATATAATTACAATTTAAAATAACTGTTTTCTGTTTTAATATATTTAAAAATGCAGTTTATTCCTGTGGTGCAAAGCTGAATTTTCAGCATCATTACTCCAGTCTTCAGTGTCACATGATCCTTCAGAAATCATTCTAATATTAGGATTTGCTGTTCAAGAAACATTTTTCTTATTATCACTGTTGAAAAACAGATTCTGTAATGAATAAAATGTTCAAACTAACAGCATTTATTTGAAATAGAAACATTTAAAACATTATAAATGTCTTTAATGTCATTCTTAATTAATTTAATGCATCTTTGCTGAATAAATGTATTAATTTCAGGGAATAAAGATGCTGGTAGAGATGAACCGGTTCACATTGCTTGGAGTTCCAGTGAAGAGGAAGAATCAGACAGTGAAAGTCATCCTCCTCCTCGACTGAATGTCACACAGGCGCCGCAGCCGCCCAGAGCACACAAACAACGTCCTCTGGACTATTACAGAAGTCTGCGGATGTTCAGCACTGGTGTAGGTAAGAACAGAGACATTTTTAGGTAGTTATGTAAATGAATCGTTCAGGAGCTTAAAGGAGTAGTTCACTTTCAGAACAAAAATTTACAGATAATGTACTCAACCCTTGTCATCCAAGATGTTTATATCTTTCTTTCTTAAGTCCTAAAGATATTATGTTTTTGGAGGAGAACATTTCAGGATTTCTCTCCATATAATGGATATGTATGGTGCCCCCGAGTTTGAAGTTTCAATGCAGCTTCAAAGGGCTCTAAACAATCCCAGCCAAGGAAGAAGTGTCTTATCTAGCGAATCAAACGGTTATTTTCTAAAAAAAAAAAAAAAAAAACATTGCAATGTATATGCTTTTTAACCTCAAATGCTCGTCTTGGTCTATCGCTGCGTGAACTCTGTGCATTCTGGTTCATGACAGTTAGGGTATGTTGAAAAACTCCCATCTCATTTTCTCCTCCAACTTCAAAATCGTCCTACATCGCTGCAGAAGTAAAACAGTAAAACAGCGATGTAGGACGATTATGAAGTTTATGATTATCGTTTCGCTGGATTAGGCCCTTCTTCCTCGGCTGGGATCATTTAGAGCCCTTTGAAGCTGCATTTAAACTGCATTTTGGCAGTTCAAACTCAAGGGCACCATACATATCCATTATATGGAGAGAAATCCTGAAATGTTTTCCTCAAAAAACATAATTTCTTCACGACTGAAGAAAGAAAGACATGAACATCTTGGATGACAAAGGGGGTGAGTAAGTTATCTGAAAATTTTTGTTCTGGAAGTGAACTACTCCTTTGATTTGACCCATGATTTCAGGCCTTAACAATAAGGATTGCCTGCTGACCCAGAGCGAATATTACAGCGTTTTGAGCCAGTCAATCTTTTTTTTTTTTTGATAATTTACACACATTTTTGAAACTTGGTTATGAATTCTGCTTGTCAACATTTTTATCAAGTTAAATAATCTAAATGGCTAATATAGGTAAATTTCCATCATTTTCTAGCAAAGATTCTTATATAATTTATGGCTGTCTTCCTGTAGAATTAATGAAATTTGCCTTAAAAAATTACAGTTGTGTGTGAAAAAAATATTGTAGATAAATGTGAAAATTCTAAATCTAGCATTACAACTGTAAAATTCTAAATGTAAATATTTTTTTTTCATAAATAAAACAGTTTTTGAGAGGCAAAATTCTGAATTGTAAAACATGAGATGAAATAGCAAAAAATAAATTCTGTAGGTGCTTTATATGGCAGAATAATTTTGAATAAAACTGAATTTAGCCCCACTGTGGTAAAGAATACATTTTTTTTATTCCTTACAACAGTACTCCTAATTGTTTTTGAGTTAAAGAGTATTAAAGTACATGTTACTCAACAAGTGTAGTGTGATTATTAGACAAGTGCGATCAGGAATGTGGAATGATGTAAAAATATTCTCATCCAATCAAAACCATCTGTTCTGGCTGCGATGCTAGAAGTTCATAACTGCAGTTAAATATGCACTGACTTGTTATTTAATCTTGATAACCTGCTGTTTTTGCCCTTAGAGACAGATGACCTACCCTCTATTGATTCAGACAGTGAGGTAGACGAGGACAGTTCAGCTTTAAAAGAACACATGGAACACACTGACCTTCAAAATCCCATTGTGGTAAGTATATTTTATCTTTAAACTGGCAGAATCATTCTACATATATTAAAGTGCTTTCACATTAACTTTAAAAGAAGAAAACACATATTTTAGAAGAAATAATATTAAAAGAGAAAACTTTGGATCAGGTGAGTGTCGTAATGAACACACGGTTGCTCAGTAGGTGGCGCTATGATTCCTCAAACAAGACGTCTTGAGTGCTCATCAGGGTTCTCAATGTTCCTGCTCCTTTTAGGACTGACCTTTGGCTAGAATATGTATTTGTAACCTTTCTGGGTATTTGTTTATTAATATTTGACATTTTGTAGAGTACATGTGTCACTCAAGTCATCTGAATATAAGACCAAATGTGGTTTAACGGCCATGTCATATTATTTTCCACATGACACGTGAAATTAAGTAATGACTTCCGTCTTAAATTACATAAAGGTATAAAAGGTAAATAATAGTGGTTCTGCCAATGCAAAATTAGGTTTTTGACCATTAGAAGATGCCACTATGCATCTTCTAATTGTATAGTACGCATTATGTAATGCATAAGCATCTGAAAATCAAAGAGGAGACAAAACAAAGCTACTAAATTTAGATTAGAAATAGATAAATGTGACCCTGGACTACAAAACCAGTCATAAGAGTCAATTGTTTTAGATTTATTGAGCTTTCCATTGATGTATGATTTTGTTAGGATAGGACAATATTTGGCTGAGATGCAACTATTTAAAAATCTAGAATCTGAGGGTGCAAAAAAATCAAAATATTGAGAAAATCGCCTTTAAAGTTGTCCAAATAAAGTTCTTAGCAATGCATATTACTAATCAAGTTTTGATATGTTTACGAGAGGAAATTTACAAAATGTCTTCATGAAACATTATTTTTACTTAATATCCTAATAATGTTTGGCATAAAAGTAAAAGGGATAATTTTCACCCATACAAGGTATTTTTGGCTGTTGCTACAAATATGTGGTCCAGGGTCACAAATATGCTTTATAGTCCACTCTGATGTGAGAATGTAAATTAAATGAGGCACTAAAGGTTGGTTATGTAGTTTAACTGTATGCATGGCCTAGCACCTGTAATGGTAGTAAATTTGTTATGATTTGGATTGCGAACACAGTGATTCCAGGTTCAATCCTCAGCTGATCCAAGAACTGGAGAGGAACTGAGATCTCAGTCTGGCTTTCATCAATGTGGTCATGAGCTAGACACTAAAAAAGAAAATGAAAATCCTGTCTTCATTTACTCACTGTCATGTGATTATTTAGAAATATGTTTTGGTTTTTTTGAAGAAGAATAATAGGAATGGTGCAGCGGCTTTTGTCTATGCAGTGTGCAAAACATCACTGGATCTCATTCACTTTAATTTTTATTGATAAAAGCAGTTGTAGAATTCTTTAGAATGTTTTTTGCGTTCCGCAAAATGAAAGTCACACAGTTTTGGAATGACATGGGTATGATTAAACGATGACGGAATCTGCTTTAAATATACCCTGATGTTTTATAACATTTTATGACATCTGTGTATTCAGCAAAGACATCATGACATGATCTGTCTCATGCTAGTGATCTTTGACCGTGCATGTCATAATTCATCATGATGCATCTTATTGTCATAATGGTACAGTTCACAGTTACTGTCATAGGCTGTAATTACGTCCAGACTAGATAGTGGCCTCGGCTTCCTGGAAGGGCAGTGCTAGGCAAATTTGTCATGTTGAAGAGGTATTATGCAGCTCTGCATAAACACAGCTTTGATTTGACTCATTAATAGTTGAAATAGTTGAAAGGCATCACATCACACATTGTTGAAGCATTTAGCTTTCCCTCATAGTTCAGTCAGGTCATGTCATGTGGCGCACATCCAATGAATAATTTGAGAACACTCCAGAGCTGAAGATACAGATTTCTTTGTCATCGGAAATGTTTGGGTCATCAAAAAAAAAAAGTTAAAGACTCTTCAGAAATGGTTTTCTGAATCATTTCGCCTGAATTAGGTCAAGGAACCTTAAAAATCTAGATCAGTGGTTCTCATCTACTTTTGCTTCACCTTAAATTGCAACCAAATGCAAACACAACTGATTTCTGAACAGAACAGAAGTAAACAGAAATTCTCTTAAAATAAAATAAGAGGTTAAATAAATGATAATATTTGTAAAAACAGTATAATATTAAATCTTAATTTAAAAAATAAAAATAATATTTAAAAATTATTGGTAACACTTTACAATGAGGTGTCATTTGTTAATGTATTAACTAACATGAACAAACAATGAACAAGACATTAATTACACTATTTAATAATCTTTGTTCATGTTAGTTCATAAAAATAGTTGTTCGTTGTTCATGTTATTTTACAGTGCATTAACTAGTGTTATCAAACGCAACTTGTGTTTTAAATAATGCATTAGTAAATGCTGAAATAACATTAAGATTAATAAATAGGGCTGCAAAATGATTAGTCACGATTAATCGATTCAAAATAAACGTTTATGCTTACATACTATATGTGTGTGTACTGTGTAAATTTATTATGTTTATATAAATACACACACATATATGTTTATATTTTAAAAAATATTTGTATGTATTGGAATGTAAACACTTATCTAACAAATCTAACATATTTTACCTTAATATATACATGTATGTGTGTGCATTTATATATGCGTAATAAATATACACAGTACACACACATAGCATGTAAGCATAAAGTTTTATTTTGAATCGATTAATTGTGACTAATCCTTTTGCAGCCCTATTAATAAATGCTGCAGAATTATTGTTCATTTTTAGTTCATGTTAGCTAATGTAGTTAACTAATGTTATCTAATGGACCTTATTGTAAAGTGTTACCAGTTATGCTTCACCTTAAATCGCAACCAAACTCAATTGATGTACAGAGCAGAAGTAAACAGAAATCCCTCAAGGTTGAATAAGCAATAATATTCATAAAATCAATGTATTAAATATTTATTAAAAAATAAAAAGAAATAAGATTAAAAAAAATGATTGATAACACTTTACAGTGTAATTTCTCATTAGTAAATGCGGAAATTCACAACTAAGATTAGTAAAGTGTGTAGATGTATTGTTCATTCTTAGTTCATGTTAATTAATGTAATTAACTAATGTTAACTAATGAACCTTATTGTAAAGTGTTACCGGTTTTGCTTAGCCTTAAATTACAACCAAACTCAATAACTGTACAGAACAGAAGTAAACTGACATATAAGCCTTAGGTTGAATAATTATTAATATTCATAAAATAAATATATGAAATATTAATTCAAAAAATAAATAATGTTTAAAATTATTAGTAACAGTTTACAATGTCATTTGTTAAAATTAGTTAATGTATTAACTAACATGAACAAACAATAAACAATACATTTATTACATTATTTATTAATTTTTGTTAATGTTAATGTTTATGTTAGTTCACAGTGCATTAACTAATGTTAACAAACGCAACTTGTTATTTACTGACATGATTTATTGGTAACACTTTACAATAAGGTGTCATTTGTTAACATTAGTTAATACATTATCTAACATGAACCAACAATGAACACTACATTTATTACAGTATTTATTCATCTTTGTTAATGTTAGTTAATAAAAATACAGTTGTTCATTGTTTGTTCATGTTAGTTCACAGTACATTAACTAATGTTAACAAACACAACTTGTGATTTTAATAATGCATTAGTAAATGCTGAAATTAACATTAACTTAGCTTAATAAATGCTGTATAAGTATTGTTCATTCTTAGTTCATGTTAACTAATGTAGTTAACTAATGTTAATGAATGAACCTTATTGTAAAGTGTGACCGATTTATTGAATATTATTTTTGTATCACTTTACAATAAGGCTCCATTAATTAATGTTAGTTAATGTATTAACTAACATGAACAAACAATGAACAATACATTACACTATTTGTTAATCTTTGTTAATGTTAATAAAAATACAGTCATTCATGTTAACAAACACAACTTGTGTTTTTAATAATGCATTAGTAAATGCTAAAATTAACATTGATTAATAAATGCTGTAGAAGTATTATTCATTTTTAGGTCATGTTGACTAATGTACCTTTTTACAAAGTATTACCAAATCAGAATCAGAATCAGAATCAGAAACAGCTTTATTGCCAAGTATGCTTACGCATACAAGGAATTTGTTTTAGTGTCACAGGCTTCCAGTGCACAGAGACGACAACAACAACACACAGAAAATAAAATAAGCTGAGAATAAAAAAAAATACACATGTGTAAATATAAATAGACAAAAATTGCAATATAAGATTTAAGAAAATAAATAAATTGTATATACAGTTGTGCTACAGATGATAGAAAAAGAATAGAATAGAATAGAATAGAATTATTAATTAAATATAAATAATATATATATTTTAATATTACAATGAATAAATAGATACATTATTATGAATAATATTATTATTATTTAATAACTAATATTATTTTTTTCAGCCAATAATTCACCATATTAAACACATTGTGCTAGGTGCATGTTTATTTTTGTGAATTAACCAGTATATTTTTGAATAATTTTCTGCCATTTTTGAATATTTTTTTTTTATATTTTTGTTCATGCCTTTTGAGAATGCGACACATCACTCAAACTATCCATGTTGACATCTATATAATTTGTCTAGCTTAACCAAGTGGCAGATGAATTTGTGCCAAAATACTTAAGAGTTTGATTGAACGCCTTTGACGTCAACAACAGAAAATATGGGAAGAATTATGTGCATTTAGTATTGTTGTCCCCCCCACTGATCAGAACCAGAACAGACCGGTTTATGGAATAAAAAAAACAGTCAACAACACCCAATCTAGAGCATCTTTGAAACGTCATTTCAGCATTTTCCCAAGGTGTCGTGAAGGATTCTACAACATCTCTATCTAAATCGTTTGTCGGCTATCAACAGACGTCTATGTTTAGCACTTATTCCCATGCCTCCTTTTAAAAGTGTCTCTTAAATCAGCCCTCCTTCCTGGATTCAAGATTGAAACCATTTGTTTAGGAAAAAAAAAGTGGATTGTTTACTTGCCCGGCTTTCGGAGGAAAAATGCTTCGTGTCCATTTACAGGAAGAGGGGAAAGTAACAGACATGCGTCTAGACGTTACACGCATTTTGCTTTATTTCTCAATTAATTACACCTGCAGTTCCACCTTTATTCAATTTCCTTATATTTTTATCAATTGCAAACCAAACTAGGGCGTCCTTGGCAATGACACACTTTTCTGCGGCCTGGCATCCCTCTCCGTTAACGCAGCGGATCCGTCCTGTTCCCGCTGGTTTGGGAACTGCCCCTATATGACGTGTCTGGATTATACCAAAAAAAGTGGGAGTGAGATAGATTTGATAGAGCAAAAAGTTTGTGTACTCCTCCATTCATTTAGAGCCAGTGCAGGGTGAACACATTTTTGAGCCGGGGCCAGGAACATAGTGTACTGCGGAGTGAGAGAAAGACAGAGAGCGCGCATAGTGCGCTGTTTGCTGGCAGGCTGCCCTGCAGGGTCAAGTTGATTCAAATAAAAGAGTGTGTAGGCTGTTCGGCGGGCTGGAATGCCGTTCGTGTCTCCACATGATAAGAAGGCAGCCGATGTTTTTTTTTTTTGTTTTTTTTTCCATAAGAAAACCAGTTTGTGACACTGCAACCACAAACGGTCTCACACACAAAGACATAATCCCCCTCCTGTTCCCTTACGTTCGTCTTTTACGGCCTGTCATCAGGTAAATGAGTCATGTATCACATTTCATCGGGCCCGGGTCGTATCTTCAGGTTTATCTTTGGAATGTATCTTCAGTCTTTGTATTTCGATTGCTTGTTTGAGGGTGTGTGCATTGACAGGGCTGGATGTCCCTTGTCACATCTCAGATTGCCTTAAAGATTTTCCCATAATGCATTTGGAATTGATTTTTTTTAATTTTCACACAACAGACTGTAGGATTTGCGTGCAACATACAGATATTTCAGTTTTCAGTCTAAAACAGAGCACGAGAAAGATGTATAATGAACTATATAAAATTTATATACATTTTTTAGGAGTTATATAAAATTCAGCTTGTTTTTTTTTTTTTTTTTGGTTGAATGTAATTTAAGTCAAAATAACTTGTATTTATTTATTTACTTTTTACGTTTTAAGTTATATAAAGTATATAACATTTATATACATTTTTATCAAATTCAGCTTTTTTTTTTTTAAGTTAAAACAACTTATATTTATATATTTTATTATTAATTTTTACTATCTTGAACATAGACATAAAAATGCACTATCCAAAGTTACATTTTTTATAATTCATGAACGAAAACATTTTGTAATATGATTTTGATGTACAATTTCCATGGTAATGCAATATCTGATTTTACAATGCCTTTCAAAGGATGAATTTTGAGATTTAAGTTTTCAGTTGATGTATAATTTTTTTAAGATTTCTATTGCGTGATAGGGAAAAGGCAACGAAGAAAGTATTTTTGTGGCAAAGAACTCCGGTTATGGTGTAGATTTTTGAGGTGCGCTCTTGTCATATATGAATCTGTTACTTTTCCTACATAATTTGTAACAAAAGAGTGGTAAAATATCTATTTAGGAGTCTTAGACCTTCCCAATGATATATAGTTTGGCATGATTCATTTATTTGTAATATGGTGAAGTAAACTTCCCACAGAGCGACAGTGACAATTAAAGGGTTAAGTTATATAAAGTATGTAAAATTTCTATTTTTAAGGAGTTACATAAAATTCATCTTGAGTTTTTTAAGTTGATTTATTGTAATTAAGTTGAAACAACTTTTATTTATTTATTTTATTATTGACTTTTAATTTTTAAGTTATATAAAGTATAATAAAGTATATAAAATGTATATACATTTTTGAAGTTATATAAAATTCAACTTAATTTTGTAAAAGGTGGTTGGTTTAATGTAATTTAGGTCAAAACAACTTGTATTTATTTATTATCTATTTCATTATTATTTACTTTTTAAGTTATATAAAGTATGTAAAATTTATATACATTTTTAGAGTTACATAAAATTCAACTTGAGTTTTTTGAAAGGTGGTTCATTGTAATTTAAGTTGAAACAACTTTTATTTAAGTTGGAACAACTTTTATTCATTTATTTATTTATTATTTTAAGTTATATAAAGTATAATAAAGTATATAAAATGTATATACATTTTTAAAGTTATATAAAATTCAACTTAATTTTGTAAAAAAATTGTATTTATTCATTTTATTATTTATTTATTTATTAATTAATTATTTACGTTTTAAGTTATATGAAGTATAAAGGATATAAAATGTATATACATTTTTTTAAGTTACGTAAACTCCAACTTATTTTTTTAAGTTGGTTTATTGTAATTTGTCAAAACAACTTGTATTTATTGTTTATTTATTTATTAATTAATAATTTAATTTTTAAGTTATAAAAAGTATATAACATTTATAGAAATGTTTTAAGTTAGGTTGGTTTAATGTAATTTAAGATAAAACAACTTGTATTTTTTTACTTTATTATTAATTCATTTATTAATTATTTACTTCTGGAGTTATATAAAGTAAAATAAAGTATATAAAATTAATTTAAAATTTGAAAAAGTTATATAAAAATTTACTTACATTTTTTTCAAGGTTGCTTTTTTGTTATTTAATTTAAAACAGCTTGTATTTATTTATTATTTTATTATTTATTATTTACTTTTTAAGTTATATAAAGTATATAAAATATATGTACATTTTTGAAGAGTTGTACAACTTGTACAACTGAACTTTTTTTTTTCCTATTTATTATTTATTTGAAGAAACCCTTAACCCCAAGCATGAGCAATAATAATAACAGTGATTGTTGCCTTAGCAAACACCACCAAAAAGTTCAACAATATGCAACTCAGAAAGCCGGTGAATTTCTATTTAGTAACTAAAAGGCAAGTGTCATATGTGGGAAGCACGGGTGGGAGTTGCGTGTGGTTTGAGAGTTCAGTGGCAGTACTTTAGAAGACTGATTCCAAGCCTTTTCCATAGGGCAGAGGTTGAAATTAATGCAGTGCTGGATAGGCAGATGCTCAGATAGTGCTTTCGAGGCCCCCTGGGAATTACGATATGTGCAGGAGGATAGAATTAATGGCAGGTCATTGAGTTCTTGTTTTTTAGCTTCCCACCTTTGCCCTTCTCACTTATTTTCTTCTCTAGCATCCATGTGAAACGTGAGTTTGAATTATGATCATGTTGTACAAGGTACTGGATCGTAGATCTTCAGGTTTTTGGCTTTGCTTTGGTGGCCCTCAGCCATCTGTAAAGACTTTTTTTAGGGCTCTCTTCGTTTTTTAAGGCTCTGTTGACATGTGAATACGTTGAAAACACAGGCTGCCTTATTTTTGTAACACCTGTTTGGTGTGTAATTCCACTTTGACGGCATGGCAGCACCCTGTCAGGAGGCGTCATTCAGGTCCCATAATTTGTGTAATTGTGGACTGAGTTTTCCAAGCGTTTTGTGTGCGTTTAGCTTGAGAAGTGAGTAGCTATAAGATTAATTGTTATATTTATTGGCCTCCAGGCAGACGGACAGGGAAGGTCAAATGCTCAAGGTGTTTTTCTTTGAGCTGGAAGCATTCAGTCTTAATATTATGTCAAGCTTTTTGACGTCATACAGTATTGAGATTTGTCATCCTCTGTGAGTTTATTACTGTGACTCTGACATTTGACTTTGCACATTTTATAGCCAAACTTTAAGCCATTAAGGGAGATCTTTATGAGGCAGACCTTGAAATAGAGATATTTTTAGATAGTATTTGACCTTGAGTCTTGATGCTCATGTGGATGATGCAGGTTCGAATCTGATGTGTCATATCCCTATTTGTCATGTATTATATTCCTTCTCTCTCCAAATAATTTATTTTCATGTATCTGCTTTTCTGCCAGTAAAAAGTTGTGAAAGCCCTGAAAATAAAATGGAAAACGTCTTTTAAAATTGTTGAACTACATTTTATTTTTATATTTCAAGTTTTAATTTTAGTTTCATTTTTTGTTTTTATGCATTTATTATTTTGTTTAGCTTTTAATCTATTTTTTCTAATATATTTGTTCATTAAGTTTAGTTTTTCCTAAATAAAATAAATAAATAAATGTGTTAGCGTTTTCAATGCATATGATGTTCCTTTAGTAATATTTATATACTGTTTTTTTTTTACTGTATTATAGTGTTTACTGATATTTTAAACTAGCTTTTATTTTATATTTGCAGTTTTCACTTTAATTTTAGTTTACATTTGTGCATTTTTTTTCAGTTCTTTTGTCATTTTATTTATTTTTATATTTCCAGTTTTCATTTAAATTTTAGTTTAAATGTTAGCTTTATTTTTTTCTGTATTTTTATCATTTGTGCTTATTTTTTATAAAATGGATTGTTTATTTTTTTTAAGAAGTTTTTTTAATTTATTTACTTATTTTTTATTTTTTTGCTGTATTATAGTGTTTAATTGATATTTTGAATTCCCCTTTTTTTTTTTTTTTTTTTTTAATATTTCCAGTTTTCATGTTAATCTTAGTTTAAATTTTTGTATTTGTTTTCCCATACTTGTGTCCTTTTTATTTATTTATTTATTTATTTATTTTTTTCATAATATAAATTGTTTTTCTTTTAATTTATTTTATTTTGGATTTAGTTTTAGCACTTAAACTAATTTTATTGAATTTGGTTGCCAAGGCAGCATTTCTGTTTCTGTTGTTTTTTTTTTTTTTCTTATTTTATTTTAATTTAATTTTTTTTTTTTAATTTAATATTTATATTTTAGATATTGCACAAATAAATAATAATAAATAAATAAATAAATAAATAAATAAATAAATAAATAATGTCTTAAACTATTTTTTATTGAATATGATGTTTCTTATTAAGTAATATTCATGTACTATTTATGCTAATTTTTTAGGGTTTATTGATATTTTGATATGTCCAGTTTTCCTTTTTTATTTTTGTCTACATTTCTGTATATTTTTCGTACTTTTGTCGTTTTTTTTATTTTTTATAATATAAATTGTTTTGCTTTTAATTTCAGATAATTTCAAATAAAAAAACACTGCTGTGGATGAAAGCATATCAGATGACTAAATGTAAAACTCTCCTCTCCTTTTTAGTCACCAGCTGAGATTTCAGACTACTCCTCTTACGACGATAACGATGAAGACCCAGAAGAAAGCAGAGCAGACTCTTCCCTTCTGGACGCAGCCGAGACCAGCAGGCAGTCGGTCAGCGAGTGGGTCCGATCCGCTCAGGCGATTCTCCAGACACCTCAGAAACAAACCCCCAAGAGCATCAAGACCCCAGAGGACTCGAGTAAAAAGAGGAGGAGGTTTGAAAGGTATGATCTATGGCGCTTGGATCTTAATCTTCATTTCAGTACAACCCTGTGCAAGATGAACTCAATTTATGAGTTCAGTGACTGGCTTTATGATTGGGATTTATCGTCTTAACTGGCAATAATCCTTCACACTGTTATTTATTCTTAATGTTTTTTTTTTTTTTTCTTTCACAGTTTGACGTCAGGTTCAGTCAAAGTTTCATATCAGTGTAAACACACAGAATACAATAGGGTTCAAAGTCTAGGAGAAGTAGTTTAATAATACATCCACACCCTTACCGTAAAAACCTGGTCAGCATGGTATCTGATTGGCTCTCAAGGAGCGGCTTCCTTTGCTCAGTTTTATTACCTTATTTAATTTACCCAAGTATTTCCTCCTATGCGCATGAGAACCATGCATAAGACTCAGCACTTGTCACATATTACTCAGCAGATGCTTTCTAGTCACCATCAAAGACTGAGCCCATCCCATTATGTTTTTACCATAAATGAGTCGTTTGTCAGATTTTGTGAATGGGAGAGGCAGGACGTGTCGAGTTTGTTCCCTCACGGGGGAGCTGTGCCTCTTTTTGGCTCTTGTTCGTCCACCGCTCCTTCTGCTGACCCCCAGTCCTTTCTGCAGGCAAGCGCAGGATAAGTCGCCCCTTGCCTGTGTGTCTGTTGATGTGGGTTTTTATTATGCTTTTATGTGACTACACACATAAATATTACAGCACACATAAAAACTACCACACACTCGTAAAAAATCCAACCCAAATATGTGCATCATAAACATAAATAAAGCAAATATGGAGCATGCCAAATGGAGCTGCTGTGGTAATGAGAAGAATGTAGTTTAGCTAACAAGCCAGTAACAAATTTAAGCCTTTAAAGTTTTATTGAAGAAAAAAACGTTTTTGCTAATTATAGATCAGTATAATTTCCAGTGTGCAGTGACTATAAATTGTGTTTGATTCTATGGAGTTGAATCAGTTGACTCTCTATATGGGATTGATTCAGTGACGTTGGTTCTGATTGATTCTCTATGACTAAATTCTAGTTGATTCAAACAGATTCATTCTCTGTGATTTATTCTATAGGAAGGATTTACTGTTTACGCGTTGATTTCATGGGACTGAATCAAATTGAATCTCTATGACTGATTCTGCGACACTGAGTCTGTTGTACTGATTCTATTCCTTGGCATTTTTTATGATCTAACCCATGGGAATCATTCTTTAGGTTAGATTCATTGTACTTGATCCTGTACAAATGATTCTGCATGATGGATTTCACGACCGCATTTATTCTTTCTAAATGGTTCCATTTTTATTTTATGTAAATTATTCTGTGGGATTGATTCCATTTGACTGATTCAAACTGATTCTCTGATTGATTCCGTGGAACTGACTCTCTGTCATTGATTCTATCAAGTTGATTGATCCTCCTGATGGAACTGATTTAATTAGACTAATTCTAGTTGATTCTCTCTGTCTCATTCTATGTGACTGATTCTAGTTGATTCAGTCAGATTCATTATTTAATTCTATAGAAATTATTTTCATTTATCATTGATTTAGTGTGATTGATTTCTGGCATATAGACTATTCTGTGGGCCTGATTTTGTGTATCTGAATCTATAGGTTTGATTCTGTGTGACTGATTCAGGAATCAGAATGGTTTAAATCACCCTGAATCAGTCACACAGATTATGTGTTTGATTCTGAATGATTGATTCAGTGTGATTGATTCAGTAGGTTTGATTCTGATTGTGATCATGTGTGATTTTAAATGTCAAATTATTGATTCTATATGAAAAATTCTGTGGGACTGATTCAAGATGATTCTCTGATTGATTCCATGGAAATGAATCTCTGTCTTTGATTCTATCCAGCTGATTCAAATAGATTCTCTCTATTGTTGATTCAGTCAGATTCATTATTTAATTTTATAGAAATTATTCTCATTTTTTCTTTAGCATTGATTTCTTGTATATAAACTACTCTGTAAGGCTTGATTTTATGTAACTGATTCTGTAGGTTTGATTCAGTGTGATTGATTCAATTGGTTTGATGGTGATTATGTGTGATTTTGAATGCCAAATTATTGATTCTATATTAATTATTTTGTGGGACTGATTCCATGTGACTGATTCGAACTGATTCTCTATGACTGATTCCATGCAACTGAACAGAATCAGTCCCACAGATTATGTGTTTGATTTTGAATAACTGATTTTGTGTGATTGATTTAACTGGTTTGGTCTTGATTGTGATCATGTGTGATTTTGAATGTCAAATTCTTGATTCTATATGATTCTGTGGGACTGATTCCATATGACTCAAACTAATTCTCTATGATTAATTCCATGCAAGTGACTCTCTGTTTTTGATTCTATGCAGTTGATTCAAATAGATTCTCTGATTTAATGAGACTGATTCTAGTTAATTCTCTCTGCCTCATTCTGTGAGTTTAGCTGATTCAGTCAGATTCATTATTTAATTCTATAGAAGTTATTCTCATTTATTCTTTATCATTGATTTATGTGATTAATTTCTTGGGATTGAAGGCATATATAAATTATTCTGTTGACTTTTTCATATAAACGAGTCTATAGATTTGATTCTGTGTGACTGATTCAGGAATCAGAATGGTTTAAATCACCCTGAATCAGTCACACAGATTATGTGTTTGATTCTGAATGATTGATTCAGTGTGATTGATTCAGTAGGTTTGATTCTGATTGTGATCATGTGTGATTTTTGAGTGTCAAATTATTGATTCTATAAATGATTCTGTGGGACTGATTCCATATGACTGATTCGAACTGATTCTCTATGATTGATTCCATGCAACTGACTCTCTGTTTTTGATTCTATGCAGTTGATTCAAATTGATTCTCTGATTTAATGAGACTGATTCTAGTTAATTTTCTTTGTCTCATTCTGTGTGATCGATTCTAGCTGATTCAGTCAGATTCACTATTTAATTCTATATGAATAATTATCTTTTATTCTTTATCATTGATTTTTAATGTGATTGATTTCTTGGGAATGAAGGCATATATAAATTATTCTGTTGACTTTTTCATATAAACGAGTCTATAGATTTGATTCTGTGTGACTGATTCAGGAATCAGGATGGTTTAAATCACCCTGAAACAGTCACACAGATTATGTGTTTTGATTCTGTGTGATTGATTCAGTAGGTTTGATTCTGATTGTGATCATATGTGGTTCTGAATGACTGATTGTGTGTTTAATGTTAAATTTGTGTGATTTGAATTTCTGTATTTGATTCTAAGTTATTAGCTTTAGAATGATTCTTTGCAATTCATTCAAATTCTATTGATTCTGTGGGACTGAATCTGTGTGATTTCTCTCTCTATAGGGGAGGTCTTGCTGAAAGGCTGAACCGACTCCACAGCAGACAAAGATCAGCCATCAGCTTCTGGAGACATCAGTGCAACTCAACCACATCAGCTGGTATGACACATCTAATTTAAATCATGTCTGTTTGTGTGAAGACTCAATTGCGGCCTGAATGTCAGATCATTAGTGGTTAGTTCTCTCTTCCTGACCACTAATGAAAATATTATCAGTAGTGCTTTCACAATTAAAAAACTGACGTCTTTCCATTCGAATACTGCCAATGTCAGATCTGACCCAAAGAATGCGCCAGGAAATAATTTAACCACCAACCCGCTGTTTTCATATTTCCATAACTGCTTGTCATGCTTGATGAAATGTGTAGAATATTCCAGCGATGAGATCTCACCGTGTACAGTTGGAGGAGTAGGAGGCTGTGAAAGCACGTTTGTTTCAGGTGATTCAGGTGACAATAGGATGTAATTGTCTAGCAGCCAAAGCAACAGGAAACCACAGACACAAACACACTGCAGACAAAGTCACACACCTTACGTTTTCATTTTCCATGGTATAACGGATTTCTTTTTAAACAGTGCCCTACTAAGGGTCTTCAGCATGTGTAGGTATGTTTGTGTGGAGGTTTAAAGAAGTTAATGTTTCAGTTGACGGTGGAAATTCAAGAGAAAACGTAAAAAAATGAAATGAGGAAATTAAATGTGTGTGATGCACTGACAGTGCAAAATAGGGTTGTTATTATTATAATTAAGTAAAACTAAATGTTCATTACTTGAAATAAAATAAACATTAAATATATTACACTAATTCAATCTAAAAAAATTCATTTCAGCTACTATAGCTGCCAAGCCAGCATGTCTCATTTTTGACACTAAATAAACTAAAACTTTATATAAACATATTTTTTTATAAAACAAATAAATAAATTATAATAGTAATAAAAGTTACAAAAGTTGTGGAAAGTTTTTAAATATTATCATAATAAAAAAAAAATGTTGACTGCAGTTGTTATTGATCTAAACATTTTTAAATCTCAAATTTTTATTGTTTTAATAATATTCAAGTTCTGAATGTCTGTCTTTCCACATCTACATGCATGTAATATTAGCTGACTAAGATGACTCTGAATTTAATATTATAATTTTTTTTTAGTTTTCATTCACGATTGCATGTGGAAAAATGATTTAGGATGTCTGGACATGGTTTATAGACAGCTTTGCAACTGTCATAATTCCTTAGAAAATTCCACAGCCTAAAGAACGTGTCTCTCACTCGCTTCTTGCTCGTTGCAAGATTTATTTTTTTATTTTTATTTTATTACACGCAACATATTTGATCGTTCTTATTATTATAATTAAGTTATACTAAATGTTTATTATATTAAATGTTTATTAAACTTATTTTATTTCAGCTACTATAAGTCTCATTTTCGAGGTACTAAAATAACTAACTAAAGTACTAAGTATTTATATAAACATTTTTATAAAATACATTAATAAAATATTTAAATATTATCATAATTAAAAAAATGCATGCAGTTAATCTAAACATTTTTAAATCTCAAATTTATATTGTTTTAATAATATTCTAGTTCTGAATGTCTGTCTTTCCACATCTACTGATTCATTGCATTCTTGTGCATGTAATGTTAGCTGACTAAGACTCTGAATTGAGTTCTCGAGTAATTTTTTTTTTTTTTTCGTTTTCATTCACGATTGCATGTGGAAAAATAATTTAAAATGACTGGACATGGTTTATAGACAACTGGCATATTTCCTTAGAAAATTCCACAGCCTAAAGAACGCGTCTCCCACTCACTTCTTTCTCGTTGCAAGATTTATTTTTAGCTATTTTTTTTTTTCTCATGGCTAATAAATCAGATGTCAGTGTGTGCATTTAACAGCTTGTTCTTTTCCTTTTCACAGTCATGCATAGTTGTTTAGTACAGTTTCCCTTCAAAAAACTAAAAAAATAGCCAGTGTTCCTTGTGTTTTTGTTTTGCATGCGATTGCATGAAGTAAGCGTAGGCTGTTTCTCTCACTGCTTGAAATTTTTCTCCAAAATTTCCATTACACATTGCTCTTCTCTGAAATCTTGGCTGTGCTCGACATGATTTCAGCTGAGTCAATTGTGTTCATGTGTCCAATCGAGGGGGCCAACTATTCCTTGAACAGTCAGCATGGGAATATATCCCGTCAGAGTGCTGGATTTTGTTTCATTTCCTCAGAACTGACTGAAATGAAAAACTTGAAGCCACGCCAGGGTTGAGTTTTCACTGCATAACCCAAAATATCCTGCTGCTGTTATTCATTTACTGGGCCTGTATCGTATCTGTGCTGTTTTGCAGAACTTACTGACTTTGCGAATGAAACAGTCTTTCAGAGCTGCTCATTTTATCAAATTTAAAGCTTACTTCCAGGCTAACTGTCCATGCTACTCTATTAAAAGTTGTTCAGTAAATCATATTTAAAATTAAGCTTCATTCAAAACGTTTGTTCCTAATATAAGCAGAGATTTTGTGAAAGAGAACTAGTATTGTCTAAAATTAAGATATGTTTGATGAAATCTGAGAGTTCTCTGACCCTGCATAGACCACAATGCAACTGAAACTAGCTTTGCTATATCTTAATTTGTGTTCTGAAGATGAACAAAGGTCTTACAGGTTTGGAACGACACAAGGGTGAGTAATTAATGACAGAATTTTCAATTTTGGTTGAATCCCTTTAAATTGTATGTACAGATTGTTTCATACCTAATTTTTTTTTCAACCCAAGTTGACAGGCCAGGGGTCTTGACGCTGAGGATTCTGGGAGTTCGGGAGGAATGTGGCATGCAGGCCGCTGTGTGTGACAGGCTGCCGGAGGGAGAAACGTGTGTGGCTCTTTTCAGCAAAGACACGGCCGCCCAGCTACAGCCTGCACCCGGAGACATCGTCCACATCTACCCACCATGGTGAGAGTCCTGTTCCTTACCACTTTACCGTAAAATAGCAGAAATAGAGTTTGTTTATTATCTCTGATGATTAGGGCTGCCCTCGGCTAAAGATTTTTTTGGTCAACTAGTAGCATTAGTCGACTATTAGTCACACGTAGGGCTGGGCGATATGGCCAAAAAATTATCACGCTATTTTTTCGATAGTCAATATCGATAATTATCACGATAAATGTCAAATTTTTATTTCTTTCAAGTTTAAAGGCAGATTTTTGCTACAATGTGAAAGTTGGTTAAATGTGGCTTTAAAATATTCTTTATGATCAGAACATGACAAAAACTTAATGTTTTTTGAATTCTTCACACTTTTTCCAGTCATTTTTCATTAACAAAATAAATATCTTCATAGGAAAAATAATTCTGCATGTTTTAATCAGTAATATTGTTTCAGATCAAAAAACAGGTTTGTGTTACCTGATATTATTAATAATAAAAAAAATTTTTTCTCTTAGAAATACACATTTGATAGTAGTTTGAGTTAGGATGCAGATGTGGATAAATGTTCATTATCAAAATCATGATATCTGTAAAAACTGTAGCAACCTTATTTTTATATGATGAAATTTAATTATTCTGATTGTTTGAGTTTAAAAAAAAATACTGTAATTATATTATTATTATTACTCCATTACTCCTTCAGTACATGTCTACGTTAATAATATAATAAAATTCAACACAAATATACCCACATTTCTAACACAATACCACTGTGCAGTTAGTGCTACTACAGTAAATCTATCGTAAATGATGGTGATTTGTAGATTTAAAAGCCTTCTGACTATCTCGTTGCGCACAGTGTTTGTCCTTTTTGTCAGCGCTGTTTTATCTGGCTATAAACTGAGTCATTTGTGTTCTTCGCTGAATTCAAGCGCATCACGCTGCGCTGTTTAGTGACTGAGACTCATCAGTGGGTGAACTCATCTGCTCTAGTAAGTTTTTTTTTGTAGTAAGTTTGTGCCGTGCCGCCATTTGAACTTTGATCTGAGCAGATAAACGCGCTTTGACTAGTGTTCTTTTTGTCCCGCCTTTGTTGCTTAAACATTATATTGAACATTTATCAAACTCTTGTTATCGTTTAGGAAATTCATATCGCACAATATTTATCGTTATCGATTTATCGCCCAGGCTTAGTCGCACGTTTATTAAACCATATAAATCATAATAGTGAACCTTTAATTGCATACAAAGCCCATGCAAAAAAGGTTGCCACCACACAGATATAATAATTATGAACGTCTCAGGGAAAAACAGCAAGGAGACTGCATCAACATTAACAATTTATTGATAAAGTAGCGCTTTCTCTGTTTTCGCCTTAAGAGATGAAGTCGGCGGCACTTGACATCTCCGTAGTAGTTTATGTTTCATATGAATGACATAATCTAAGAATATTCGTTTTCTATTTGACTTGGTTCATTTAAAATAAGACATTTCACTCTTTATAGATATATTTTCAAGTCTGTAAGACAAGTATAAATAGAGTTTCGCGCTCAAGTTCACAGAGACTGAGACAGCAGAAAGCGATTTGTGTTTGCTTTCATTATTTTACAAAAGCGCAACATTTTGTTGTTATTGCGAGTGCACACAAATAAACGTAGATTCGTAGATTCAAAAGATGTATTACTCTTATCTGTATGACCAAAAACAGAGTATTTTAAGAGCAAGTGACCGCACCAATGCCTCCATTTGTCATGCAGTAAGCACACTACTATTTAGCTTCCTGCCTGATGTATTGTATTCCAACATACCGCTGTGAACAATCTGTCCGTCACGGACTGCATGACTTTGCCACTTTCTGTGGATTTTTTTTCTGTGACTAAGCAACTAATAAAATTTTGGCTGACCAAGCCTCTTCTTGTCGACTAACGGTTAGTTGACTATTAAGGGGACCATTTTTTTTTTTCTAACAGTTTTGGACAATTTATTAATTACAGACATAAGACTTGATTTTGACATTAATTTAAAAACATTTATTTATTAGTTTAAACAAATCTTTAACCTAACTAATAAACTTTACTTGTATTACGGGCTTATGTGATGCCTGAAGATGTGGGGATTGCTGAGGAAAGGAGTACAGTTTACATTTACTTGTGATTGAACAGAATTTTCATCCAGCAAATCATAAAATGGGGAGAAAAAAATCACTTTTAATCACCCAGAATACCCTAGCAACCACTCACAACGATTTGCAAGTTCTAGTTATATTAGATTATTTTTATTAGTTACTCAGATTTCAATAAATACGGTTATATTAACCCTTTAAAGCAGGTGTTTTACACAGGGCCGCAGCCATGCAGAGTTTTATTCCAACCTTGCTCCAACACACATACTATGCAGTTTTCAATTAAGCCTAAAGGACTTGATTAGTTGGATCAGGTGTGTTTAATAAGGGTTGCATCTAAACTCTGCAGGGTTGCGGTCCTCCAGGTCTGACACCCCTGCTGTAAAGCCTACTGTATGGTATTTAATTTGCAAATTTCTGTAGCTTCTTAAAATGAACATGCTCATAAGGCATAATTTACCCAAAAATGAAAATTCTTTCATTAATTACTCACCTTCATGTCGTTCCAAACCCGTAAGTCCTTTGTTCATCTTCGAAACACAAATTGAGATATTTTTGATGAAATCCACAACCTTTTTGACCCTGCATAGACAGCAACGCAGCTGACATGTTCAAGGCCCAGAAAGGTAGTAAGGACATTGTTAAAATAGTCCATGTGACATCAGTGATTCATCATTAATTTTATGAAGCTATGAGAATACTTTTGTGCACAAAGAAAGCAAAAATTACAACTTCAACAATCTGTTTTTGATGAGTGTTCGCAAGAGTACCATGACACATGTATACAAACTGAGGAAAAAGCACACTGTACATAAAACAGTCTTTGTAAACATGTCTGAAAATTTTGACAGACAGTATGACTTGCAATTCTTTGCCCAGCCAGAATATACAGATGATGAACTAAGACAGATGGACGTTCTTTGTCAGAACGCCGGCTTCTGCGTCAGCAACACCACATGCATTTTGAAGAAAGTAGCTTCATAACATTACACTTGTACCACTGATGTCACATGGTCTATTTTAAGATTTTCTTACTACCTTTCTGGGCCTTAAATGTGTCAGTTGCGTTGCTGTCTATGCATGGTCAGAAAGCTCTCGGATTTCATCAAAAATATCTTATTCTTATCTTAAATATTTGTGTTCTGAAGATGAACGAAGGACTTAGGGGTTTGGAACAACATGAGGGTGAGTAATTAATGACAAAATTTTCATTTTGGGGTGAACTATACCTTTAAAAGCTTAAAAACTTGTGCACAGTATATAACACACCTTCAGTCGTATGACTGATCCTTTATATTTTTTAGCAAGTAAAAGACCTTTTAGTATAATTGTAATATCCAGCGTTTTTGTAAAGGTGAAGTTAATGGTAATGTGATTAAAGAATAAGAATAGCTTTTATATTGGTATTATTATTTCAAGATTAACACAAGATTAGCTAAAGCAGCTTAGGTTTACTTGCTATTCCACACATTTCCCTTTTTTTTTTTTTTTTTTAGAAAAAAAAAGTATGTTTAAAAAATGATGCATCAGGCTTTAAAGCGCTGTTTATATTTATCAATCATCATTGTATTGCATTGCATTATATGTTTTGCCCCCACAATAAAAACCACAGAGGTTTGGTCATAAAACTAACCATTTAAATATCATCTTACTAAGACTAAGATATTATTTGGCGATATAGACTGACAACTAATACTTATATGCATTTTATGTAAGTAGTCTGGTATTCGGTTATAAAGATCTCATTGTTTAAAATTATAACCTATCAGAATGCCATCTTACTTTATGGCCATATAAATATCAGCAACTGCACCAAATTGCATGTTTTTGCTCATTTTCCAGCTCTAAATAAAATCGGGCTTTTTTTTTTCCTCAAGTATGAGCTCCATATTCCTTTATATCATACTATATGAGCCATAAAAGCCTGGTGCATTAATTATGATACTCAAAAGCATATATGCAATTTTTTTTATTTTTTTTTGTCTAGAAATGTCCTGACTGTTTTGCGAACAACCAGGTTGCTTACCGTTTTATATATATATATATATATATATATATATATATATATATACATATATATATATATATATATATATATATATATATATATATATATATATATATATATGTGTATATATATATATATATATGTATATATGTATGTGACCCTGTGGCACAAAACCAGTCTTAAGGGTCAGTTTTTTTAAACTGATGTATAGTTTTGTTAGGATGGGACAATATTTGTCCGAGTAACAACTATTTGAAAATCTGGAATCTGAGTGTGCAAAAAAATCTAAATATTGCGAAAATCGCCTTTAAAGTTGTCCATATGAAGTTCTTAGCAATGCATATTACTAATCAAAATTAAATTTTGACATATTTACAGTAGGAAATTTACAAAATAACTTCATGGAACATGATCTTTACTTAATATCCTAACGATTTTTGTCATAAAAGAGAAATCGATAATATTGAGCCATACAGTGTATTTTTGGCTATTGCTTCAAATATTCCTGTGCAATTTAAGACTGGTTTTGTGGTCCAGGGTCACATGTATCATATAGTTAGTAAAGTATTTAAAGTTTCCACATTTTTTCCTAATGAATTTTCTGACTTGTTTTGCCCGCTGGCATTTCTTTTCCCCTCAATTTCATCATAATTTCATTAACTCGAGACTAGATCGCTCGTTTTGCACAGCACTGACGCACATCTCCTTGTATCTTCTGCGGCAATTTGTGATGAATCACTGTTCGAGCAGTAAGCCGCAGTTTGGCAGGAACAGTCTTGCCGTGTGCAGCCGTGTGTTTTGCACAGAGCTGATAAGACCGAGAGAAGCCTGCGGGGCTGAAGGTGAGAGGGACAGACGAGCCAGTCTCCATCTGTGTGGGAGGACCACAGATCCGTGGATCGGTCCAAACCGGAGAGGCCAGGACTCGCCGGAAGCCAAGGCCCCTCCCCTCTCGCCCCCCCCCCGTATCGCCCCCATGTAGCGTAGCTCCCACGTCATTCCTCAGCTCCAGGGAATGGCCTGCATACCTCTTCCTGGCAGCTCTGAGCTCATTTCCAGCAAGCCGGGAAAAAACATTGCTGGATGCTTTTTCTTCCCCCGCCTTTTTTCCTTCTCTGGGTTTTTTTTTCTTTTTTTGAGGAGCGTTAGGCAGCAGATCACAATAACTGTGACAGAGGCCAGAGGGCCGAATAGAAAACACATGCGGCACAGTGTGTTGCTGGCACAGTTTCTCCTCTTGTCTCATTTTCTCTCTTTCTTTCTCTCCCCCTGCGGAGTGTTTGCTTTAAGGCCAGGCATAGTTGACCCTGGAAAGTCCAAGAGTTCATTTTACCCTGGAAAGTCCACGGGATCGACTCCAGTTCGGCCCCCTAAGTTTGCAGCAGATGATAGCATTTTACGTATCGTCAGATTTATTTAAAAACTTGCGGGAAGTTGATAAATGTAGACGTGGAATTTGTTAGTGTCAAACACAAGAAGCGTCCTGAAAAGCTTTTGACGATTTCCAGTCACTTGTTTGGTTTTTGCAGCTCTCTGAAGTAGTCATGCGGTGTGACACTGGGTTGGGCAAAATTCCAGAGTTAACAATTGACTTCCTTTCAGTTCATCAGGTGGAATTTTAAATGATTCAGCCACAGCCCACAGGAAGTTAAATCAGAATTCAATTATTCAGATATTTAAATGAAGTAAAAATTCTAATTTATTCTAATTCTATTGAAACGTAGGCAGACAGGGTTTTTCACATCATTCGCAAACAAATGCCTAACCTTTGTTTTCTAGTTAAAAATGACGCTTATGAAGTTCAAGTCAAACTAGACAAAAAAGGTTGTCAAGACAAACTTTGAAATTGGCTTGAGAAAGCCTGACCAGAAAGTTTGAAAAAGTTTTAAAAGTTTGACAGTTTTCAGTCTGAAGTAGATTGACGTTTGAAGTACTTTTAAAGCTTAAAGCTTGAACGTTTTAAAGACTAATCTGTCAGGTAGGTAGATATATAGATAGGTAGATAGTTGCTAGCATGTTGTTAACATGATTAGCATGTTAATAATGTGTTGTTAGCATGATGAGCATGTTACTATCATGATTAGCATGTTGTTGACATGTTTCAAGTAGGATTAGCAAATTACTAGCATGTTGCTAGCATGACTTTATCATGATTAGCATGTTAATAGCATGTTTAACATGTTACTAGCATGATTAGCAAGTTACTGGCATGTTGTCAGTATGATTCTAGCATGATTAACATGTTACTGGCATTTTGTTAGCATGATTCTAGCATGATTATCAAGTTACTAGCATGTTTCTAGCATGATTAGCATGATACTATCATGATTAGCGTGTTGTTAACGTTTCTAGCATGATCAAATTACTACCATGTTGCTAGCATGATTCTAGTATGATTAGCATGTTGCTAGCATGATTTTATAATGATTAGCATGTTAGCATGATTAGCAAGTTACTAGCATGTTGTTAGTATAATTCTAGCATGATTAACATGTTACTAGCATTTTGTTAGCATAATTCTAGCATGATTATCAAGTTACTAGCATGTTTCTAGCCTGAGTAGTATGTTGTTAACATGTTTCTAGCATGATTAGCAAGTCACTAGCATGTTGTTAGTATGATTCTAGCATGATTAACATGTTACTAGCATTTTATTAGCATGATTCTAGCATGATTAGCAAGTTACTAGCATGTTTCTAGCATGAGTAGCATGTTGTTAACATGTTTCTAGCATGATTAGCAAGTTACTAGCATGTTGTTAGTATGATTCTAGCATGATTAACATGTTACTAGCATTTTATTAGCCTGATTCTAGCATGATTAGCATATTGTTAACATGTTTCTAGCATGATTAGGAAATTACTTGCATGTTGTTAGTATTATTCTAGCATGATTAGCAAGTTACTAGCATGTTTCTAGCATGATTGGCATGTTAGCATGATTAGCAAGTTACTAGCATGTTGTTAGCCTGATTTTAGCATGATTCCAAGTTTATAGCATGATTAGCATGTTACTAGGATTTTGTTAGCATGATTCTAACATGATTAGCAAGTTACTAGCATGTTTTTAGCATGATTAGCATGTTACTAGCACATCGTTAGCATGACTAGCAAGTTACTAGCATGCTTTTAGCATGATTAGCATGCCACTACCATATTGTTAGCATGATTAGCAAGTTGCTAGCATGTTTGGACATCCCATTGTAAAATTACTTTGGAGACAAAACAAAGTGCAAAAATTGTTTGCCTACAAAAGTAAAATATTTTTAATATATTATTATTATTATTATTATTTTTTTAATATTTAATATTCATTTTCTATTTGTTTTTTTTTATAGGTTTGTTTTAATATATATAAATTTGTAATATTTATTAATGCTACCATGAACTGCATAGGCTGAACAAAGAAATTGACAGTTTAGGTTTCTAAATATCCTTTTTAACCTGTCTTTTTTGGTATCCATCAAATTTGGTTTGTTTCTACCAAGTGATAGATGTGTTTGTGCTAAATGTTATAGTATGATCAGATGCGTAGCCGTTAACAATGACAACAAGTAATATGGGAAATATTTTCCTCTCCAATCTGATGAACACATTATTTTAAAAATGTTGTTTTGCATATATAGTCTCAGTTTATTATTTGAGAACCACTGACTTGCCATACATTTAAGTCTGAGTCAGAAATTGACAGTCATGTGAACTGCTTTGAATTGTTCATTGTACTGCTTTATTGAAGTGTTTCTGATGACCAACTCCCTTGCACATAAACACACTCGCACACACATCACACACGCTGTTCCCAGCTTCTTCACGGTTCAGCTATGAAGGAAATACCTGTCATCACTAGGTAGTGATTACACCTGTGCCGCACCCTCACCTGTTTTTGTCAGCTCTGACGTCAGCACACACGCTTTTGTTTGTTCTCAGACTTCCTGTTCAAGTCCACCGGAAATGCATTCACACGTATATCATGATCCTAGTGATTATGTGTGCACTTACATTAACAAATCCGTAAAGACTTGATTTCCTGTGCACCTGATCACCAAGAATTAGCTTTGTATTTTTATTTTCATATAATTTCTGATAAAAAAAAAAAAAGATTTTACATTTTTTTTGTTTTGTTTTGTTTAGTTTTTTTTGCAGGAACTTAAAAGAATACTTATTTGTTTCTTAGTAGTATGATTAGTATCTCTTTTTATTAAATTTTAGTAATTAAAAATGGTTTATAATCTTAAAATGTTTAATTATTCAATGAATAATTATAATCAAATATATGATTTTATAATTGCTAAATTATATAAAATTATAATTATACATTTTAATTTTATAAACAATTATTAATTTTATAAACAATTATTATTAATAATTTATTTACATCTTAGAATAAGACATCAAAACTAGTGTCAGTATGAGAAGTATTATATATATATATATATATATATATGCATAGTGTATAATTATAATTAAATCATGTGTTAATTAAATCAATATTTAGCAATAATTTATCAAAGTCAAATCAAATCTATTGGAAGTTTGAGAAGTATGACTAAAAATGTCAATATATACCAAAAAAATGCACACACACAAAAAAAAAATATGGATAAATTATACAATACAGTTAAATTAAAATTATACATGAAAAAATACTTTCTAATTTCTACACTTAATAGCCTGCAAGAAAATCAGATTTTATTTTATTTTATTTTATTTTATTTTTGACCTGTCACTGTTGGATTGTCAAAGACTGGAATTTTCTTTCCTATACTTTTTAAGTTGACAGCATTGTTTTATTTTATTTTATTTTTATATATATATATATATACATATTTGGATATTTTGTATATTTTATTTTTGACTTGTCACTGTTGGATTGTCAAAGACTGGAACTTTCTTTCCTATACCTTAAGTTGACAGCATTGTTTTATTCTATCTTATTTTATTTTATTTTATATATATATATATATAAAAATAAAATATACAAAATATCCAAATATATATATATATATATATATATATATATATATATATATATATATATATATATATATATATATATTTGGATATTTTGTATATTTTATTTTTGACCTGTCACTGTTGGATTTTTAAAGACTGGAATTTTGTTTCCTATTCTTCTTAGGTTTACAGCTTTATTTTATTTTATTTTATTTTATTTTATTTTATTTTATTTTTGACCTGTCACTGTCGGACTGTCAAAGACTGGAATTTTCTTTCCTATTCTTCTTAGTTTGACAGCACGTTGAAAAAAGCGCTTGTTTGCACTAGGGCGGAGAGGACCTCCACCTCTCCTGTGTAAACTTGCCTTTGCTGGCTGCCCTGGAGCCGCTCGCTGTTGGCTGAAGTTCACTAGGTTCAGTGTGATTACTCGTCTCTGCTGGCACCTGTTCAATTCTCTCTCAGGGCAGGATGATTTGAATACTGACGTATGTGCTACGTCTCATGACATGAGCTCTGCAGGTCCCAGCTTGTAGTGGAGTGGAGGCCTCCGTTTATTGAAGACATGTTTGTTTGGAACAGATCTGTGACAAATTACCCTACAGTCAGCACAAAGATTGATCAGCGCATTCGTAACCTAATTCCGAGGAACTGCGAAGGGTACATTCCCATGCATCCATGACAGCACTTTTAATGTATGTGCTTACCAACATGCAGATGTTTTCACAGATGTACATGTCGTTTGCAGGCTTTTGTCCCCATGTGCTTCATATCAATAACTAGTTGTAAACACTTTCCTGTACATGTTCCAATAAGTCCTGCCTAATAGTGTAGATATTTGCTGTTATAATAATGAAACTGATCATAGACCCTTGTAGTGCTGCATAAATAATCAGGATGAAACTGAAAATTGCAAAATGGCTTAGTGCGATTTTATTATTACATGTATGCCTAAGGTGTTTTTACAGTTTACGGAAAAACGTAAACTCCATCTCTGCATCTGCTTTGAGTTTGAGTCTCTTTAATGTTCATTTGGAAACATATGCCAACTAATCTACCTATACTTGTAATAAGAAGTGCTTTGCAACAAAAAAAAGAAACGTTAAGGGCTCAGTGTGGTTTTCTGTCAACAAAAAAGTTCAGTGGTTGACTGTTCCCAAAAAGCCATAAATGTTAGCATTGTAATTTTATGGTTGTAATATAATAGCGAAAATAGTATAATTTAAAAAATATAATTATAATATTTTTTTTCTTTTTTTTTTGTAATTTGTTTAGTAATATTAATTATTGTTTTGATAATTATTGTAATTATTAATTATTGTTTTCCTTATTTTTCTTATTAACTATTTATTATTATTATTTTCATTTTATGGCTGTAATGTAAAATAAAATTATTATTATTTTATTAAATATTATTAATATTAATATATATTGATATTATTAATATAATCATTTTTCTTAAACAGTGTTGTTTTATTTGACAGTAAAATCAATTGCAGGCTGTTTATTTGTCTGTTTATTTAATTATTTATTTTTGTATTTTTGTTAGTTAGTTTTTTCTTAAATGCTCTATTTTTATTTTACAGTGAACGTTATGGTTGTAAAGAAATAATTAAAAGAATAAAATAATAATAATATTAATTATATAATTATTATTAATAATATTTTTATTTAATTTAGTTTTTGTATTTTATTTAGTAATAATAATAAACAATTGTTTTTATTTTTCTATGTAAAATATAATAATAATAATAATTATTATTATTATTATTATTATTGTTATTTTATTTACTATTATAATTATTATATTAATACATTATTTTAATTAATAATTATTTTTCTTAAACACTATTTTTTTTTATTTTGCAGTAAAATCAAATACAAATCTATTTTACAATACAATATTACAATAGCAGTAATACATTTCTTATTTTGGTTTATTTTGTCATTTTTATTAATTATTTATTAGTAAAAATAATAATAATACATTATTTTATTTTTAATTATTATTATTATTATTATTATTATTATTATTATTTTCATTTTATGGCTATAATGTATAATAAAATACATCTATTAACTATTAAAAACTATTTTTTATTTTACAGTCAATATTACAGTATTAAAATTTCTTATTTTGGTTTATTTAGTAATTTTTGGATTTTTATTTAGTATTTTATTTTTTATTTAGTATTATTATAATTATTATTATTCATTTATTTATTTTTTAGCTATTTATATATTATATTTAAAATATTTATATTTTGTTTTTTTTTTAACTTGCAATCACACTTTTTATCAGCAAAATCACAATTCAGTTTACTTGTGCATCTCTAGCTCCTTCCCAGCTAGGCATAAACTAGTCTCATTTAGCCATGAGCGTAACATCTGGTCCACTTTGCAGCTCATTTTCAACCATTTGAAAAGAAAAAAGATGAATAGTCCTTTAGAAGGAGCCATGTTTAGATGCCACTCTGCGTTGAATCATAACAAATTCACGTCTTTCTTTTGGCAAACAGCATCTAACACTGGTTTTGTGTGTTTGTTCTTTTCTCTGTTACCAAGACACAACAAGGCAGACCATTATCACAAGAGCACAGCTTGTTTCACAGTCAATCTGTTAGATGCCAAGTACAAAGTAATAGTGTCGAGTTCAGTGCTTTGATACAAACATGTTTTTAGACTGCCTGTGAAATGGAAAAGAGCATCTTTGTTGATCAGTCACTCACTAACAGTTGTTTTCCACCCAGAGAGGGCCGGGCTTGAGCGTTCGTGTGTACCTGAGGATATTTTGAGACTCTTTTATGTGTGTGAGAAGTGTGGAGGTGGTTGTGCTCGGCGAGACCGCTGTCAATCTATCAGCGTGGACGCAAAACTCAATGCGTTTTATGAAGTGTCAAGCTGTCATAAAAACCATCATGTGGCTTTTCCAAAAGATTTGATGTTTTCATACTGTAACTGTATTTCCAAAAACAACACATTACAACCCTCAGACCTGTATTTTTGTCTCTCTAGGCAGAATCTGGTCGTGGAGGGTGACCGTTATCCCATAATTCTCAACACCCACTTCAGTCAGAAAGTCTGCGGAGAGACTAAGCCAGATAACGCAGGCGGTCCGAGAGCTGTGGTCGCTGTGGAGAAATGCAGACCTCCGCCGTTAACCAGGAGCCTGTGGCGGTCAGGGACGAGCCAAGTGTCAACCGAGACATCCATTCCCTGTAAACAGGTTCGTCAGCTGTTCCCTCTCATGTGATCACAGGAAGGAAACGAAAATTCCCAGAAGAGCGAACGTCTATGTTAGATTTTGAATTCGGCCACACATAAAAATGTGTGAAAGTGCTGCTGGAATGGAGACAGCTGCCGCTTCCTGTGTGACACTCATGAGTGCGGATGATTTATGAGGGATGTTTTTTATGCATAAATATTTGCTATACTGTGAAAGCGAAGCCAAATTTTCCTGTTCGACAAGACCCCGGCGTATTTTTTTTTTTTTTTTAAAGACATTGAAAGAATGAGGCTTTGCACTTTCCCTCTGTTATTGTACTACTTAAAATAACCAGTGCAGTTTTGTCCATGCAGCGTTTGTGTTGGTTGTAAACACATAAAGTGTTAGCCACAGTTTTCAAAATACTGAGTAAGTATCATCTGCTACTCTGAGGTCCTATCAAAAATGTGAGCAGACCAACAAAACACTTCAAGTGAAACTCCACCTAAAAATGAGTATTTTGCCTTCGTTTACTCACACTTATGTCATTTCAAAACTGGAACACATGGGAAGATATTTTAAGAGTTTTTTTTTCTTTTTAGAATAGAAGTCATTAGGCTCCAATGTTGTTTGCTTCCCAATATTCTTCCATTTTAATACTTCAATTATTAACATAATTATTCCTGTGATCAAAGCTGAATTTTCAGCATCATTATTTCAGTCTTTAGTGTGGAAGCCCATTTCCACCACTGAATAAAAAATAAAAAAGGTAATTGCGACCTCACAATTCTTCTGAATTTATATCTTGCAAATCTGAGAAAAAAGTGCCAATTGCAAGATATAAACTCGTAATTCTGAGGGGGAAAAAAATCACAATTGCGAGTTATGAATTCTAAGAAAAAAGTCACAGTTGCAAGATATAATCTCAGTTCTGAGAAAAAAGTCACAATTCCGTGATATAAACTCAAATTTTTTAAAAAAAGTTGCAATTGCAAGATATAGAGGGAAAATAATTCACAATTGTGAGATATAAACTCGTAATTCTGCGAACAAAAAAGTTGCAATTGTGAGATATAAACTCAATTCTGAGAAAAAAAAGTTGCAGTTGCGAGATATAAACTCAGTTCTGAGAAAAAAGTCACAATTGTGAGATATAAACTCGTAATTCTGAGAACAAAAAGTTGCAATTGTGAGATATAAACTCAATTCTGAGAAAAAAAGTTACAGTTGTGAGATAAACTCAATTCGGAGAAAAAATGTTGCAATTGCAAGATATGAACTCAATTCTGAGGGAAAAAAAAGTCACAATTGCGAGATATAAACTCAATTCGGAGAAAAAATGTTGCAATTGCAAGATATGAACTCAATTCTGAGGAAAAAAGTCACAATTGCGAGATATAAACTCAATTCTGAGGGAAAAAAAAAGTCACAGTTGTGAGATAAAAACTCAAATCTGAGAAATAAAAAAGTCACAGTTGCAAGATATAAACTCGCAGTTCAGAGAAAACAGTCGCAATTGTGAGATATAAACTCAATTTGGAGAAAAAAGGTTGCAATTGCAAGATATAAACTTGCAATTCTGTGAGAAAAAAGTCCCAGTAGTACGATATAAACTCGCAATTCTGTGGAAAAAAGTCGCAATTCATATCCTCAATTCTGACTTTATATCATGCAATTCTAAGAAAAAAAAAAAAAGTCGGAATTGTGAGAGAAGAAGTTGCAAGTTACCGTTTTTATGTTTTATTCAGTGGCAGAAATGGGCTTCCATACTTCAGTGTCACATGATACTTCAGAAATCATTCCAATATGCTGATTTGCTGCTCAAAAAACATTTCTGATTATTATCAATGTAGAAAACAGTTGTGCTGCTTAATATATTTATGGAAACCTTGATTGATTTGTCTGTTAAGATTCTTTAATGAGTAGAACGTTTAAAAGAAAAGCAATTATTTGAAATCTTTTGTAACATTACAAATGTCTTTACTGTCACATTTGATCAATTTAATGCATCCTTACTGAGTAAATGTAAAAAAGTGAACTTTTGAACAGTAGTGTAGATGTGTACTTAGGGATCTGCAGTGTGAAAGAGACCATTAATTATTTATTTTCAGTAAGAGTTGCTGATTTGATGTGACATTGGTGACGCTGACTGCTGCTTTAATAAATTTCTGCTGCCGTTCTGTGGTCATTACGTAAAAGTCATAAAAACACTGGTGTGTTTTGAAAAAAATCAAATGCTAACATTTCCATTTTTCCATCCTCAGGTTGGTGAGTCAAACAGACAAGGAGAGCGAAAGTCTCTGCTGGATGCAGTGGAGAATTGTGGGTCATCTGGCTCTCAGAGCAGTCCTGTTGAGGTGGTTGTTCAGAGGGTCTACTGCATACCCGTCACCCAGTCCCTTCACAGAGCTTCTCTCCAGCACAGAGCTCTGGACAGACATCCATCAGAATCAGCACCACCACAACACATTGGCAGGTACTGGACCTCTGTTTAAGTTCTCTGGTTTAATAGATAAATGTATATGTTTATATAAAAAACATATACACTACTGTATGCACTACTGTTCAAAAGTTTAGGGTTGGTGGGTCTCTTCTGCTCAGCATGGCTGCATTTATTTGGTTAAAAAAAACAGTAAAAACAGTAATAAAATGGATGTAACGATGCAACTCAAACCGGTTAAAAACCGATACACGTGTGACTATTCAAAAAGGTTTAGATGTTAAACGAATCACGATACAGTTGGGGTGGGAGTTTACATGGATGTATCTCTGAGGTGAACTGACTGTCTTTAGAAAGATTTTGACTCTGTATAATGCATATTAAAGTTGTTTACAGCAGTTTACAGGAAACATTGTATTGCTGCTGTTCCATAAGCGCCACCTGCTGGTTGAGAGTAACTTTGCATTTTCATTCAGCCCATCTGCTCTTTTTGTTTCGTTTCACTAAACTAAAGTCAGAGCATTGTGCTTTTGTGTCAGATTTTGAGATTTTACAATCTAATTCAGATTTTAAAAACTGCTCATTCTGCATGTGTGCAGCATCTTTGTTTGGATTGTGGTTAAAATGCAGTGGTTGCCTCAAATGGAAAGAGCTTAGGCAAAGCCTTTGTTTATATGAAGAGGTTTCTTTGATTTGTGTTATTTATTTATTTGATTTGGGGTTTGTTTTACATTTTCAGTTTAGTTTAATTTGACATATTTCAGTTTAACAAAGAAATGTGCAGCATTTTGTCCTAACAATAATAAAAGGACACCTTTTCATTTATAATTTGTCTTAAAGGGGTGGTATTATGCTTTTTCACTTTTTGAATTTTAGTCAGTGTGTGGTGTGTATCTTTGGGCATAAAAAAGATCTACAAAGTTACAAATCTCAAAGTCCACTACAAAGGGAGATATTTCGTTTTAAAAAAATCTCTTTTCAAGAACTACAACGAACGGCTCCTTTGGACTACAGCGTTTGTTTTCCGCATGCAATGTTGTCACAATGCGGTCCATTAGAATATCATTAAATTTAATCCCGCCTATGGAAATTCTAATTGTTGGGAGGCGGGGGGGGGGGTAGGGACGAGGTGGGGGATTAGCCTAACTTTAGCAATGCAGCGCGGAGAGCCGCTTCAACAAGCCGCAGTGCGGCGGATATAAACACAAGCATTGACTAGAGTGGCCGCTTCAGAACAGTACTGCGCCACCGACGTGTCCAGTACAGGGGGTCGAAACACATGCCGAAACCGCAATCTACTCCGGTTGCCACGTCGGAGCCATAACGTGCCACAGACCTGTGGTAAGAGATTTATTCATCATACAGTGTAGATAGCTTCACTTATAACGTGAGGTTTTTTTTTAAATGCATAAACTTGCACTAGAATAGGCTAGGCTAACCAGTGATAATGTTCTTTGGTAATGTTAGGCCGATTTTAGCCTTATGCTGGAGCTGGTTTTGGGCGATGAAACTAAGTATGTATATAATTAAATAAATTAGTATGATAATATCATGTATTGGCAATCTCACAGGCTGACGATAGGACCCAGCACTGCTGTAGCGTATTATTTATTCACCTTCCATGCATCCTAGGTGTTTATGACTTACTTCTTTCAGGCCAATGCAATTGGAGTTATATTCAAATTTATCCTTGCACTCACAAGCTTTAGAATGACATAGACGTATGTTTCTCTTCATCAATCCAAAACAAGTCCAATAATGTGCATCCATCCATAATATAAAAAAAAGTGCCTCACACGGCTCCGGGGGGGTCCATAAAGGCCTCCTGTAGCGAATAGACGCTGTTGTGGCAAAATCAAAACGACTCTCACCAAAGTAAGAGACAAACTCAGTTCTAATTTCAAATCATATTTAGGGGCACTACCGCCCTTCTCTTATGCCATTCTTACAGCAGGTTTAAATAAAGCAGACCCTTACACAATATTCCATAAGCACATAGATGAGTAAAATGAACTTTTCTTCCACAACGCTTTTTTGTAAGAAAAATATCCATATTTAAAACGTAAGAATCACTTTATTCTAGCTTGCGCTGACAGTTGTACACGGAACTTGCTTCTTTGACAAGGGGCGTGGCAGTACTGAAACACCACCTAAGCTGTTTGCCAATCACAACGCAGTGGGAGAGCTAACCAATCACAAGACATTTCATTTTTCAGAAGGCGGGCCTTCATTAAATCTGGAACTAATCGAGCCATTTGTGCCAGACTGGGAGAAATGTATTGTAATAATGTAAATTATGTTAAAAATAATGCGTTTTTCGAACAAACAAGCATGAAAGCATGTTCTAGTACACCCCCAAAACAAAATCAAGACTTTGTAAAAGAGCATAATAGGACCCCTTTAAATCTCATTTTGTGAATCATATCACATCTTGAGTTGAGTGAATCATTACATCCTCAAGTAGTACTGCAATATATTGCATATATTATAGTGCAATTCAAAGGAGAAATCTTTTTTTAACATTATAAATGTCTTAACTCTCACTTCTTATAATTTTCATGTGTAAAAATTATTTTCTGACCCCAAACTTTTGAACAGTAGTGAGTACATGCACACAGAATATTGTTTTTTTTAGTAAAAAAGCAAAAACATATTTAATGTAAACATTTCATTTTTCTGTTCCTTTTTTAAATTCAAGTGTATTTGTAGGCCTATAGCTCTTTTTTCGCAAGTCACACCATTTCAAATCACCTTTATAGAACTTCAAAGCAGCTTTACATGCTTTCATTGTAATACCTTAATACTTTAAATACTCTCATTTTTGCCATTTTAACTTTCTTTTAAATACTTTAATACTTTAAATACTGTAATTTTTGCAGTTGTTTTTTTTTTTGGCATTTCCACTCTGTAACCGTTACAAGCACAGAGGCTTGGGCTCTATGTAAATAAATTCGACGTGCAGTTTATCAGTGACTTTCCTTACCCAGTAACCAACCCAACCCGTTTAACCAACCAGTTAACAGTTAGATCTCAAAACCTTTGCTCTAATTTCCTTTTAATAAAATGTAGTGTATGTGAATTGATTGGAAATGTGCTTGAGGACATAATTAAGCACAATAATAGGTTTGTCACGTCCAAATCAAACAGGGTGATAAACATCAGTAGATGTAGAATGTGCTTCGATGCACGGTCATCTTTGTACGTGTTTTACGAGATGTGTTGTGTGTTTGCTCTGTGTTCCAGTGTGGTATAATTAAGCCATTGTCTGTTCTAAACTACACTGTTAAAGCTCCAAGAGGTCAGTCTCCTCATGGAGTGATAAATGGTGAGAGAGAGCAACTTTGCTCCATATTCTGTCAATGACTAACCAAACAACCCCTCCCAGTACACAGAGTCCTCTCTCTTTCTCTCTCTATCTCTCAGTCTTTCTCTGCCTCGCGCAGTTCTCTCAGCCATATGGTACAACTCTACAAACATCTCTAATTGAGCCCAGCGATGTCAGTGATCCATAGCCACATGCTTCTCAGAAAAAGGGAAATAAAGGACAGAAAGTGAGAGTGAGAATGTGCCTTGCAAGAAAAAAAAATGTTTGAAATATGGCCCTAAATCTGTCAAAAACAAAGTGTTTATCAATGTTTATAAAGAGTGGTTTCCAGGGTGTTGCTATGCAGTTGCTGTAGTGTTCTTTTTTTTTTTTTTTTTTGCAGCATATTGCTGTGCAGTTGCTAGGGTGTTTTGAGCAGTTTAAGCATGTCGATGTTGCTCCAAATAAATCGCTACAGCACATACTCAGGATCCAAATGAAACACTACTGCGCGGATTCGTGCTCCAAATTAATCACTACTGAATGAAACACTGCTGCTCAGATTCAGGCTTGAAATGAATCACTACTGTGCAGACTCAGACTTAAAAAGATTCACTGAGCAGACTTATGCTCCAATAGAATCACTACTGTGCAAACTCGGGCTCCAAATGAATCACTACTGCACAGACTTCGGCTCCAAATGAATTACTGCTGTCCAAACTCAGGCTCCAAATGAACCACTACTAATAAATAAATAAATCACTACTGCTCAGACTTCGGCTCCAAATGAATCACTGTTGTTCAAACCTGGGCTCCAAATGAATCACTACTGCTCAGACTTGGGCTCCAAATGAATCACTGTTGTTCAAACTTGGGCTTCATGTGAACCACTGCTGCTCAGACTCTGCTCCAAATGAATCACTACTTTTCAGACTCAGGCTCCAAATGCATCAGTACTGCTCAGACTCGGCTCCAAATGAATCACTACTGCTCAGGCTCAGGCTCCAAATGAATCAATACTGCTCAGATTTGGGCTCCAAATGAATCATTGTTGTTCAAACTTGGGCTCCATGTCAACCACTCCTGTCAGACTCTGCTCCAAAATCAATCACTATTTTTCAGACTCAGGCTCTAAATGAACCACTACTGCTCAGACTCAGCTCCAAATGAATCACTACTGCTCAGGCTCAGGCTCCAAATGAATCAATACTGCTCAGGCTTGGGCTCCAAATGAATCACTGTTGTTCAAACTTGGGCTCCATATGAACCACTGCTGCTCAGAGTCGGCTCCAAATGAATCACTGCTTTTCAGACTCAGGCTCCAATTGAATCACTACTGCTCAGACTTGGGCTTCAAATGAATCACTGTTGTTTAAGCTTTAGCTCCATATGAACCACTGCTTCTCAGACTCGGCTCCAAATGAATCACTACTTTTCAGGCTCAGGCTCCAAATGCATCACTACTGAATGAATCTCTGCTGCTCAGACTCAGGCTCCAAATGAATTACTACTGTGCAGACTCGAATTCCAAATGAATCACTACTGCGCAGACTCAGGCTCCAAATGAATCACTACTGTGCAAACTCAGGCTCCAGATGAATAACTACTGTGCAAACTCGGGCTCCAAATGAATCACTACTGCTCAGACTCAGGCTCCAAATGAATCACTACTGTGCAAACTCGGGCTTCAGACGAATCACTACTGTGCAAACTCGGGCTCCAAATGAATCACTACTGTGCAAACTCGGCCTCCAGACGATTCACTACTGTGCAAACTCGGGCTCCAAATGAATCACTACTGCTCAGACTAAGGCTCCAAATGAACCACTGCACAGTCTCAGGCTCTAAATAAATTGCTATTGCTCAGATGCAGGCTCCAAAAGAGTCACTACTTCTCAGACTCTGGCTCCAAATGAATCACTACTGTGCAAACTTGGTCTCCAAATAAATCACTACTGCGCAGACTTGAATTCCAAATGAATCACTACTGCTTAGACTCAGGTTCCAAATTAATCAACTCAGACTCCAAATGAAGACTTGGGCTCCAAATGAATCGCTGCTGTCCAAACTCAGGCTCCAAATGAACCACTGCTGTGCCGACTCAGACTCCAAACGATTCACTACTGCACAGACTTAGGCTTCAAATGAATCACCACTGCGCAGACTCGGTCTCGGATGCAGTGTATGCTTGTTATTTACTCTGCTGTTGGCAGAGTTGAAAGAAGTAGTTTAAAGAAAGAAACTCCAAAGTTTCTGTGATTATTCCTTTCTTTTCAATGTTTCAGTTTTCAATTATATACAGTTTTTTTGCCTGTTATATCATCGCAAGGTGAAAATTAGTTTCTTCATACTTTAAATTCTTTTTAAACTGCACCCATTGATTTAAATGTAAATGCTGTGTCACAATGACAAAAAAGGAAAGTGTAATGGTTAGGGAGAGTTCGCTGAGAACTTTTATCTTCTTTTTTTTTTTTTTTTTTTTTTTTTTTTACAGCAATCATATAAGCATCATTTGCCTAATGAGAATATCAAGCAGGTTCAGCTGTGCTTTCATAAACCAAATTCATTATATTCCTGCTTCCTTTCAAAGTGACACAAGTGATACTTGTCTGGTTTAAGCATGTCTTGGATTAGTAACTATGACTCTGATATCACTAGTAGAATGATTCATTGAATCATTCATTCAAATGATTTGTATAAAACAACTGATTCTTTTAGAAACTAAGCAAGTGACTGTATATATGAATGAATCATTGAATCACTGACTCAAATGATTCATTGAAAAACAGATTCGTTCACAGGAACGAAACACCACAGTATTGCTCTGAGATGCACAAATGTTCTACTCCGGCTTTGTCTAGAACTATTTTTGTTGGCAAAATAGAACAAAAATAGAACAAAAAATCAATTTTACATTCACGATCACGCCCACGCACTGATATTCGGGAAAACTCCACTCTTGCTTCTTGTACTATTACTAAACTATATGATATCTTACTAAAAGCACAAACCCAGGGACATTTTTGTCCTCATAACCTGAATTCTATGAGCATTCTACGCTCTTAAAAATAAAGGTTCTATATTGGCATCAATGGTTCTATGAAGAACCTTGAACATCCATGGAACCTTTCAAATGCAGAAAAGGTTCTTTATACTCAAAAAAGGTTCTTTAGATTTTTAAAATGTTCTTCAAAATGGTTCTTTCAGGAACTGTTCACTGAAAGGTTCTTTGCGGAACCAAAAATGGTGGTTCTATGGCATCACTGTAAAAACACCCATTTGGAACCTTCATTTTTAAGAGTGTAACTGCATTTTGATAGACTTCATCACCCACTGAATGCTTTTGGATTCTCAAGACGTGTTTGTGTTTTTTGCAAATTGAGTTTGCACAAGGGTTAAAACAACAATTATGTAGGTGATAAATATCGCACACTCTTAGTGACATGGCACTTTCTGTGCCCTCAATGTGAAGCGTATGCATTCCTATCCGTCAGATGTTCAATCTTAGCCTTTTCTGTGTTGGTGCCTTTACGGTCAGAGGTTTGTTATTAAACGGTTCAATGGTGAGCGTAAAATCTCCTAAGACAATCGGAAACCAAATGTGTTTCTGTTTTTACTGCATTGCCAGTGTCAGCGTATGCAGGTTTTAATTACACGCATGCTGCATGAATTTAGCAAGATTGAAATCATTTCCACAGGTTAAGCGTCCACGTTCTCCTCCCTCACGCGCCCCCCTGATCTCTCCACCGCTCGTTGTTTTGTTGTCAAAAAATGCACGTGGTGCTGTGTTGGTGAAGGGTGATGGAAAAAGAGTCATTTGACTGTCGGTAACCGGATCCCCGTCAGACGCTGCAGCATGCCGTAAACACTGGAGCTCAGGAAGACCAGACACTTTGGTATGGACTTTGGTGTGTGTTGACAGGGGAAACCCTGACTGAATCAAAGATGGTGCCAATACATACATGCATACACAATGCACAACATTTTTAGCAGACCCCAGCACATGACTAGCTGTCATTCGCAGCTTCATCTGCTTCCTGTGACACTCACTCCATGCTTTTTTCTCTTAAAGCAGTCTCTTGATCTCTGACCATTATTGTATTTTTAAGACTCATCAATCCAAGACCAAGACATTTTATGTTCAGGTATCAAATGTCTCGTATTCAGAACCAATTTTAATTGTTGATTTATGTTTTTGACACTACAATAAATAATCAATAAAAAACTACAAAGAGAAAAAAAAAACTTTTAATATGATTGTTGTTGTTATATAATAATGATAATAGATGTTTTCCTTGCAATTGTTACGATTATTATTCATAAAAATACTATTAATAAAAATAATAGCTGTTTTACATGGACAGGTAGCTCTCAGAAAATGTCACCGTATTGTTTTTTTTTCCACTTTTTGAAGAAAATACTGCTTGTTTAGTTGTTTTAGAATATTTGTATTTGTTTTAGAAAAAAAAAATTCTTCTTCTTCTTCTTCTTCTTCTTCTTCTTCTTCTTCTTCTTCTTATTATTATTATTATTATTATTATTATTATGTATTATTTAGTTGGCATCATTATTATTATTATTATTATTATTATTATTATTATTATTAATTAAAAAAAATAACATTTATTGTTACCTTTTGCATTTTTTAAAGAAAATACTGCTTGTTTATTTGCTTAAGATGTTTTAAATTATTTTAACAATATTAACAATTATATTAGTAGTATGTAATTATATAACATAATTATTTAATATAAATATAATTAGTATTTGTATTATTACATATTATGTAATTATTATTATTATTATTATTTATCAATTAAAAATTAATAAAAAATACACATAGTTGGTAAATGTGATTTTTTTTTTTTTTTTTTTTTTTTTTTTTTTTTCCTCTTGCAATTTTTGAATTTTAATAATGATAATAACAATCATTATTAGTGGCAGTATTATTAGTATCATTATTACATATTATTTGGTTGTCATTATTATTGTTATTATTATAAATTAATTAAATATTAATAAAAAATATACATACATATTTTTTAAATGTGATAGTATTTTTTCCTTTTGCAATTTTTTTATTTTAATCATAATAATAAGTTATTATTTGTGTTAGTATTATTATTACATATTATTTAGTTGTCATTATTATTGTTATTCATTTAATTATTTGTTATTCATTTTTTAATTTTAATAATAATAACAGTTATTATTAGTGTTTCAGTGTTATTAGTTTTATTCTTACATATTATTTTGTTGTCATTATTATTATTGTTGTTGTTATTATTATTATTATTATTATTATTATTATTATTGTAATCATCATTTTATAATATGAATAGAGGCACATTTTTCTGTTGTAGTCCAATTATAGTGTCACAAAAAGAAAATGTTGTGATCTGCAATTTGAATTGCAAATAGGTTTAATCTTTGCTTTGGGTTGTGTCCAGCTGTTAAGCTTAAATTGTTACTCGAGAATGAATAGCTGTTACATAAACGGATGAGTAATTTATGTAAACAATGCATTAAGTTTAACACTCTTGTGTATATGCAGAGGTGTTGACTATATTACTATAGCTCAGCTGGTAGCACATGGTGCACTTCAATATAAGCATCTTTCAGATGCATAGATGCACTTTAACAAGCATCTTATGTTCAAATGGAGCATCACTTGATTCTGCCATCCCATTATTGCTCCCTCATGATTTGATTTGTCATGGCCAAAGTTTTCAGATGAAGTGAAATAACATTGACTTGTGTGTTTTTGTTTTTTAGAACTATAAATGATCTTCTGCGTGTTTTGTTGGCCCAGTCTGAGTCAGAGTGGGTCAGCTGACTGTCTTCAGTTCAACTTCTGCACCCTCACTTTTTCTTTTTTATCTAAATGATTTAGTAGTTGCTAAGGCAACTATCACTATTTGTAGTGATCTATACTTGCGTATGCCCTTTTGATGCTCTTTTGCTTTGGATTAGTAAGTAACCACCCAAAACCCCCTTACAACCCCATAGCAACACCCTGAAAATACTACATGTTTGTTAATTTGCTCTACCAAGAAGATGGTTTATATTTTTGCTTATACTTATTTTTACTTACATTTTGGACCTTAGTGTTCAGTCTTTCCCAAACTAATTTGAGAAGCTGAACTGTGGGCTTTAATATATTCATAGTTATTTATTCGCCTGGTGACACAGCAATAAAAAACTGTTTTATTTTAGTATGATTTATTTCAGTTTTAGTCATTTTATTCAGTAACATTTCAATTTTTTTTTTACGTTTTTCATCTAATATATATATATATATATATATATATATATATATATATATATATATATATAGTTTTATTTCAGCATTTTAATAAGTTAAGTTTTAGTTAATATCAACACTGGTGAAAAGGACGTATTGTTTCTTATTTTCAAGCTCGACTCTGTTTAAAAGTTCTCTACACACATGCTTAAAATCAGATTATAAGCATATGCTTGAAATCCGTGTTTATACCCTCCAACATGCTGCTTAGATGTTGAGAATATTTTTTTTTTCATGTGTGTGCTTCACGGCCTCATTACAACTAGTTTGCAGTTACGTCCTGGCTTTTTTTTATGTTTCTTTCTCCTCCTTGAGTTTTTGTGGCCAGTTTCCAGACAATAATTAGCATTTAACTTTGGGTCCAAGAAGATATGTTGTTCCAGTAAAAACTCAGAGCAGTATAAACAGGCTGAAGAAGTTCTGTGTGCTCAGACAGGAGGGGTTGGATGTTTTCTAGAAGAAGTAGAACACAATGTGCTTTACGTGTCGGATTACAGCCCTGTTTATCAAAAGCTCCGCTCCCATTGGCCAAAGCCGTGCCGGAAGGAATCCCGCCCACTGCGGCTCGGCCAATCAGCTGCCAGAGAAGTTTTGGTGCATGTGTGAAGGAAACGGAGGGGGAGTGGGGTACCTACATCGAGTAGGCTTGTGTGAAATGTGTGTGTGTGTGTGTGAGTGTTTGGACAAGCTCAATGGATCGCAGTTCCTGGAAGCGCCTCCAAGTTGCTGCGAATTCCTGTGAACGCTCACAATAACAGATTCCTGAAAGTGGCTAGTGACTGCGGCTGACCAATGACAGGGACCCGGTGGGGGCATCGGCCCCCCAGTCCCGCGCCGCTGGAGGAAGCGCCTGAAATGGACCAGAGGGGAATAAAGAAGGGGGTTGTTTATGTCAACCTGGTCATACCACAAAATGCTACTGCCCAGTCACCCCTCCTGTTCTCCGGTTTCATAGACACACGGGTCTAAACAAGCCTCAGTGTTCACAACCGCACTCACTTAACCCCCGTGTTCTTTAGCAGCGCTACAACAGGGTAACAACAGGTCAGGATGATTCCAGATACGCCAGTCACGGTTTATCAAAGGTCATCTCGTATCGCGTCGTCATCGTTAGCTTACTTGCTTTCTTTATCTTCTTTGAAAGCAGGTTTGTGTTTGGACGTTCGTTTGCGGTTAGATTTGAGACTTTTTTTTAAATGACACCTTGTTTTATCCTGATCTGGCTTGAGTTGAGTTGTTTCGTATAGACGGTGTGCTTTTTTGGATAGCAAGAGTGTTATGTGACTAAATAGCAAATTGGAGATAGTATTGAAACTGAATGATTTTCAAGCAGCTTCTTTGAACACAACTGAATGCAAAGAAAAAGAAGCTTGAGAGACTTTTGTTTTCTGTCGGCTCTGCATGTGAATCAACATGAAACTCAACTTCAGTGCTGCCTTTTCCAGTGTAATACAGCCAAAGATGAGATGAATAGAAATTGAAGGAAAAACGGATTCATATTTGTGCAGAAATCAACATTCTGCAAAAGATGAGATAAATTAAAACTGATGGATAAATTTGAACTGATTCATATCTGTGCAGAAATTTGAGCAGCTGAATGCGAACCAAAAGAAGCTTGAGTGAATCGTTTTCTGTCTGCTCTGTGTGAATCAACACATAATTCAACCTCTTTGGCACATTTAGCAATGTAATACAGCAAAAGCTGAGATGAATAGACAGAAATTGATGGATAAATTGAAACTGATTCATATCCGGGCTCAAATTTGAACCCAACTGAATGTGAAACAAAAAGAAGCGCGAGTAAATCATTTTTTGTTGGCTGTGTGTGAATCAGTACATAATTTCACTTCTTTGCCACATTTACTAATGTAATATGGCAAAAGATGAGATAGATAGACAGAAATTGATAGGAAAACTGAAACTGATTCGTATCTGTGCGGAATTTTGAACACAACCGAATGTGAACAAAAAGAAGCTTGAGTGAGTCTTGTTTTCTGTCAGCTCTGTGTGTGAATCAACACATAATTCAACTTCTTTGGGACATTTAGCGATGTAATAAAGCAAAAGGTGAGAGAAATAGAGAGAAACTGATGAATAAATTGAAACTGATTCATATCAGCACAAATCTGAACCCAACTAAATGCAAAGCAAAAAGAAGCTTGAGTGAATCGTTTTCTGTCAGCTCTGTGTGTGAATCAACACATAATTCAACTTCTTTGGCACATTTAGCAATGTAATACAGCAAGAGATGAGATGAATAGACAGAAACTGATGGGAACATTGAAACTGATTCATATCTGTGCAGAATTTTGAACACAACCGAATGTGAACGAAAAGAAGCTTGAGTAAGTCTTGTTTTGTGTTGGTTCTGAGTGTGAATCAGCACAAAATTTAATTTCTTTGCCACATTTCGCAATGTAATACAGCAAAAGATGAGATGAATAGACATAAATTGATGGATAAATTGAAACTGATTTATATCCGAGCAGAAATTTGAACAAAACCGAATTCGAACAAAGAAAAGCTTGAGAGAATCTTGTTTTCTGTCAACTTTGCATGTGAATCAGCATATAACTCAACTTCTTTACCACCGTTAGCAATGTGATACGGCAAAAGATGGGATAAATATGCAGAAATTGGTGGACAAATTTAAACTGATTCATATCCAAAAGATCTGAACTCAACTGGACACAAACAAAAAGAATCTTCAGAGAATCATGTTTTTTTGTTGGCTCTGCATATAAATCAATACATAACTCAACTTCTGTGCTGCCTTTTCCAATGTAATACAGCAAAAGATGAGATAAATAGAGAGAAATTGATGAATAAATTGAAACTGATTCATATCAGCACAAATCTGAACCCAACTAAATGCAAAGCAAAAAGAAGCTTGAGTGAATCTTTTTCTGTCGGCTCTGTGTGTGAATCAACACATAATTCAACTTCTTTAGCAATGTAATACAGCAAAAGATGAGATGAATAGACAGAAATTGATGGGAAAATTGAAACTGATTCATATCTGTGCAGAATTTTGAACACAACCGAATGTGAACAAAAAGAAGCTTGAGTACGTCTTGTTTTGTGTTGGTTGTGAGTGTGAATCAATACAAAATTTTATTTCTTTGCCACATTTCGCAATGTAATACAGCAAAAGATGAGATGAATAGACATAAATTGATGGATAAATTGAAACTGATTTATATCCGAGCAGAAATTTTAACACAACCGAATTCGAACAAAGAAAAGCTTGAGAGATTCTTGTTTTCTGTCAACTCTGCATGTGAATCAACATATAACTCAACTTCTTTACCACATTTAGCAGTGTAATACGGCAAAAGATGGGGTAAATATGCAGAAATTGGTGGACAAATTTAAACTGATTCATATCCAAGAAATCCGAACTCAACTGGACACAAACAAAAAGAATCTTCAGGGAATCATGTTTTTTTTGTGGGCTCTGCATTTGAATCAACACACAATTCAACTTGTGTGCCACCTTTTCCAACATAATAAAGCAAAAGATGAGATAAATAGAGAGAAATTGATGAATAAATTGAAACTGATTCATATCAGCACAAATCTGAACCCAACTAAATGCAAAGCAAAAAGAAGCTTGAGTGAATCTTTTTCTGTCGGCTCTGTGTGTGAATCAACACATAATTCAACTTTTGCCACATTTACTAATGTAATACTGCAAAAGATGAGATAAATAGACAGAAATTGATAGGAAAACTGAAACTGATTCATATCTGTACAGAATTTTGAACACAATCGAATGTGAACAAAAAGAAGCTTGAGTGAGTCTTGTTTTGTGTCAGCTCTGTGTGTGAATCAACACAAAATTTAATTTCTTTGCCACATTTAGCAATGTAATACAGCAAAAGATGAGATGAATAGACATAAATTGATGGATAAATTGAAACTGATTTAAAATTCAAACTGATTCATATCAGAGCACAAATTTGAACTTAACTGTATGTGAACAAAAAGAAGCTTGAGGGAATCTTGTTTTCTGTCAGCTGTGCATGTAAATCAACATGTAACTCAACCTCTTTGCCACATTTAGCAATGTAATACACCAAAAGATGAGATAAATGGACAGAAATTGATGGATAAATTGAAACTGATTCATATCCGGGCTTCAATTTGAACCCAACTGAATGCGAAACAAAAAGAAGCTTGAGTGAATCGTTGGCTCTGTGTTAATCAATACATAATTCAGCATCTTTGCCACATTTATCAGTGTAATATGGCAAAAGATGGAATTAATAGACAGAAGTTGATGGGAAAATTGAAGCTGATTCATATCCGTGCAGAAATTTGAACACAGCCGAATGTGAACAAAAAAAAACTTGTGTGAATCTTGTTTTCTGTTGTCCCTGTGTGTGAATCAATACATAACTCAAAGTCTTTGCCACATTTAGCAATGTAATATGGCAAAAGATGAGATACATAGACAGAAATTGATGAAAAAATTGAAACTGATTCAAATCCATGCAGAAATTTGAACTGGAAGAAGCTTCAGAGAATCATGTTTTCTGTCTGCTCTGTGTGTGAATCAACACATAAGTCAACTTCTGTGTTACATTTAGCAATGTAACACGGCAAAAGATGATTTAAATAGACAGAAATGAATGGGTAAATTGAAACTGATTCATATCCATGCACAAATTTGTTCCCAACTGAATGCAAGCAAAAAGAAGCTTGAGTGAATCATGTTTTCTGTCAGCTCTGTATGTGAATCAACACATAATTTAACTTCTTTGGCATATTTTGCAATGTAATATGGCAAAAGATAAGATAGACAGAAATTTATGGTAAAATTGAAATTGATTAATATTCAATCACAAATTGAAAGCAAATGCGAACAAAAAAAGCTTGAGTGAATCTTTCCGTCTGTTGGCTCTGTGTGTGAATCAACACATAATTTAACAATGTAGCAATGTAAAACGGCAAAAGATAAGATAAACAGACCAAAATTTATGGTGAAATTGAAACTGATTTATATCTGTGCAGAATTTTGAACACAACCTAATGTGAACAAAAAGAAGCTTGAGTGAATCTTGTTTTCTGTCAGCTCTGTGTGTGAATCAACACATAATTTAACTTTGTTGCCACATTTAGCAACTGCAGAAGATGACATAAATAGACAGAAATTGATGGGAAGATTGAAACTGATTCATATCCAAGCACAAATATGAACTCAACTGAATCCAAACAATAAGAAGCTTGAGTGAATCTTGTTTTCTGTTGGCTCTGCGAGTGAATCATCACATAACTCAACTTCTTTGCCACATTTAGCAATGTAATATGGCAAAAGATGAGATAAATAGACAATTGATGGAAAAATTTAAACTGATTCATAATCGTACAGAAATTTGAACACAGCTGAATGCGAACAAAAAGAAGCTTTAGGGAATCTTTTTTCTGTTGGCTCTGCGAGTGAATCATCACATAACTCAACTTCTTTGCCACATTTAGCAGTGTAATTCGGCAAAAGATGAGATAAATTGAAGGGAAAATTGAAACTGATTCATATCCAGTCACAAATTAAATGTGAATATTTTTTTCTGTTGGTTCTGTGTATGAATCAACATGTAACTCAACTTGTGCACCACTTTTAGCATTGTAATATGTTAAAAGAAGATTTAAATAGAAACTGATGGTAAAATTTAAACTAATTGAACCCAGCTGAATGCGAACAAAAAGAACCTTGAAAGAATCATGTTTTCTGTCAGCTTTTCATATGAATGCATGACTAATGCATGTCTCTCCTTTTGCAACAAAAGATGAGATAAATGGACAGAAATAAATGAGAAAATAGGCAGAAAATCACAGTATAGTTCAGTTTATGCAATTCAGCATGCAGATGTTGTAATGACATTGGTCAGGTTTCTAGTATGAGAGATTTTTTTTTAATGCATAATATTATTATTTTAACATTTTATAAAAACCCATAAATAGATCTAAAGCTTTAGGTGTGCTGTGTTCTAAACTGTAAATAAAATACATTAGAAAAATGTAAAAAATCAAATAAACATAATTTTAAAATAAATTTAGTTTTATTTGCTCTCCCGCATCATGTGACCAGTAAGCGTCATCAAAAAACCATAAACGAGGGAAAGATGATAAATTATTAAAATAGTAATGTGAAATCTTGGGGAGTTCTTCAAGTAAACCTTTTAGGGTCATAGGGTTTCGGCTGACAAAAACTTTGTGAATCTCTCTTCTAAACAGTCTACTAAACAGTGTTTGGTAATAGTCTGCACATTAAGTGGTTTGAGCTGGATTAGTTGCAGAAAATGTGGAGAAGAAAAAGAATAAAAACAGATTATTTCAGGAATATCAGTGCAGATCTGCCTTGTAAGCACTTTTTTAACCAAACAAAATGTCTTCAAATCAGTGTGAAGAATGTATGAATCAACTGTGTTTATTTTTGTATTCAACTATAGTTATCTCTACTGTGCAATCAAATCACTGTCTCGCATGTGAAAATATATTTAAATACCAGCCTGTTTGTTTAGTCCTGTGGTTTGCTGGCTCCAAAAAAAGTCACCAGTTTCTGTGAGCTGACTATCTGTAGAGACTATTAATACCTGCAAAAATATCATTTTGAGTATAGAAACACCACCATGTGACCGCTGCGAGTCAGTCCATAGATCAAGTTATTAGTTAGTCCCTGTCTGGTGCCAAAGTCAACATTTAATCTGTAGACGGTATCTGTATCTATGTGAGTGTTTGTCGTTGGGATGAAGCTTCCCTCTTCATCAGAAGCTCTCATGTGCAGGTCTTAATTTTGGGAAGTTTATTTATGAATACAGTTTGTCATTCAAATGCCTGCTGGATTTTTAGAAAGGTAGTCACAACTTCAGTCTCTCTCAACCACTCATTCTTGACATTTTAATACCAATTTAGTGTGCTTTATTTTTTCCATGTCAAAAATGCTAAACCTTTGTCTTGCAAAAGCAATGGAAAATTGTGCAAAATAATGCAAATAGTGCAAATGGAGTAAATGGGTAATATTAAAATGAAACAAAATATCAGCCATTACAATACTGATAAATGATTGTTTTCCTCTCTTTCTCTTTCTCAGGTTGTGTGCTCTTGTTCAGGACAGTTACGGGATGTTCGGTGAGGTTCTTCTGCAGTGTGTGTCCACAGAATCAGATATCCAGGAGAACTCGGAGCAGCTGGAGGGCCGTGTGTGTCTCCTCCAGGCCGTGAGAGTCGTCCAGCGTCTCACACGAGACAAGTGAGTCTGTGATATAGTAACATGACACTAAAATGACTATTATTTGATGTCTGTTAAGAAAAACAACCAAATTGATTCCCTCTTCCTTAAAGGCTTTTTTTTTTTTTTTTTTTAACCATAGCCTAGCAGTTAGTAAACGTCCTTTTATATATTATATTATATTAAATTATATTATATTGCAGTATTTAAATTCATATTTAATCATTTAGCAGACTTTTTTATCCAAAACGACTTACACATAAGAACAATAGAAGCAATCAAACCAACAAAAGAGCATCAATATATATATTATAAAACAACTTAAATGCCTGCTGGATTTATATATTATATTATATTATATTATATTATTTTATATATATATATATATATATATATATATATATATATATATTTGTAGAAATTGTTAATAATTTATGTAAATCCAGATTTAATTTACTTATATAAATGTATTATTATTATTAATTATAATAATAATTCCAATTTATATATCAATGCATATTTAAATACATAGTAAAATAAATTATTATTTTATTATTAATATATAATTATTAAATATATATATATATATATATATAATTTCTTAAAATATGTATTGATATAATGATAAATTGAAATTATTATTATTAATAATAATATATAGGTGTGTGTATATAGATAGATAGATAGATACATACATACATACATACATAGATACATAGATAGATACATACATGGATAAATAGATCAATTGATATTATTATTATTATTATTATTATTATTATTATTATTAATAAATAGGTGTGTACATAGATAGATAGATAGATAGATAGATAAATTGAAATTATTATTATTATTAATAAATAGGTGTGTGTGTGTGTGTATATATATATATATATATATAGATAGATAGATAGATAGATAGATAGATATAAAGGTATGAATTAAGTAATAGTTTTGTATAGAATATACATAAAATATATAAACACGCACACACACACACACACACACACACACATATATATTTATATTTGGAATTTATATTGATTTTCATTATATTTTTTATTTTATTTGTATTATTATATATTATAGAATATAAATAAAATTAGAAAAGCAAATATAACATACAAATGATTGATTGAGTCCAGCTAAATTCATTCAAACAGCATATCTTTTCAATATTTTGTCTCAAACTGCACCCTGTTTCCTGCACTATTTGTGAATAATTAGTGAACCTTACTGCACTCCATTGAACTTAAAGTTAATATGAGCTCCTGTTTCCACCCCCTCCATCTCAGATTAGCAGCTCACAGTGTCAGTGTGTCTGCAGCACACCGGCCCGCGAGATTTACGTCTGTGTTGAGTATTATTGGCCTCTCGCCACATGCGTTTGCTCACCCAAGGTTGTCTGCGTGGTCACTGCTATAACATGTGTGTTGTTTAACTTCATGATGGCACGTGATGGGAAATTCTAGTGACACATTTCTACAGATATGAACATGAGCCGTGTACACGAATACCCAAGATGCTTTTCAACATGCACTGCTTATTTGGGATCAACAGCCATCTATATGATGAACAGGGTCTGTGAGATTAGGGTTAGGGCACTTAAAGGGATAGTTCACCCAAAAATTAATATTACCCTATGAGTTACTCACACTCAAGCCATCTTAGGTATATATGACTTTCTTCTTTCAGACAAATACATTCAAAGATACATTAAAAAATGTCCTTGCTCTTCCAAGCTCTATAATGGCAGTGAATGGGTGTTGAGATTTTAAAGCAAATAAAATGCATCCAACCATCACAGAAAGTGCTTGATTTGCTTCAGAAGACCTTTGTTAATGCCCCAGAGCCATGTGGAGCACTTTTTATTATGGATGGATGCACTTTATTTGACTTCAAAATCTCAACAGCCATTCACTGCCATTATAAAGCATTCAAATATTTTAATGTAACTCCAATTGTATTCGTCTGAAAATGGCTTAAGGGTGAGTAATTTTATTTTTTGGGTGACTATCCCTGTTTTTGGAGTTATTTCTCAAGAATAGACAACTTTCTTGAGAAGTGAACAATGTAATTGTCTGCACTGCAAGACATAAAATTTCTGGCTCAATTTCAGCCTCTTTCTCTCAGTTTGCACTAAGCTCCTCTGTTGAGTGTTTTGAATGAGGGCTCGTCCCGCTGGACTGGATGGGGCGGTTGAGCGGGTCACAGTAAGAGGTGAGGGGGGAATGGAGAGCTAGACTGTGATTAAGACAGCTGTGGAACTGGTTGTGAGTGATCAGATCATGCTGCACTGAGGCACACACAGGGTTCAAGAACGCTTTTAAAGCTCCACAAAGAACATTTTATTCACTTGTTTTAGAAATTCATCTGTGTATGGGAGCTTTTAAGAGTCTAGAAGTGGAAGAATCTATGAAAAATGAAAAATCAATCCGATGATTTCCAAACAGCCAAATAGCAACTCGAGAACCAAACACCAATATATGAAGAGTTCATTTGCAAAAACTCAGTTTTTAACATTTTTCAAAAATCATGCTTTTTCATTGTGCATTCCAAAGTGCAGTTGGGTTATTTTAAGTAAAAATAAAAATAACAGCTAACTACCACTATAAAAACATGATAACAAAAACCATGATTTTTTAAAAGAAAAAAATTTTATGTTTTTGCAAATAGACTCTTCATATAGTATTAAAGTTTTTGTCTTTAGCTTTAATAGCTTTAATGGTTATATTTTCAGCTTTCTTTTTCATTTTAATTTAACGTTAGTAATTCTTGTGTGCGTTTGTCATTTTTAGTACTTTTTAAAATATTACTATTTAAATGTATCTATTTTAATCATATTATTAATTAGTCAGATTTCTTTTTTTTCAGTTGTAGCTTAAATTTAGGGTTTTTTTTAACGAATATTTAGTTTTTTGAGTGTAATTTGTATTATTTTTATTATTATTAATTATTATTATAAATATGTAGATTCACTTTAATTTTATTTCAGTTTTTGTTTTTGCCATTTTTTTTAATGTTACTATTTAGTATTTATTAATATTTTGAAGGAGCTTTTCTTTATAATTTCAGCTTTCTTTTTAATGTTAGTTTAACATTAATCATTTTTATGTGCTTCTGTAAATTTTATTTCTTTTTTAAATATTACTATTTAAAATAATCTTTTTAGTGTTTCTTTTTACAATATCAGATTTCTTTTCTTTAATTGTAGCTTGATTTTAGTATGTTTTTGCCATTTTTATTCCTTTTTTTATTATTTTTTAAACAAATATTACTATGTAGTTTTTATTAATATTTTGATTTAGTTTTTCTTTTTATATTTTCTTTTGCTTTTTAATTTTAGCTAATCTTTAGTAATTTGATTGTGCTTTTGTAATTTGTATTATTTGTTAGTTTTTATCATTTAACTTTTATTTCCAGGTTTTTTTGTTTTGTTTTGTTTTGTTTTGTTTTTTTCAGTTTTTGCCATTTTATTTATTTATTTATTTTTTTTATTATAAATATAAATATTACTATTTAGTTTGTATTAATATTTTGAATCAGCTTTTCTTTTTATATTTTCAGTTTGCTTTTTAATTTTAGCTAATCTTTAGTAGTTTGGTTATGTGCTTTTGTATTATTTGTTAGATTTTATTATTTCATTTTTATTTACAGGTCAGTTTTTCAGTTTTTGCCATTTTTCTTCTTCTTTTTTTGTACAAATATTACTATTTAGTTTTTAATAATATTTTGGATTAGCTTTTTATTTTTTTTTCATTTGCTTTTTAATTTTAGCTAATCCTTAGTAATTTGGTTGTGTGCATTTGTAATTTGTATTATTTGTTAATTTTTATAATTTAATTTTTATTTCCAAGTTTTTTTTTTGTTTTTTTGTTTTTTTTAACAAATATTACTTTTTTAATATTTTGAATTAGCTTTTCTTTTTATATTTTACATTTGTATTTTTTAAAATTATTATTAGAACTTTTTTTTTTATTACTTTAATTTTAGTTTTTATTTCCTGGTTCAGCATTTCAGTTAGTTGCCACATCTAACATTTTAAATTTATTTTAACTTTATTTCAGTCAACAAAAAGTTGTATAGTTTCAGTTTTAGTTCATGATGATAACCCTGGAACCTACTTACGCCATATCCGGCATAATTGTCGTATAGTGGGAGTGTTTATCTGTCAACCTATTAAGTCAAACACAGACTGAGCTGATCCCTGTCCTTTTGTCTGTATGTCAGTCCATCTGTGATGTTTTGTTAGCAGCAAAACTCAGAATTGGAGCGTTAAAAAAACTCGCAGCCTGCCAAAAATGAAATTGTCAGCATTTTCAATAGTGCTAATTTAATTCTTGAATGTTTTAATGACAGATTGTTTACCTCTGTGTGTGCGTGTGCGTGTGTGTGTGTGTGTGTGTGTGTGAACAAGCCTCAGCCTGCTAGTGAAACTGATCTCGTACTTGTCAGCAGACACTGTTCAGCTCCAACAGAAGCTCAACTTGGCAGCACGTCAGTCTTACCGAAGCTAATGAGACTGACATTGTAAACACTCCACCTTCGGCTCCTGCGCTTCTGGAAGGACCCCTGAATTTAAACATTCAGAGATCGAAACCTTATTTTCTTTTCCTGTCTTCTTCTTCTCTGCAGATGTTCTCCGCTCTTCAGTTTGATTGACAGTTTGTGGCCTTCTCCGGTTGATCCAAAATCTCATGACGATCTTCCGCAGTCTCCCAACGTAGGTCTTCAGATCACATCGTAAATCACAGTCTGTTTACTTCACATTTATCTCGCATACCTCTTGCTTCTGGAAGATTCCTCCTGGATAGCGGCAGCCCAACGTCAAAACAACCACGGCGCTGCATTCTTAACCAAAGCACGTATAAATAAACCTTCAGAGCTTAAAAATACAAAATTACTCATTAGCGGTGGTTGCGAAGACAAACATCGCTGCTGTTTCTCGTACTGGGAGTTTAAACAAACCCTTGACGCCGAATATTAAACTTTTCCGTGTGACTCTTCCCATACCAAACATGAATGATAACGCAAATCAAATCCAATCTTACATTTAATGGCGTTTATCTTTTATTAGTCCTAAAACTACTACTTTTCTACCTTGGGTTTAGAAAAGCCGCAACCATTTTCTACTATTCTACTCTTTGTATCTTGAAGGACGCTTCTCTTAAAATTCACTGTTAGTGAAGTTTGTTTGCAGCAAAAGCAGTTGTATTTTGAATCATTAGAGTGGGTCAAATAATGTAAATGTATGCAAATGTAGGCAGTCATATGTTAATGACCTTAAGGTGGCTTCTGAATGAGCGTTTATTAAGTTGACTAGGACTTTGGGTGATACAGATAAATGGTATTCATTTATTTCTGAACTGTTAAATGATCTGCTTGATTGTTAAGTAGTCAGGACATTCTGTGGTTTTCAGGATCGAGTCCCACCACCCAGTTTCTGCTATAGGCTGAGCGTCCAGCCGGGTCACATGGTTCCGTTATCAGGACAGACTGAATCTCCACTGTACCGACCAGCTGTACTTCAGACCCTAACAGAGATCCTTCAGGTACAACACTCAAAACGATGACCAAACAGATTGAGAGAAACCTTTTTTACTAGACAAGCTTAAAAAAATATAGAACAAATGAAAGAAAAACCTGGAAATATCAAGGAATTGTGAGATTTTTATTGATTTATTTATTTTAAATAAATTTAATGTTAATTTAAAAATTTAAAAATTAGTCTTTGTAAGTGCACTTATTATGTCATTTTATACCATTTTAGACATTTTATATATTTTTTCAAATTATGTTTAGGAATAAAATATTTAAAAATAAAATTATTAAAATAAAAATAAAAAATTATGTTCAAATTGAAAATGGCTCTTTTTGAGCGCATATCATTTTAGGCATTGTATACTTTAAGTATAAAATAATATATATAGAGAGAGAGAGAGAGAGAGAGAGAGGTTTTTGTAAAGATTTTTATGTATAAATATTTTTTTCTAATTATGTTCAGGACTAAAATATTTTAAAATAAAATGTAAAAATAAAAAAATACTCTTATCGAGTGCACTTATATAATTTTAGACATTTTGTATATTTTAAATATCAAGGACATATATATATAGAGAGAGAGAGGTTTTTTTTTTGAAGATTTTATGCATAAATATTTTTTCTAATTATGTTGAATATTAAAATATTTTTTGAAAAAATGTAAAAATGAACAATGACTCTTTGTTTTGCACTTATTATATGAATTTTGGACTATATATATATATATATATATATATATATATATATATAATATATATATATATATATATATATTCAAATTACTTTTTGAGTGCACTTATATTTAATATATCAAGGAATATATATAGAGAGAGGTTTTTTTTGTTTGTTTGTTTTTTGTTTGTTTGTTTTTTATGTATAAATATTTTTTCTAATTGTGTTTAGGACTAAAAGTTTTTAAAATATGTAAAAATTAAAAATGACTTTTTTTGAGTGCACTTTTATCGTTTAACTGTGCGTTCACACCAGACGCGACTTGCGCGAATAAATCGCGCTATTCGTGCGTAGTTAGACGCTTGAACATTTTGAGTTTACTCGCTTCATTCGCGCGTGAAATTCGCTTCATTCGCGCATGAAATTCACTTCACAACAGACGCGAATTCGCGTCATGGGAGTGGCTTCTGCCAGGCGGCTCCAGTCTCGTTGCGAAATGGCTGACATGGATTTTGTTAAGAGGGTATGGAAGGCTGAAAAACGGCGTAGACTCCTTCGGTGCCGTGTCTGGGTCCATCAGATCAGTCCTTAATATGTATATTGCTCAAACTGGGTAAAGAGCATTTTTTACAACTTACCAGATTGTCCGACCTCCTCACTCACTTTCTTCCAAGCAAGATCCTTTTATTCTTGTTTCTATAAAAGTACGAAGATGTATCGTACAGCTCCGGGTATCCACATACAGCGACGATGATTTTGTCCTCCATTGTTGTTTCGGATTTCTCCCTCCGCTCGCTACGTCGTAACACGTCACTACTAGAGCAGGCTCCTGATTGGTTAACACGGCGCGAATATTCGCCAGAGTTCAGATTTTTCAACTCGTGCGAATCACGTGTTCACGCGTCAAACGGCCAAAACGCTCCATTCGCGCCGCGCCATTCGCTTGAATCGCGTCATTCGCGTCTATTCGCGTCTTTGAATTGACTTAACATGTAAATCACTCGTGTTTAACGCTTCATTCGCGTCTGGTGTGAATGCACCTTTAGACATTTTATATATTTTAAACATCAAGGAATATATGAAGAGTTCAGATGCAAAACCAGCTAAAAGCCACCTCGGTCAAAAATGAGATGATGATACTGAGTGAATGCTCTCGACACATATTATACGTCCATCAAATACTTTTTCTTCAAACTCGCTAAAATACCAGCCTCAGCCCAATCAGTAGTACCAGTGCTTACATACATCTGAGCCTGATAAAAATGCATTTTTTAAGGAAAGACGTCAGATGGATTTAGCTGGTTTTGCATCTGAACTCTTCATATATATATATATATATATATATATATATTCTTTGATTCTATTGATTTATAGGTATAAATATTTTTTTCTAATTATTTTCACGACTAATATATATATATATATATATATATATATATATATATATATATATATATATATATATTATTATTATTTTTTTTTTAATCAATTTTAAAGGTCATTATAATAGTAATGCTAATTTATATTTTTAGTTTTAAGTTTTAGTAATTTTATTACGTGCTTTTGTCATTTTTAGTGGTTTTTCTATTTGTTATTTGTTTTTTAATATTTATTATTTAATATTTATTTTATTTTATAAAAATGGCATTTAATATCTTAAGTTTTAGCTAACAATACCATCACTGGTGTGCAAACCATAAAATAATTTTATTTTAATGTAAAATTATTCACAAATGATTCTTTCTTTGTTTTTTTTAAGGATGAATCTTCAAGGTGTCGTTGCAGCTTTCGGGCCACTGTGGTGCATAAACAATTGCTGGTATGGTTATGTTTTCTTAACCTATTTTTTGTTTTTATTTTTTTTTCCGAATTCGAATTGCCCGTAACCGTAGGTTACCGGCACAAATTCTTAACCTATTTTTAACACCAAATGCATAAATCAGATCATTTTTCATTATAGCTATATCTATATCTTTTTGGGTCACTTTGGCACGCCTGGTTTAAAGAGTTTGAGAAACAGTCCCCAGCTTTGCCTTAGATTGTCTTCTTAAGAACCCACCGTAGCTGTTTTCCCAGCACATTTGCCAAGTCTTCTTCCCTCAGGGTTGCTTCCAAACTGTACACCTTTGGAAAAGCTTTTGGAAAGCTTTACGCTCTGTTTGACGCATAGTTACCGTAAGTGACATCATCCATTGACAATCTGTTTGACTGATCTAGCAAACCCTCAGACTTTGGACTTTGATAACCTGGGATTTATTTGTAGGAGGTTAAGGGTCACGCGCACTCGCTGGTGTGGATAGTAGATCACCGTATTTTGTTTTGTTTTGATTTGCGCTGTTTGTTTTGCTATTGACATTGCACATCTGCGTAGGTGTATGAAAGAACAGCTTGTCTGGGAAACTGGCCCTAAAGCATTTTTCCTGCAATATTGACAGATTTATGTCTTTGTAATTGAGGCAAAACAATTGAAGTTTTATTTGGCCTTGTGTATTCAGGCCACTGTTTGATAAACACCCATATTTTCCCCAAATTTGCTTATACTTCAGTGTTAAAATAATGTAGTAAAGCCAAGTGTCCAATTCATTGATTAAAAGAAATATAATATAATATAATATAATATAATATAATATAATATAATATAATATAATATAATATAATATAATATAATATAATATAATATAATATGTGACCCTGGACCACAAAACCAGTCTTAAGTAGCACAAGTATATTTGTAGCAATAGCCAAAAAACTTTGTATGGGTCAAAATTATCCCCAAAATGCCAAAAATCATTAGGATATTAAGTAAAGACCATGTTCCATAAAGGTATTTAGTGAATTTCCTACCTTATTAATTTATTATTATTCATTTTTGATTTGTAATTTGCATTGCTAAGAACTTAAAAGGCGATTTCTCAGTATTTTTATTTTTTTATTTTTTTTAATTTATTTATTTTATTTTTTTTTTTGCGCACTCAGGTTCCAGATTTTCAAGTGGTTGTTTCATAGACCAAATATTGTCCTATCCTACCAAACCATACATCAATGGAAACCTTATTTATTTAGCTTTTAGATGATGTATAAATCTCAATTTCAAAAAAATTTACCCTTATATGACTGGTTTTGTGGTCCAGGGTCACATATATATTTTTTTTATTATTGTAAAAAAATATATTTTTTCCTTTGCTGGTTTTATGTCCCAAAATTAAGCTTAATTTTTATATTATCATATTAAATTATATTATATTATATTATATTATATTATATTATATTATATTATAATGTTATGTTATGTTATATTAATATATTATGTTATGTTATGTTATGTATATTATAATGTTGTTATGTTATATTATTATGTTATATTAGATTAGATTAGATTATGTCATATTAGATTATGTTATGTTATATTATATTACTATGTTGTTATGTTATGTTATATATATTATAATGTTATGTTGTTGTATTATTAGATTAGATTTGATTAGGTTATGTCATATTAGATTATGTTATGTTATATTATATTATATTATATTATCTCATTATATTATACTCTGTTATGTTATAATATTATATTATATTATTATGTTATGTTTTGTTATTATTTTATATTATGTTATGTTATCTTATATTAAATTATAATGTTATGTTGTTATATTATTATATTATGTTATAATGTTGTTGTTATGTTATGTTATATTATATTGTTATGCTATATTTTTATATTATGTTATATTATACTATGTTATGTATTTTATTATATTACGTTATGTTATATGTTTGTTATGTTATGTTATGTTATATTATGTTGTATTGATACCTAAGCTTTTACACAAGTTTGCACAATATTTATTTTCACATATTCGAAAAGAGAAAATGTGCATTATGTATTTAAAGGTGTATTCCAGTGCTAATCTTAAAATCTCAAGTCAGTTCATAATAATTTATTTGCTAAAATTGACTGATTTTTACATGCATCTTGGTCTTGCAGAGCTCAAATGCAGGTGAGAGGGAGATGCTGCTGTTTGTGACAGATCCCAGTTTACAAATGGAGTCGAGTGCAGAGGGGAACAGGAGAACTGTAGCCGTGTGTCTGAGCCCGTCCTGCCTGATTCAGAGCTCAGTAACACAAGCCCTGGACGCCCTGCAGGCACAACCCGTCCTGATGTTCAGAGACGCTGTGAAAGAGAATGGTATTTCACCTGTTAGACATATATGAACATGTCAGCTGTCTGAATGTATTGTCATGCACAGCTTTTTTTTAATACTGGCACTGCATTTCAAATGACTTGCTAATTACTGGTTCAGTCTTTTAACAATGCCTCTGATAACATAATTGCAAAGCCTACATCCTAGTAAAAAAAACTATGCCATAGTTTATTTTAAGTCGAGACACTGCAGGTGAATAGGGTAAAAAAAACTAATATTTATCATCTTACTTACCCAGTTGATTGATTATATTGATTTATGCAAACATTTTTTGTATTACAAGATTTCAAAAATGTTAGGTTTAAATATGCAAATGAGGCATTATTTAATTAAATATGCACTTTATTTGCATACATTTCTAGTACAAAAATCTAAACACATCTAAACAAGTCAGTTTCAAAATTCTTGTTTAATTTTTTTTTTGACATATTAGAGTCAAATGTTTTTATAGAGGGAATTTTGGGTATCTCATTTTGTCACTATAATTCAGAAAATACTTAGACAGAAAACAGTATAATTTTACAATATTTGGGGGGAAAAAAATAAAATAAAATCAAGCAAATTATATATGAATAAATTCCTCTGTAAAAACCTTCAGGAAATAGACAGGAATAAAAATGTAAAGTTTTGTGTGTGTAAGCGCTACTAAAGTGGCTCAGTGTAGGAGAAAAAACTCATTTTAAGAAAACAGCCTTTAATAATATGTATTGTAATTGAAATTTATTGAAACAAATAGATAAAGTGCTAAAAAAGAAACACTTAACAGTGTCTTTTGGATGTTTTCTTTCCACTAGTCTGAAAAAACACTTTATGAAAAAAACAAAAAGCCCAAAAATTTGACATGTGCATGAAAAAATAGTGTTTTTGCTTGCAGTGTCTCCCCTTAAATACATCAATTTAATGCAAAGTTATAATTTTAATATAATTGTAATATATAATAAAATAAAATAATATAATTCGAATTATATATCATAATTAATTATAATTCACTGATATAAAAAATATAATTAAACTTTATTTGGAGTATTTTTTATTCACAATGCACATTTCTTAATATTATATAATCCTGTACATTATATTTGTATGCATAGCACATTTTGTAATCTGCAATTAGGGTATTATAGTTAACTAAAACTTAAAACCTTAAAAAATGTTACTTGAAATTAAAATATAAATAGATTTACATTTATTTAAATTGAAATTGAAATTCATCCAGTTGGCAAGGCAACATTTCTCATTTTAATTTAGTTTAACTTGATGTACTGATGTACGTGATGAACTGAAATAAAAATGAATACAAACTATATAACAAAAAGCACAAAAAAGACAAGATCTACTTGGTTTACTTAAAAAATGTAACTAAAATTAAAATAAGAACGGAAAATATAAAAGTAATTACTATTAAAAATATAAAAAAACGAATGAGGTTTCATTATTTAACATTAGTTGACTGAAGTTAACATGAACTAAGAATGAACTATACCTCTACAGCATTTATTAATCTTAATGTTAATTTCAGCCTTTACTAATGCATTAGTAAAATCAAGTTGTTTGTTAACATTAGTTAATGCACTGTGAACTAACATGAAGTAACAATAAATGACTGTATTTTTAACTAACGTTAACAAAGATTAATAAATACTGTAATAAATGTATTGTTTATTGTTCGTTCATAGTAGCTAATACATTAACTAATGTTAACAAATGACACCTTATTGTAAAGTGCTACCATAAAAACTATAGTCCAGGTCATGTTTTACCCTGCAATCTAAAGAGAAAAATACTAAATTATTTTAATTTTTAATTTTCTAATTTTTCTATTTTCTATTTGGTCTTTGGAAATTTGAAAACATTATTTATAATATATATATATATATATATATATATATATATATATATATATATATATATATATATATATAAATATATTAATTAATAAAACAATAGTAATAATAAAAATAATAAATACATTTAATTAAATAAATAACATAAATAATACATATAATTAATAATAGTAATAATTAATCATAATTTAATACATTTAAGAAATAATAGAATATTTTTAAATTGCTCTAACTAAATTTTATATATCTCAATAATACCAAATGAACACTGATTATAAGGTATTATAGGCCATTATGCAGATTAATATTAAAACAAAAGAACAAGTCCAGGTCATGTTTAAATCAAAAGAGAACAATAATAAATTATATTTACATTTTTTTGCATGCTGACATTATTTTATTTATTATTACTTACCTAATATATTAGTTAAGGTATAATAATTAATTACATATTTTGCATAATAATGTAATTATGCTTCATGAACGTAATTAAATTATTTAAATACATTACACAATAAATAAATAACTGAATTTGTGCTTAATTGTAAATAATGTCACAAAATGGTCCTAAAAAATAGGTTTCCCTTTTCTTCTTCCTTCCCCCCCCCCTTCTTTTCATTTTTGGGATGAAATGTGACCTGGATGTGTCTTCATGAGATGCAGCCGCAAATGCTTTTTAATGCATTAAAATTCTGTTTTTTAAGGAAAATTCAGCACTACTGAATGGAAGCCATTCAAGCTGAAAGTCTTTGTGGTTGCTTCTTCATGTCTGAACTATTTTGAGATTTAGAGGTTTCCTACATTAATCTTCATGTTGTTATTTGTCAGAGCCGTGACTGTAGAACATTCCGTGACATTAAGCTACTGCTCCTCTTCCTAAACCAGCTCAGATATTCTGCTGGGAACAGACAGTGATCCAAGTGGAACCAGTGGACCCATCTTTCTCCGTACCACGGCCCGTCATACTGGACCACCTGAGTTCAGAAACCCTCCCATACTCCCTCTGCACTGTCACAGGTTGGTATTTTCCCCCCAGAGCCTCCCCTGTTTTTGAGTTGGTACTATCCAGCCTGACAGAACCAGATCTCAGGGGGGTACAGCATGTTTGGCCATTTAAACGAAACCAGTTGTTTGTTGGCTCTGGCTTTGTTCTTGATGCTTTGTTAGGGACCTTCTTGTGGTTTGTTATTTGCTTTTCCTCCTTAAAGATCTTTCTCCCACATGTTGAAGTTGTCTTTCTGCCTGGTTTTGAGATAAAAGTTGCATTTTGTTACAGAGTGTTCTGTTCATTCTCTTATTATATTATTTTAACTCATGCAAAGTGGTTCCATGTCTCTGTATTGTTTCATTCTATGAATTAATTCTTAGCATTAATAGTTAAAGAGTTACTTTATTGCTTTTTCGAATGTCATCAGTAATACCACATCTTAAAATGTATCATTCAGAAAATGGAAAACAGCATTGTGTGGAACGTCTTATTTGCGACTTGTGTTTTTGACCGAGAGCTGTCCTGTTAGATAGAAAGAGATCATATGACATGTAAATCGATTAACCACATGTGTCATATAGGGGTCGGTTTATCTGCTGTAATATTTATAGAATAGCTGTGCAGTGGCAGTCTGCGACCGGCTATATAGAAAAACAGGAAAAAAAATAGCAGAAATGTAGTAGTTAGTAGTCAGAATTGCCATTTCTCCAAAAATATAGAGGAAATAAAGAAATATAAAAAATAAAAAAAAATTGGTCTTTGGCTGATCAGTGGCAAATTTGTTTAAAAACATTATTTTACATTATTCTAATGTATATAATATAAAGAAAATAAAAATTAATAATATTTCTAAATTGATCTCATTAAAAATAAATAAATAATAATTTAATACATTTAATAAATAATATAATATAAATATAAATAATAATATCTCTACTGTAATTAGAAAATAATTAGATGAATTATAATAAATTATATTAGTAATTATTTTAATAACTAATAATAAGTAAATATTTTTCATTATATTGTAATGTGTATATATATACATCATGGTAGTATTTATTTAAATAATTAATTCAGCCATTTAAATAATTTACAAAAAACAAGTCCAATATCTTTGCATTTTGACATTATTTCCATGATAATTTTCATTACTGTAATTATTTAGCTGTTGCTAAATAATAAATTGTAAATTATCAAGAAGATTGAGCGAGTGCAGATCCTTTACTTAAATATATGTTGCTGATTGATCGACGCACCCAAGAAAAAAGTTGAGCGCAGTGAATTTGAGTTTTTCATTACTGTAATTAGAAAATAATTAGATTAATTATAATACTTTTTTAGTAATTATTTGAAATTTTCATTATATTGTAGTGTATGTATACATCATGGTAGTATTTATTTCAATAATTATTTAAATAATTTAAATAATTTATTAAAAAAAATATTTAAAAACATTATTTTCTTTTTCTTTATCTTTTTCTCTATATTTCTTTTCTTTTTTTGATTTTGGGCTGCACGTGTTTTCATGAGATTAAGCCATGAATGCTTTATAATGCATTGCAGATTGCCTGTTTTTAGGAAACATTCAAAACTACTGAATGAAAGTTACTCAAGCTGAAATCCCCATAGATGACTTAGGATATGAAGCGATAAATATAGATGCACTTAAGTCATGTTCTGTTTTGATTTTGTCATCCACACTAAGGTTTCATGCAGACATTGTGTTTAGATTGTTCCATGTTCAATTAGAGAATAGAAATGTGATATTTGACACTCCATGTTAGACTTTGAATCTCCATGGCCATTTCACCCTGAAGATAAGACAGATCATCTGACTCAGAAGTGTAACAAGCACAAATTATCTTCTGCAGTGGTCAGCAACTTCAGCTTCTGGCTGTGTGCCGGAGGATCCTCCAGAGAGCAGAGGTTCATGCAGGGGTCTTATCACTCTGCCTGCTGTGTATTATGTAACACAGATGTGTGTTTGTGTGCTGCGTGTTACTGCTTTTACGATGTCATTTGTCAGAGAATGTCCGTGCAGAGCCTAAATTTCAAGTTCTCAGCAGAAGTCTGAACAAACAAAGTCATAGATTAGGTGTTGATACTTTATTTGTGTATAAGATTTCATAATTCATTTCACCGTAGTAGGTCAAATCAGATGGGTAAAATACCAGTGGTAAGCTAATTTAGACAGTTAGGAGTACAAATAACAGTGATGGACTTATTCATATAAAAGACTACATTCTGAAAAATAATTCTAGGGTTCCATGAAGAACCTTTAACGTTTGTGGAACACTTGATTCCACAAAAGATTCCAAAAAATGTTACTTTTAAAAACTGTTCACTGTTCTATGACATCATTGCGAAAAACTATTTTTGGAACCTTTTTTTATAAGAGTGTTACTGTGTTAGTTACTAGAACTGGGTAAAAAAAAATATTGATTTCTCGACTTTCATCAATTCTCATTTTTTAGGAAACGATATCGATTCTTAAATCCCAAGAATCGATTAGTCTAGCCTGTTTTCAAACAGCGCACCTCCTATCCAATAAATCGCAGTAAGTTTGTGCTTTGTTACTTTTGATATAAAACAAAGTCTCATATTTCATGTCCATTTTATTACGGTATTCAAACAATAAATGCCGTTTTGGCGCTATTTAATGTGGACTGTCACTGACAGATCGCGGTAGCGCCTCAGTTCAAGAGAAGCGGAAGCACGAAGCGCACATAAAGCGATCATCCTCTCAGCTTTAATATCAGTTTCAGCACGAAGTAAACATGAATAAACATTCGAAGGTATGTCAACAGAAAGTGATAAAACTTACCGATATCCATATCTTGTCTCGCGTAATCGATCAATCAGTGTTTAAACCGCGGAAAGACGTCAATACAGCCTGTAAAACAATATGTCACGTAACGTCACATTTACCTCAGAAACAACATACTCGGTGACCACAGACTGGTTAACGTAGTTAATTTATCTTTGAATAAATCAGTCAAGTTTTTATGACAGGCACTATTTAAATGTTTATATTTCAAAAAACGAATTGGAGTAGAAATACAATTATTTAATTCTAACTTTATAATTATAAAAACGTAATTGCGTGTATTTTAAACGTTTGTATACAAATTAGTTCATTTTAACCTTCAGTATTATAGTCACGTAGTACCAACTGACTCTCATGTAGACGGTTTGCATTTACATCACGGTTTGGTCAGTTACCCGGATGCATGGCCATATTGGCCATACTCGGATGTAAACAACAGTATGGATTGCACGGTTAGTACTACTGAATATTGTTCTGCTAATTTATGCTGTCTAAACCACAGAAAAAATGTGTGGAAGCTGCTAAATAATATAGAGAAGGACATACTAAGCAGGAAAGGGTGCAGTGTTTAACAAACTAAAGTTAATAGGTGGTAAAGATACGTATGAGCAGTATTAATTAAGATTAGCCAAATATTTCACCTACCTGACTGGAAATAATAAGGATGAACATGAATGTTGTCAAGATTTTTGCCCTGGCATTCCTGGTTCACTTTGGGTAACCACCGTTGCTATTTGTTTGTTCCTATCAGTTTTTTGCACTCTTCTCCTTGATTTGTTATAACTTTTGGCAGTCTATAGCACTCCAAATGTTTTTTCCCGGTCCTAACAATTAGTACAGCCTAAAACATGACAATAATTGACCATTTTCAGCAGCAATAATCAGCAAAATGTGAGAGTTTTGTTCAGTTCAGTGACATTGTTTATGTTCAGTGCTGCCAATATGGCCATTTGATGATGTATCGTGAAAACACATTTGGCTTATGTTGTACCAGATATATACAAAATAATCGACACGGAATCAGAAATCGAGTCGAATTATGAAATTTGTGTAAAAACCCAGCCCTATTAGTTACTAATACAATGCATGGTTTATCCTGTGATGAACAAGCAAAGTGATTTAAGTCAGTTGTATCAATTAAATGACTTTAATTCTGGATCATTTGCTTATGTTAATGTGCAGGTGTGGTTGTTGCAGTGGATGAAAGCACAGCGTTCTCCTGGCCCACCTGCTGCCGCTGCGAGAGCTGCTGTTTAGATACTCGAGAGCAACAGTAAGTTCAAAGTTTTTCTTGACTAGTTCAAATTCCAAACTGGTGAACTTTAAAGACCACAACCAATCGACCTACAGCATCTGGGCTGACAGATTAACGTCAGTTCTAGAGAACTAATGCCTACAGACATTATTAAAGCAGCGTCACAGCTGCAAATTCCTACTTGCGTCATCTTGTAAAATGAAGTGTTTATTGAGTCCCAAATGCTTAGAAAATTGAGTTTTCCCAAAGTGCATTATAGGGGATGTCTTTGCGGCATTTTCTTTTTTTTCCAAAACCACAAAAACACACTTGAAGGAAATGTTCTGAAGATTCGCTGAACATTTCCTCACCCTTAGGCAATTCAAGATGTAGATGAGTTTGTGTTTATTGGAACAGATTTGGAAAAACTTAGCATTACATCACTTGTTCACTAATGGATTCTCTGGAGTGAATGGGTGCCGTCAGAATGAGAGTCCAAACAGTTGATAAAAACATCACAACAGTCCACTCCAGTCCATCACTTAACATCTTGTGATTCATGTGTATAAGAAACAAATCCATTCAAGCCATTATTGTAGTATCTGCTTTTACAAAGCATCTGCCAAATAGACTATACAGAAAAATGGTGCTGTCCTGCAATACTAAATGCATGCCCGCAGGGTTGTTGACCCATATGTGTTCAGAGTTAATGCGTAAGACGCCTCCGTTACATTGCGTTTCATCACAACCCACCGCATGGCCAAATTGTTTTCACATTCCAGTGCAAGAGTAAAGCTGATGCGATGAATCATAGTTCCTTTAAGCCCTCAAACTGAAAAAGACTCAACAAACATTTAAAAAAAGTTGCATGTTTGTTGGTGTGCTGGTTTCTAGGAAAGGATTCCTCTGTTTAGCATGTGGAGCCGTAATGGATGAACCCAGCACAAAGATGCAGCTGGAGGTGTTTCTGAGCTGCTCCCCACTGAGCCACTGTACTGTCAAAATCAAGGTGAGATGCTTTCAGATGCTGTATGTGGAAGACATTCATTTACATGTTGTCATATATATAAAAAAAAAAAAAAAACATGAAGGAGATCATTTTCATGAATTAAAATGATGTTAGTTATTCATTATTGTTACAATAAAATCCTGTCCAGTTTTTATTTAAAAAAAAAAGAAAATAAATTAAATGGAGTACAGCAGATATTTTTATGATATAGAGATATTTTACAGTTTAAATATATTGCAATAATTTAAATATCAGCTTTTAATTACTGTTAAAGAAAAATCATGTCCTTTTTTTTTAGTAGCGTCAATTAAATGCAGTACAGCATACATTTTTATAATATGTAAATACTTCACAGTGTAAATAATTTGCATTCATTTAAATGTTAGATGTTTATTGCTGTTAAGGAAAAATTCTCAGAAAAGTTATTTTTTATTTTTGTTTAAATAGAATAAATTAAACAGTACACATACATATTTATAATATATATAAATACTTTATAATTTGCATAAATTTACATGAAATCAGCTTTTGATTACTGTTACAAAAAAATCATGTCCATTTTTTTTAAATAGCATAAATTAAATGCAGACATTTTTATGATATATAAATACTTTACAGTTTAAGTAATTTGCATTAATTTAAATATCAAATTTTAATTACTGTTACAGAAAAATAAATAAGAATAAATACAGCAATATGCAATACAGCAGACATTTTTATAATATATAAATACTTTAAAGTTTAAATAATTTGCATTAATTTAAGTCATGTTTGATTTTCATTGCTGTTACAGAAAAATCATGTTCAGTTTTACTTTTTTTTTAAATAGAATAAATTAGACAATACAAGCATACATTTTTATGATACATATATAATACTTTACAATTTAAGTAATTTGCATTAATTTAAATATTAAATTTCCTTTACTGTTACAGAAAAATCATGTCCAGTTTTATTTAAAGAAAAAATAGAATAAATTAAATGCAATACAGCGATCATTTTTATGATATATAAATACTTTAAAGTTTAAATAATTTGCATTCAAGTCATATAAGATTTTCATTGCTGTTACAGAAAAATCATGTTCAGTTTTTATTTTGTAAAAAATAGAATAAATTAGACAATACAAGCAGACATTTTTATGATACATATATAATACTTTACAATTTTTGTAATTTGCATTAGTTTAAATGATTTTAAAATTTCATTACTGTTACAGAAAATTCATGTCTGTTTTTTTTTTTGTTTTTTTATTTACAAAAAAAATAAATCAGGACATCAGACATTTGTTTGATTTAAGAAATTTGCATTAATTTAAATGAAATCAAATTTTCATTACGGTTACAGAAAAATCATGTCCAGATTTAATTTTTTAAAAATTAAATGCAATACAGCTGACATTTTTATGATATATAAATACTTCACAGTTTAAATAATTTGCATTAATTTAAATGATGTTAGATTTTCATTGCTATTACAGAAAAATCAGTTCTAGTTTAAATTTTTTTTTTAAATAGCATAAATTAAAAGACGGCACAGAGTCATATTTAATGTCATACAATCATAATAGTATGTTTTTCATTGAAGTAAACATATATATTTTGGGCTGATATATGACGTAGTCCTTTTCAGGACAGGTCTCGTGAGATTCTTCTGATTCTGCTTTCCCATCGACATCTGTATCTGCATCTTATATGACGTTAACATGATTATCATAAACACTTGAGAAAGTGAAGCTAGCATGATTTTATCACTCGTGCAGAAACGAAAATGTTTTTCACCTAGTGTTTATCTTCAGTCAGTTTTATTTCCTGGAAATTTCAGTGAAAGTGGAGGGTCACACATTATGGAACAGATGCAACAAGATACCTCTCATATGTTATCAGAGAAGAGTTTCACACACAGAACCTGAATAAACTTATGAAGTTTGTGACAGTTTTTGACCACTGAGTAACTGATGCATAAAAGGGAAAGTTTATGTGCTTATATTTTGACATGTTTCTTAAGCACAAAAAAGCACTCATGTTCGTAAATGTAAATTACTCACTTAGTACTAAACCGTTTTCATAATGCATTTAGTTGATGCAACTATCACCATGTAAAAGAAGCCTGTAACATTATTTTGTCTAACGCTGTCAAGCGAGAATTTCTCAAGATGCTTGATTAGACGAGGTCAGACAGGGTTGATTTCCTCAGGCTTTCAGAGTCTAAATGATTTCCAGGGTTGACTGTGAGTTAACAGAAAACTGTAATGTTTTATAAAGATTTTTTTTATTCCTGCCACATCGTATGAATCAAATAATGATTTTAATGCATTCATGTGTTTCAGTTGCAGCAAAAGACCATTAAATCGCTTTTAAACTCAACAAGGTGTACTGAGGTAAGATTGTGGACTAGTAGTGTTTAAGCGTCATTTCTAACCATTTCTGTTCTTAATTGTTTGTTTTTGGTCTGATCTGTTTGTTTGACAGGGTTACAGTGTGGAAAATGTTCTTGGGTCGGAGATCGGTCCTCTGAGTGCGTTTATCCACGTCGTCAACAGAAGTCACACTGTTTGGATGGGTTTGGAGGAGTTAGATCTGCACTGACTGGCATACTTATTATTGTTTATAGAGAATAATTAGTCAACACTAGTCTTGCCTTATTTCTAAGCTAAGAAAAGAAGCTTAAAGAAGCCCCTTGAACAATATTACATTTTGAATGATTGTTGATGATGTTGAAACTGTTAAGAAAACCAGAACCACAATGTAAATAATAGTAGAAAAGATGCATATGTCCAATATCAGCTGATAAAAGACATTTTTGTGTTGTCAATCAAATGTCTGCTAAGACAAATGTTGTTTCTAGCCACATTATAGTGGTGTTTAAGTTAAATTTTTTGTAAAAAGAAAATAGTTCAAATAAGCTCTGGTCTGTCTTAATATTGGTTTATTGCTCTCTATGACAGCTGAATACCTGTTTTGACAATGAATAAAAGTTGTATCCCACCAAATATATGATCATATAAGTCATTTTCATTAAAGATCATTCACTATTATGATATATACAGTACTGTGCAAAAGTCTTAGGCCACTAGTATTTTCACCAGCTAAAAAATGGTTTAAAGTAAGTTATTTCTATCCTTTGCTGTAGTGTGTCAGTAAAAAATACCGGTTTACATTTCCAAACATTCTGTTTGCCATTAATTGTAATAATCTAGTGAGATTTTTGTTTGCACAAGGAGTCTGACAACAGCCTGTGCTCCATACAAAAATCTCACTAGATTATTATAATTAATGGCAAAATGAATGTTTAGAAATGTAAACTGATATATCCTACTGACACACTACAGCAAAAGACTGACTTTAACTGACTTTAAACCATTTTTTAGCTGATGAAAATACTAGTGGCCTAAGACTTTTGCACAGAACTGTATATTTATTTTTTTCTAAAAATGCTAATTATGTTTGACATAATTTTATTCACTGTAACATAATATCCTCTATTAATGTTTGTGACCCTGGACCACAAAACCATTAGTAAGTAGCACGGGTATATTTGTAGCAATGGCCAAAAATACATTGTATGAGTCAAAATGATCAATTTGTCTATTATGCCAACAAACATTAGGATATTGAGTAAAGATCATGTTCCATGAAGATATTTTGTCAATTTCCTACTGTAAATATATCAAAACTTAATTTTTGATTAGTAATATGCATTGCTAAGAACTTCATTTGGACAACTTTAAAGGCGATTTTATAGATATTTAGATTTTTTTGCATCCTCAGATTCCAGATTTTCAAATAGTTGTATCTCAGCAAAATATTGTCTTATCTTAACAAACCATACATCACTGAAAAGCTTATTTATTACTGTATAAATTATGTTTAATGATTGTTATTGATTATGAAATTAAATTGAATTTGCAAAATCAAAATTTTGCAATCCTACACTCTTTCACTTGGCAATGAGTGACTGTATAAGGTTATTTATAGATCATTTATGCGGTCGATACATGAAATATGCTACTTCATTTGTGATTAACATTATTTTTGTTGCTGAAATGTTGCTCCAAGCACTTAAATGAAACACCTTTGTGGTAGTTGTAGGCTTAATTTAGCAACTTTTAACTGAAATAAAACAGCAGCTTCAAAATTTACCTTTGAGGTCTGGCAGATTCATCTGAGATTTGGAAATGTGCCTTCCTAGTGTTTACCACAAACCTTATCCAAAAATTGCTTTTACTTACAACCCATTTGTGACTCTGGACCACAAAACCAGTGTTAAGTAGCATGGGTATATTTGTAGTAATAGCCAAAAATTCATTGTATGGGTCAAAATTATTGATTTTTCTTTTATGCCAAAATCATTAGGATATTAAGATCATGTTCCATGAAGATATTTTGTAAATTTCCTACCGTAAATATATCAGAACTTAATTTAGTAATATGCATTGCTAGAAACTTCATTTGGACAACTTTAAAGGTGATTTTCTCAATATTTTGATTTTTTTGCACCCTCAGATTCCAGATTTTTAAATAGTTGTATCTCAGCCAAATATTGTCCTATCCTAACAAATTGTTAGGATATTATTTATTCAGCTTTCAGATGTATAAATCTCAATTTCAAAATTTAATTTATGAATCCAGTGCCTGCAAACTGTAAACTAGGATAAAACCCTACTTTTTTTTTTTTTCATTTGACAATGAGTGGCTATTATATAAGGTTATTTATAGATCATTTGTGCATTCAATGCATAAAATATGCTACTTCACTTACGAATAACTGTTTTTAGTTGCTGAAAAGTTGTTCCAATTCTTCAAGCACTTAAACTAAACACCTAGTTGTAGACTTTACCAACTTTTTTTTTTTTTTTTTACTTTTTATCTTTGAGGTATGGAAATGTCTCTCTAGTTTTAACCACAAACCTTATTTACTCCTAAATCCAAAATCGCTGTTCAACTCATATGACTCCAAAGCGCTATTATTTAAGTCAATCTTGCTGATTGACAGCTACACCTTTTAACAGACCACGCCCACTGAGACCCGCCCCCTTGCACACATGCGCGTTCACATGGATCTTTTTGAAATTTCACGTCGTTTTATTGTACATTTGTACACACTGTACAATTTTCAAACATGCTCTGGCATTAATACGAAGTTTTCTGAGAATTATAAAAACAAGTACCATAAAAACATATATGAAGTTTTTTCTGTAATAATTTAGAATACAAAAACATTCACAAAAATAATCACAAAGAGTCCAAAGTCCGTCATCCGATGTGTAACTTAATGCACGTCTGCTACAGAAGAACATAGTAATTCAAGTTCGCTGAGGTATGTTTTTGGCAAGGTTTTGGGGCTCAGTCTCTCGACGTGCGTCACCGACTGTCAACAGCCAATCGCGCCGCCGTCCCGAACGAAGGTTCGGGCATCTGTTTGAAGAAGTTTCTGAGGCTGCTCAGTTCTCTCGTCAGCTGATCGATCGTTTTGTGCAGGCGGTCGTTTTCGGCGCCCAGCTCGATCATCTTTTGCTGCATCTCCAGGTTGCGCTGCTTCGCCTTGTCCCTGCTTTTACGCACGGCAATGTTGTTCCGTTCGCGCCGCTGCCGATACTCCGGGCTGTGCCTGTCGACTGACTTTTTGCCCTTTTCCTTTCCCAGCCTCTTCTGGGTGACGGGCTCTGGCTCAGGTGTGGTGGGAGGTGTCGGCTGACCCGTGTGCATGAGGCTCACGGAGGTTTGCGCGCACGTCTCGATCTGAGATGGTAAGGAAGAGGACAGCTCGCTGTCGCTCCAGTCCGCCTCCTTCTTTATCGGTGCGCAAAACGCGCCCTTGCCAAAGCCCCCATCCTGGTGGTGCTGCTGCTGCTGCAGCCTCTCCGCGCTCTTTTGCGCAAACGCGCTCGGCAGGTAAAAGTCGGGCTTTTCTTGCTTCACGGTGTTGTTGAACAAGTCTGCAAAGAGCTCGTCGTTGCAGATCTCCAGCGGAACCGTGGACATGGACTCGATGTAGGCGCTGAAGTCGATGGCGCTCTCATCATCGTAGATGGCAGGCGCGTTGCTGAGCTCCATCATGCTGCCGCCACCGGTGTTCTCCTCGGGCATGCCACGCTCTCCCCCGGATTTGGCATCCCCTGGCATGACTTTATTGTCATAGAAGTTGGCAGGCTCCATGGCCCAGCTCATGTTGCATGGTGGCGTTACGCACTGTGAGTCCAGATTGTATATGTCAGACATGGACGCAGCCAAACTCAAACTCAAGCAGCGGATCCCTTCTGCCTCGTCCCCTTTGGCAGTCCACAAAAGCGTAATTTTTCACTCGCAATCACACCCTGTTTCGCGCACCCCGCGCGTATCTCCAAAAGTCTGTCTGTTTCTCGAACAGGTGTTAAAGTCCTCGTAGCTCTCTATCGAAACTCTGCCGTCCGCGTGCATAAGTACGAGCGCTCGGCTTGCGTCACGGCATCACCGCCCCCTTCCAGAAGCCAGTGAATGTCCAGTGTCAGTCACATGTTCCGCCTGTGCTCCTATTTGAGGAGACTCGGGTGTGCATGAACGCCTACCAGCAACTTTTAAGAACAGCCTGTCAGAACTTCATGTTTAGGACATGAGGACATGTTTGAATGCGTATGCAAGTGTGGAAGAACATAGCAGTGAGAGGAAATTCATTTAATGCGCCACTACCAACATGCATACATGTATAAATAATATACATACACAAATAAAAAAAATAAGAATAGAAAATAAACTGAATTAAAAATGAATGTTTAGGTCGCATTTATTATTATTAATGATATTATTATTATTATTACTATTATTTTTATTATAGATTTTCGTTCTTGTTTATAATAAGTATTGCTGTTGTAGCCTAGTTATAGATTATTATTATTATTATTATTATTATTATTATTATTATTATTATGTCCTAAGTTTTAGTTCGTGTTTATATGTATTGTTGTTCTGGACTTTTGTTTAGTAGTAGCAGTAGTAGTAGTAGTAGTAGTAGTAGTAGTAGTAGTAGTAGTATGTTGAATGCTTAAATCAGTGCGCCATTACCAACATTCCTAAATAAATAATTAAATAAATTCGAATAAATTAAATGTTCGTATTTATTATTATGTCCTCAAGTTGAATGCTTAAATGCGCCATATAACATTCCCTAAATAAATAAAATCGAATAAATAAAATAAAATAAAATGTTTGTTTCGTTCGTATTTATTATTAATGTTCTTTTTGTTTGTTCGTTCGAATTTATTATTATTATTATTATTATTATTATTATTATTATAGTTTTTCCTTCGTGTTTATATGTATTGTTGTTGTAGTTATTATTATTATTTTTCATTATTATTGTTATTATTATTATTATCATTATTATTATTATCCAGTTGAGTTGAATTCTTAAATTAATGCGCCATTACAAACACAAATAAATAAATAAATAAATAAATAAATAAATAAATTCGAACAAATAAAACAAATTTCCTTCGTATTTATTGTTGTTGCTGTTTGCTCGTTCGTATATTATTATTGTTATTATTATTATTATTATTATTAAGTTGTTCGACATGAGGGCATGTTTGAATGCGTGAAAGGTCATCGAGAGAAAATTAATTAAAATAAATACGAATAAAACATTATTATTATTATTATTATTATTATTATTATTATTATTGTATTTCATCTGGGTGTTTACTATATTGTATAATTGGAAATATACCGCCATTTATTAATTTATCTATTCACATCCATGTATTTGAGAAGCACATTGAACGTGTACATTCAGTACAAAAATAACATACATTACAACAAGATTCGAATTAAAGCAATACGGTTATTTGTTATTAATCTTACAGTTAATTAAATAAATAAATCTTAAAAAAAAAAAAAAAAAAAAAACATGTTGAATTTAAAATTAGAATTTGTTTTATTTTCCTAGCTTTTCCTTGTATTAATAAAGTATCTTCATTAATGGGACCAAGAAGTCATTCAAAATTTTGCTGAGTGCGGTACAGTTGTTTTTGTCCATACAGACTTGTTTTGGCACTACATCTTGTCCACATGGACATCTAGTGGATGTGTGAAGAATTGCCTCTGTTTATTCTATGTTGATGTTCTTTCCCGCGAAAACTTTGGACCATACCAAACAGTTGATGGGATTCGTTTATGTTACCCGTCCTGTAATTGTCAATACGTCACTAGGAAAGTCTGAAAACGTGCTTGTTCTAATTCTAAGCGTATTTAATTGCAATTTTGTCGCGTAATCTAAGAAATAACGAGTTTTGTGTGATTTAAACACACACGTGTCTGAATTATCCCCCTCTCGACTGATAGTGAGGAGCGTGTTGTTGGTTGGTCAAAATTTCCCCGCGAAATTTACGTCACAGGCAGTTTCGCGCCACCGTTCACATCAGGAGGGAAACAGTGCGAACGGTAAGTGTTATATTTCTGTATAAGTTCACCGTGTTTGACAATAAACATAATCACGATAGCCTAAAAATAGATTTTGGTCAATTAGACGTTAGCATAGTGTGTTGTAGTTGAAAGTAATAGTTATTCTGGGTTTTAGTTAAAGGATTTAGTTATGTCATTGTTGTGGGTGATGCAGCGTGCTGCTAGTCTCTTGGACCGTTCCTGTGTAAAAGTTGCTATACATCCTTTATACCTTCACAATAAAACTCAATTTTCTTTCCAAATGTGTTTTTATTAAGTAAATGTGGTACGTAGATTTACTGATGGCTTAAATATTAATAAGTTTTGGTATGTGGAAAGTTGTTGTATTCTCATGCAAGCGTTAAACTTTGCTAAAATGAACTGTTTTACGCTTCATGTCGTGTTTAGCTAAATATTTGTTTGCTAGTAAGTGTTTTGTGATGCATTGCCTTATTTCCTAAAGGTTTTGCTGTGTTGTGATGAAGACCGTGATATAATTTCTTTAATTCTGAAAAAAAAAATTGTTAGGCCTGCTGTCATGGTGTAAAAATAACTTTTATAGTGACTTATAACAGTTATAATATTTCTATAACATATAGTTATGGTAGTTTATAACAACTTACGTCGTAAGTCACTAACATGATAAATGACATAGCAGGTTTCATATATGCTGAAGTAGTTTGTGTATGAAACAAACACATGCAACTTTTTCAAGTTCAGGGAAGTACAGTGCATGTTATTAGACATTAAAAATTTAAGTAATTTTGTGTTTAATATATATTGTAGTTTAATATTATTTACTTATGAATGTAATTAGTATCAGTTATAAGTGGTGTAATTTATATTTGCAAATGATTTGGAAGTCATTTTAATGAATTTTGGTTCCATTTCACTAATTCTGAGGCTTAACCTTTCAGTTTTGAGTCAAGATGTCTTCACCATCATCCCAGAGCCGTAAGAGAGACCCTCCGACCCGTGAGTTACATTGACTTTAAATGCATGCATGTAGTGTTTTCTAATCAGTTCCTGATTCCTGCATGTGAACGGTTTTGTCTGTGTTTTCAGCTGCGAGCGAGGACCCTCTCTCTCCTCCATCACAGCGGTCGAGAGCTCATGACACATCCACGGAGCTTCAGCCCATGCCCACGTCTCCAGCCATGGACACAGCCACTCAGGACGTGTCGCTGTTCTCCAGCCCCATGGCCCCACGCTCTGGTATGGCTCTTATTCAACATCTTGCATTGAATTGAGTTGTTTATGCAGATTTTTAGAGGTCGTTTGAATTGGGAAAACATCATGATTTGTTTTATGCAGTCCTGCAGAGTGAGATTGACGCAAGTTCCCCGCTGATGTACGGCACTCCCAGCTCCAGGGTGGAAGGAACGCCCCGCAGCGGCATACGCGGGACCCCGGCACGTCAGCGGGCCGACCTGGGATCTGTCCGGAAAGCTCCACAGGTCGACATGCACTCAGAACCGGTAAGCTGTTATTCGCTGTTTTGTTTAAAAAGTAAATCGTTTTATAGGTTAATCTTATCATTTTTGACTTACTGGTTGTGTAAAATAAAAGTTAACATAAATATGTATAAATATAAATAGTTGACTTTTTTTGTAGTTTGTTCATAAGCGTCAGGCATGTGATCAGCTAAGGCCAAAAAAAAAAAACAAAAGGAAAACCTTTTTCTTAATATGACACTATAATATAATAGTTATAAATAATATTTGTATTTTATTTATCATTTAGGTAATATTTAATTATTGCAGCACTATTGTACTGTGTAATACTTAAACTCACAAAATACAGAAACCCATATTAAATCCATAATTATACTTACTTGACATAACTTTAAATAAATCTGAAATAAAATATAAAAAGTACACAGAAAAATGTAATTAAAATTAGAGATTTTCCATTAGCAACTAACTAGAATAAATCTGAAATAAAATATATTGCATGAAAAAAAATGAAATTAAAATGAGAAATGTTGCAATAGAAACTTACTGACATGGGTTTTGTTGAAATTAAAATGACTAACTGTAAATAAAACCAAACTGAAATAAAATAAATTTAATAGCAATATTTTGAAAACAAACGGTAACATTTTATAATAAGGTTCACTAGTTAACGTTAGTTAACCATATCACTTAACATGAATTAAAAATGAACAATACTTCTACAGCATTTATTAGTTTAATATTAATGCATTATTTACTAATGCATTATTAAAATCACAAGTTGTTTAACATTAGTTAATGCACTGTGAACTAAATGACCAAATAATGACTGATTGTATTTTTATTAGCTAACATTGACAAAGATTAATAAAGTGTAATAAATGTATTGTTCATTATTTGTTCATGTTAATGCGTTAACTAATGTTACCAAATGACACCTTATTAAGTGTTACCTCAAAAACTAATAAAAAAGTTACGAAAAGACAAAATGCATAGCAAAATGACTACAAATTAGACGTATTAAAATGAAAATTAAAAATAAAAGCAAAGTATAAATTATAAACGCACTCTCACTGAAGTAGAACAAATGAAACCTAAATAGTACTGTTTCAAAAAACAAAAATGCACACATAACAAAATGACTAAAAATGTTACTAAAATGAAAATGAAAATTGAAAATAAAAGCTATTTCAAAATATTGAACACATATATATATATATATATATGTGTGTATATATGTATGTATATGTGAGTATGTATGTGTATATATAATTGATTACAATTAAATATAAATACAGCTAAATTATTATTCCCTGATAAATTCATGTGATTATTTTTTTAATCTGTGTGTCTCTTATCATTTCCAGCCATCTGGAGATGCAGTGCCCAGCAGCGAGCAGGGTGCGGGACAGAGACTGGTGATCTGGGGGACGGATGTCAACGTGGGAACCTGCAAGGAGAAGTTTCAGGTGTGTGTAACTACATCCATCCACGGATGACTGGCAAAAAGCTTTTTTTCCATTGACAAAATGATCTTTAAGATTCTATGTTCTTTCTTTTGCAGCGTTTCCTTCAGCAATTCACAGACCCCAACTCCAGAGAGGAGGAGAATGCTGGTCTGGATCTGAATGAGCCTCTTTATATGCAGAAACTGGATGAGGTGAGAAGTGCAGTACTGATTAGTAAGGCGTAAACAATGGTTGCTCATATTGGTGGTACAGAATACTTAATATCCAGTTCTTGCGTGTTTTAGATCAGCGTTGTTGGAGAACCAGTACTGAATGTCAACTGCAGTCATATTCAGACTTTTGACACCGATCTCTACCGTCAGCTGATCTGTTATCCACAGGTGAGAGTAATAAGCCTTAGGAATAAAAATGTTTAAAATCAAATAAATGCTGTTCTTTGGAGTTTTCTATTCTTCAAAGAATTCTAAAGAAGTTGAGCTGCAAATTAGAATGATTTCTGAAGGATCTTGTGACATTAAAGACTTGAGTAATGATGCTGAAAATTCAGCTTTGCATCACAGGAATAAATTACATTTTAAAATATTTTAAAATAAAAAAATGGTTATTTTAAATTGTAATAATATTTCACAATTTTACAATTTTTACTGTATTTTTAATCAAATAAATGCAGCCTTGGTGAGCTTTTTCTTTCGGAAACATTATATTGTCACTTTGACCTGTTACTAAAAGTCTTTAAATCTTATCCTCACAGGAAGTCATCCCCACTTTCGATATGGCTGTCAACGAGCTCTTCTTTGATCGTTTCCCAGACTCTGTTTTGGAGCATCAGATTCAAGTGCGTCCGTACAGCGCCCTGAAAACCAGAAACATGCGTGCGCTCAACCCTGAAGGTAAGAAACCTAGTGCTTAATGATCACACTAACTCAACTGTTTATTGCTAAATGTCAGCCGTCACATCATCGCCTCTTGTTTCCTTTCAGATATTGACCAGCTCATCACTATCAGTGGGATGGTGATCCGCACCTCACAGCTGATCCCTGAGATGCAGGAGGCGTTTTTCCGCTGTCAGGTTTGTGCGTTTAACACGCGTGTGGAGGTGGACCGCGGCCGCATCGCTGAACCCGCCGTCTGCCGCAACTGCAACACCACCCACAGCATGGCACTGGTGCATAATCGCTCCATCTTCTCTGACAAACAAATGGTGGGTTGTTTTTTTTTTTTTTTCATTTGCATATCATTTTGGTTAAGAAAGATTTTTATTTTTAATTGCATTTGTTTACTAGTACTTTTGACCCTAACGGAAAGTAAAATTCTTTTCAATATATTTTGTCCTGACAGATTAAACTGCAGGAATCTCCAGAGGACATGCCTGCGGGTCAGACGCCACACACCACAGTTGTCTATGCACACAATGACCTGGTTGACAAAGTACAACCTGGAGACAGAGTAAACGTCACTGGTACGACCTGTTGTCATTGAGGCTTTGTTATGTGGTTTTATATAATAGCTGATCCCATTTGTTCTTTCCTCTTTCTTTACTTTATGAACAATACCTGTATTGTAGCTTCCTCAAAGGTATGAAGCAGAAATAGTTTAACAGCTTGTCTATCAGACATTCAATATTGGAGTGTTTTGATGTTGTACTTGAACTCTTTTAATTAAGAGAACTCTTCTATTGAGAAAATCATAACTGATAAGAACATTTATGGATTATGGAAGCCCGTTTCTGCCACTGATTAAAAAAAAAAAGGTTATTGCGGCTTTTTATTTCACAACTCTGATACAAACTTGCTATTCTGACTTTTTTTCTCTAAATTGTGAGATATAAACTCGCAATTGCAAGTTATAAACTCAGTTGTGAAAACTGAAGTTATATTTGCAACTTGCAAGTCTGACTTCTTTTTCTCACGAATGTGAGTTTATATCTCACATTTCTGACTCTTTTTCTCAGAATTGCGAATTTATCACTACGTTGAATGTATCATTCAATTCTGAGAAAAAAGCGCAATCATGATGAGAAGTTTTCCATAGAACAGTATTACATCAACTTAAAAAAAAAAAGTTCAGATTTTGTAAAAAATTATATATACATTTTTATAAATATAATAATTTATAAAATGTGCATATATATATATATATATATATATATATATATATATATATATATATATATATATATATATATATATATAAAACAAATGTTATGAAATCTGTAATTCAAAGATTATATGAACATTATTTATACAGTATTAGGTAACTTAAATATCTATTATTAACGTTTACGTTTCTGTATAATATATTGCATTTATTATTACAATTGGTATGATATAATGTTATGGAAAATTATATTATTATTATTTTATATTTTTGGATGTAATTTTATATTTTATAACTTAAAATTGTTGTTCATGGAATATTATAACATTTAATATTAATAGAATTATTTATTTTTTTGTATACAGTTACATATACAATATGTCATAATTAATAATACCTAATGTTCCATTATTGTTGCTGTTACTATTATTTTATAGTGTTATAATCTATTATTCCATAACTTATTTTTGTTCATTCTTTGAGTATTATAACATTATTAATAATAGTTATATATTTTATGTAAACACAAACATATGTATTCTATAATTTATTAATATTAATAATAGAAGTAGTAGCACTTATTGTTGGTAGTGTTCTTTTTTTATATATTTGTCACCCGGGACCACAAAACCAGTCATAAGGGTCAATTTTTTGAAATTGTAATTCATAAAATCATATTAACTAAAGCTGAATAAGCAAGCTTTCCATTGATGTATGGTTTGTTAGGATAAGACAATATTTGGCTGAGATACAACTATTTGAAAATCTGGAATATGAGGGTGCAAAAAAATCTAAATATTGAGAAAACTGCCTTTAAAATTGTCCAAATGAAGTTCTTAGCAATGCATATTACTAATCAAAAATTAAGTTTACAAAATATCTTCATGGAACATGATCTTAATATCCTAATGATTTTTGGCATAAAAGAAAAATTTATAATTTTGACTCATACAATGTATTTTTGGCTGTTGCAACAAATATACCTGTGCTAATTACGACTGGTTTTGAGGTCCATGGCCACATGTAAAGATAAATACCTCTTTATAACTTCTTATTTGTATTTTCTTAATCTAATTATTTTAGCAAGACGTTCTTGGATTTGAAAAGAGAATTTTTAATTAAACATTGTAAAAGCTTTGATGTTAATTGAAGTTCAAATAGTTCTTTTGTATTATAAGATAAAAGACTAACCAGCATGTCTGTTATTCTCACCAGGCATTTACAGAGCCGCCCCCATGCGTCTGAACCCACGACAGAGCCAGGTGAAGTCTGTGTACAAGACCCATATTGACGCCATCCACTTCCGGAAGACGGATGAGAAGCGTCTTCATGGACTGGACGAGGACAGCGAGCAGAGGCTCTTCACCAAAGAACGAGTCGCCATGCTCAAAGAACTAGCGGCCAAACCGGACGTCTACGAACGCCTGTCTTCCGCCCTGGCACCCAGCATCTATGAACACGAGGACATCAAGAAAGTGAGTTTTAATACTGCTTAAGACTCCCTTTGTTTTCAGTGGATGTGAGTTGATGGTAGGCTTTTTTTTTTTTTTTTTTTTTTCTTCCAGGGCATCCTGTTGCAGTTATTTGGTGGGACCCGTAAGGACTTCACTCAGACGGGCCGCGGAAACTTCCGTGCTGAGGTCAACATCCTGCTTTGTGGCGATCCGGGTACCAGTAAATCCCAGCTACTCCAGTATGTGTATAACCTCGTTCCTCGCGGTCAGTACACGTCCGGGAAAGGATCCAGCGCTGTGGGTCTCACAGCCTACGTGATGAAGGATCCGGAAACTCGGCAGCTGGTTCTGCAGACGGGAGCGCTCGTGCTCAGCGACAACGGCATCTGCTGCATCGATGAGTTCGATAAGATGAGCGACAACACGAGGTCTGTGCTGCATGAGGTTATGGAGCAGCAAACGCTCTCTATTGCCAAGGTGAGGGGGATGTGTGAACAATCACTTTCATGATTTTTTTTTGAGGGAATGATTTTGTCAGGAAAGATAATTAATGCATTTTTTTGTGTTGTAGGCTGGGATTATTTGCCAGCTTAATGCTCGGACATCCATTCTCGCCGCAGCCAATCCCGTGGAGTCTCAGTGGAACCCCAAAAAGACAACTATAGAAAACATCCAGCTGCCCCACACACTTCTGTCCAGGTAAAAATAAAACATGACGCTGTTTTAAGATATTTAACATCCATAAAGTGATGTCTTTCTGAAAGAAAACCTACTCTACTTCTCAAAAGTTTGGTTTCAATAGTTAGCTTAAACCATAAATAACCCTTTTAAAAAAAAAAAAAAAAAAAAAAAAAATTTTAACTGAAATATTAACTTGCCTTTATTCTTTTTGGTTAGTTTAACTGGATGTCGTAAAATAACTAAAAAAAAAAAAAAAAAAACAAATAAAGTAAATAAAAAATAGAAATATATCAACATTTAAAAAAAAAAATTACCAAAACCTTAAAATTAAAATGCACATTTTTTTTAAATGTTACCTGAAATAAATATTAATCTGCATTTCTTATTTTTATTTAGCTTAACTGGATATAGTAATATAACTGAATAAAAAAATACAATAAAAATAACTAAAATAAAAAATAAGACTAAAACTAAATTAAAAATAGAAATATATAGACATATTTAAAAAAAAAAAAAAAAAAAAACTGAAAAGTTACAAATATGCCACAATTTTTAAAACCTTACTATCAAAATGAAAATATTGTAGTATCATAGTAACACTAGAGAAATGTATTATAGACAGTAAATTATGGCTTTAGTGATCTCAAACTTTTGAAGCTTAAAATCCAAGTGTTTATTTATTTTATTTTTGTATAACATCACCTGAGCATTTTTTATTAATAAACACTAAACAAAAAAAATGTTTTGTTTTAGGTTTGATTTGATCTTCCTAATGCTGGACCCTCAGGATGAGGCGTATGACAGACGTCTGGCGCATCACCTCGTGTCTCTGTATTATCAGAGCGAAGAACAGATTGAAGAGGAGCATCTGGACATGGCTGTGCTGAAAGACTACATTGCTTTTGCTCGCACATCTGTGCATCCCAGACTCAGTGAGGAAGCTAGTCAGGCCCTTATTGAGGTATATAAACTGTATACATCAATGTGCCTGTAGTACTATAGTTTGATATGTAATACTTTGTTTTTGTTGTCTAATGAATTGTAATGTTGACCCTTGCAGGCCTATGTAGACATGCGTAAGATCGGTAGCGGTAGAGGGATGGTGTCCGCTTATCCCCGTCAGCTGGAGTCTCTGATCAGACTGGCTGAAGCTCATGCTAAAGTACGTTTCTCAAGCAAAGTCGAGTCCATCGATGTAGAGGAAGCCAAGAGACTGCACAGAGAGGCCCTGAAACAGTCCGCAACTGATCCCAGGACAGGATTTGTGGATATCTCCATCCTCACCACAGGTAAGATTTAGAAATGTAGAAATAAACCATTAGTACTGGTCATGTTTTCACCTTTTCTTCACAATGTGGAAACATGGTAGTGGGTTTGCATTTCACACACTGTGTTCTTGTCTTGTTCTTATGTAATTTCATAACTGAGCAACAAAACATGGATTAATATTGATACAAATGATACAAATTTAAATTCTTTCAAAGTGCTCAAAAACTGACTCACTCCATTTCTCCAAATGTATTGCAGTCAAATTCATTATCACTTGCATTCATTAAACTGAAAAAAACAAACAAATGTAATATTTAAACATAAATATAAAACAAAAATACATTTTCTTAAATGGCTACAACAGGTCAGGTCAAGTCACATGGTCTTATTTATAACTCAAAAAAAAGTATTAATATTAAAATGTTAGATTACTAAGAATAATAATAAATTATTAATTATAATAGTGAATAATAATCTAATTAAATAAAAATACGTAAAATGTTGTTACACTTCAGTACACTTCACTTCAAATGATTTTTAGTAATCGAGGGCTGTTCCTCAAATATTAACAAGTTATATTTTTAATGTATGAAATGTAATTTTATAATTCTTACATTATATACAAGTATTAAATTATGTAATATTATTCTAGATTTTGTTATTGGCTACATTTTTCATTTTTAAAATGACTTCATAATTAAATGAATTATTAGTAATTGAGGGCTGCTTCTCAAATTAACAAATAATATTTTAAAATATATTGATAATGTAATTATATAACTTAAATATACAATTATTAAATTGTGTAATGTAAATATATTTAGTTGCTAATTATTAGTTACAGTTTTGAAAATTATTTCATAATCTGTGCCATTTCTCAAATATTAATTTAAAAATTAAAATATTTGTAATGGATAAAGTAGTTAATAATACATTGGTAATGTAATTGTATGAAGTACTATTATTTATGTTATCCTTTTTTTTTTTTTTCTTTTTTTTTTTTCTGTTCCTCAATTTAATTTCACCAATTACCCTTAACTAGTACCTGTTAATACTGTATGCAGATTGCAGGTTTTAATTGGTGGTTTCTGTATAGATATGAATGCTTGTGCAGACCGCTACTATAAGTAAAATGAAGGAACAATATTAAAATACAATTAAAGTATATAAAATATTTATTTTTATTGTTATAGCACTGTTTCTCAAATATAAATTTGAAAAATATTAAAATATTTTTTATTAAATAGCGCTATTTCTCACTTTTTTTTTTTTAAATATTAAAATATTTTAAATTGATAAAATGGTTAATAAAAAATTGAAGTGTAATTATATCAATTATATAAAGCACATTTATTTATTATTTGTTACACTTTTATAATCAGTGCTTTTCCTTTATTATGCCTTAACTAGTGCCTGCGGATGTTGTATGCAAATTAAAGAGCCTAAATGTTGTTATTGGTTGTTTCTGGACAGGAATGAGTGCTACAGCACGCAAGCGTAAGGAGGAAGTGGCTCAGGCCCTGAAGAAACTCATCCAATCAAAGGGCAAAACACCAGCTATGAAGTACCAGCAGCTGTTTGATGATCTTCGTGGCCAGTCAGAAGCGGTACGTCTTACTATATTATTGTAAATGTAATTTCAATAACACTATTAATGCATAGATACTCCAACTATATATTGGTAAGAAATGATGCAAACTGCACGGAAAAATCTTAAATTAATGTTTTCCTCTCATTTCAGGCCATCACAAAGGACATGTTTGATGAGGCGCTCAGAGCACTTGCTGATGAAGATTATCTGACCGTCACAGGAAAGACTGTTCGGCTTCTGTGAACACCTGCTATGCCTGAATGCTGCTTCCTTATTTGTTACTTGCCTTATCCTAATCTGTTTCTATAGAGCGATTGTTGTTAATAGTAATATGTATGAACAATTTCTGGTTGCAATAAATTTCTTGTTGTTGTTGAAGAAAAGGCGTTGGTGGTTTGTAGGTGTTGTGTACATAACCAAATATGGAAAGCATCTATTCACTCATCCGAATCAATCACATGGTGCTGGTAAAAACCTCAAAGAATCACTTAAACAAAATGCAGGAACAACAGTACTTAAAAGTGGGACAAATAGATATGAAAACACTCAAGGAACATGGGAACTAGAGCTTCTGATGTGTTAATAATGGAGTAGTTACACAATGGAAACAAAATTAACAATGGAAATAAACAATTGAGGGTGTCAGCTTGGTTAACTCTAACCATCTTATAAAATCTTTTCACATTTTATTTGTTTTAATTTTATTATTATTATTTTAGAAACCTGAAAAAATTCTGCTCAGCTGGTTTAATATTTTTGAGCATCAAATCAGAATATTAGAATGATTTCTGAAGGATCATGTCACTGGAGTAATGATGCTAAAAATCCAGCTTTAAAATCACAGGAATAAATTACATTTTAAAATATATTCAAATAGAAAAGAGTTATTTTAAGTAGTAAGAATATTTCTTAAAATGTTAGTGTTTTTGTTGTTCTTTGAATCAAATAAAAACAGGCTTTGTGAGCAGAAGAGATGTAAAAATAGTAAAAAAAAAATAAATAAATAAATACCACAAAACTAAATCCATTGCTAATCCTCTCTGATATGTGCTGTTTTCTCAAAAAGTCACTTACTAAAGGATAATGTTACTGATTATCCTGAAAAGTGAAATTTAATGACAAAGATATAAAATGACCAATTAAAACTATTTTGAGCTGCGTCACCTAAATGGCTTAAGTTGTTAAGCTCAAGTGAAATAAATTATATATTAATAATTTTGCAGTGGAGCCACACCCCTCCTTCTCTTCCTACAGCACTGCGCGTCATGACGCGCATTAGTCACATGACGCGTCGACGTCACGATTTCGTACGCTTTTGGATTCGGGCAGGAGAAGATGGCGGCCTCCTCAGGTTTGTCTCACAATCTCCTCAATCCTCGCGGTCCTCCGCGGCCGTATTTTCACAATAAACGCGCTAAGCCCGTGTCTCACGGCCCTATATAGATTATCCGAGAGGTTTCCCGTGCTCAAACGCCTTAATTTACGTCACTTAACAGATCTGTGTGCAGTTTGAAATGTGTGTGTGTTAGCATCGAGCTAACGGCCCTCAGATAGACATTTAGTTTAAAAATAATGTCATATTTAATTTTTGTTATTAGCTAATTAATAGTATAGACATACTTAAGATATAATTATGCTCTTATTTAGTACTAAAGCATAGATTAAATGCTGTATATTGCAGTTGGGCGGGTGTATCGGTGCAAATGTGAGGCGAGGCGGAGCATTGACGCGCGTGTTGCTGCTGGTTCCGTCCAGTGTCATGACAAACGGGCCTGTAACGGGTGTTTGTCTGTCATGATAGCACCTGAGCAGGTTGATACAACCTCACAGAGTCATTTGAAATATTTGAAGATGTGCTTGGAAAAGTGCGTTGTGATTGTATAATATAGATATATAGGTGCAAAGCAGCACTCGTTTAAGTGTAAAGCCATTTCAAGACAGAATACATGACGTTTAGAGTTTATGAGGGGTTGATTTATGCATATACACTCAGAGACTTTTAAACCCGTTGAAGCTCAGAAAATTTTGAGAAATTCATCATAAACTTGTCTGTACAGCAGTGTAAGATCATGTATGTTCAGAATCAAATAACATTTGGAGTGTATATGTGTATAAAGAACATCGCATTTGATTGTATTTTTAACATGTTAGTACTTGGATCATTAGAGAACATTTGCATTTCTAGAATCAGATCTATGTAAATGAAATTTAAGAATATATGTTTGCATATTATCTTAAATGTTTACACAAAGTCATATGCATCAGCTGAGCTTTTAACAGAATAAATATATATCGAGCTGTACAGGCTTGTGCATGTAATGTTCGTCTTAAGATTTTGAGGAAGTGAGAAACACTGATAGAGCAAAATGGGTGTCATTTCCTGAATCATTTAGAAATGAGTGATCAGTCTTTCCTTTAGACGCTCACCTGAACTTGCGAATCTTGTCCCTCCACTTTTTCAACACTAGAGTGTCTATGAAAACACTAGGTGATACTCGGTTGAAATGTACTGATTAGTAACGTTTCACATTTGAAACAGCACAGATTTTCTCTGCTTAAATCTTATAGGTGCCTACATTATAATTTGCCTTGTTTGAGTCACAAAAAAGAAGCTTGTTTTGGTTTCATATGAAATAGTTTAAATTAAGCATGTACCTCAAATAATAGGTTTTGCACATACACAAAAAAAGGGAAACAGATGTTGGTTTCATATTCAATAAAATATGCAACTCTCAAAAATGTTTATGAACATATGCAAACTAATTAGATGTTAACTATTAGAATTAGAAAATTAGAAAATCTGCTCATTTCAGTTCATATAGTCATGAAAAAACTGGAAAATAAAAATGAGATTTTATAATTAGCATTTCCAGGGAAGAGTCAAGGAAATAAACAAAAACTAAAATCTTTCACAATGTTTATACATTTTTCTGGGAATGCTCAGCTCTTGAGTTATTTAATAATTAATCATGGAAATTCATTGATCAAATGGTCTGGAAACCCTTTGTAAAATAAATGAACCCATGAACACTTCTTGCATAAATTAAATTCTAAATACATAAGGAAAGGAAAAGTATATATTTTAGTTTTCCTGTTCATTTTTCAACTTTTATTCCTGTTGCAGTTCACATATGTAGTCTTGCGCTTTGACACATGACTTTTTAAAAGTATAAATATTCCATGAAGTCACTCAATTAATATGAACTCATAACTGCATGTATAATAGCTATTCATGCATTATACTACATGTAAAACTAATTTAAACATGTCAAATGTGAAATAAGCTGCTGCAAACAAAGGTTTTATTTGTTCATGAATTGTCTTTGGATTCCTGCAGGAGTTAAAGTTCCTCGTAATTTTCGTTTGTTGGAAGAGCTTGAGGAAGGACAGAAGGGTGTCGGTGATGGGACTGTGAGCTGGGGTCTGGAGGATGACGAGGATATGACTCTCACACGGTGGACGGGCATGATCATCGGACCTGCACGAGTATGTTTGCTGTTTAATCAAGTTTAATGTAGCAGTTAAATTACAACACTGATGACTCATCTAAAGAAAGAATTACATTCTCTAAATGATGTGATGATAAATCAAGATTTTTGTTGCATTTACACTATTTGATAGCATTGAGCAGCAGTAAACAACATGTCTTTTTCATGCCATCCAGCGTGACGCATGACTGCTGGTGGTGTAGATTAAAGATAAAAATGCCTGCTATGAAAGCAGTGCTGCAGCAGAAACCCACTGCAGCGATTTATGTATTTGTTCAAACTGCCAACCGATACTGTATTGGTCTGGAAATATGAATCACACAAAGGTCTTTAGAATATATTGTGATTGTTTCATTTGCTTAATAGGTAAACTGAAACCTGCCATGAAAACTAGGTCATATTTCATCTCCAAAATTATAGAAATTATATTTTGCATAAAGATAGTGAAGCCCATTTGCAGTGACATTTTCATGACAATTAAGCTCTTTCATTATAAATGTTTTTTTTTTTTTCCAAACTGCGGTCAATTTTAGGCATACATATATGCTGAATTGGTATTAAACTAATGTGCAAATTACCTTAATGGACCTAAAATTTACTTTTTAATTTTTTATGCAGTTAATAAAAATAATTCTTATTTTGAATTCAGGGTGAGATATGACCGTCACATTTTGTCCTAGTGAAAATCTCCATAATAATAGTACTGTTCCTCCAGGCGAAGTAAGATAATTGTATCTTTTAGTTTGTTTATGATTTCTCAGGGAGCTTTTAACCTGGTAGTTTGCTAAACAGAAGTGGTTCAGTTTTCTTTTGCATTCAAAATATTCAGCTATAGCCTGAAATTACAAGATAGTTTTGTAAAGATGATATTGGTGAATTCCTTTCTCTTTTAATATGTCATCATTTAAAGATAAAAGTTACAGGGTTTCTGCAAGTCTTAAAAAGTCTTAATTCACCTTCATAAATTAAGGCCTTAAAAAGGTCTTAAATTAGAGCAGAAGGTTTTAAATTCTTATATTTATGCCATTTAATGTTGCATGCACTGCATAAATACAAATATAGTAGACATATCTAAAAATCCCTAAGTCATGATACATTTACTTGAGATGCAAAATAAAGATATGAAGTCTTGTGAGTTTGATTTTAAAACATGAACAGATATGTCAAAAAATTAGACTTGTTTTCTCTTTAAATTAAGATTTTAAATTAAGTTTTATTCAAACTCACTTCATTTTGATCATTTTCTTAGAAAACAAGGCTTCGTAAGTCATATTGGTTCTTGAGAAAATGTGTTTTGATTTAATAATCTTTAGATATTTGTACATGAGCTACTGAGGAAGAACATCATTTTTGCAGGTGGAGTAAACATTATTTTACTGGTTATTTCCATATTTTAGTAGTTGGGAACAGAGGTATCCAAGCCTTAGGCAGCTATTAGTTTGTAAAATGAATAATGGTAATGGAGATCTTTTGGAAGTTGTGTTTTTAAACTTTCTCATTTTGTGCCTAAACATTGCATTTTGAGAATATATTGATGCATTATGTTCCCTTAAAGTTTTCAAGTTCACTTCCGTTTTTTTAAAGAGGTCTTCAAAAGTCTTAAATTTACCATCATAAAACCTGCAGACACCCTGATTTAAATGTGATCATGTTTTCATCTGTAGTCCATCATCTTGTGCTGTTATTGTATAGAATACTAAGGATGGAAACTGATTGCATCAGCATGTGAAATGTAATGTTTTTATTTATTTTTATTTTTTTTCAAGTTGTGTGGGTTTGTTCTCTTTGATGAATTGATGTTCGTTATCCTCTCACTTTCATGTTCCACTTGGCATTTCAGCTTTAACCTTTGACTCTTTCCTTATTTCTCAGACTAATTACGAAAACAGGATATACAGCCTGAAAGTGGAGTGCGGACCTAAATATCCTGAAGTACCACCGACTGTTAGATTTGTAACAAAAATTAGCATGAATGGAATAAATAATTCCAATGGGATGGTAAGTTGAATCATCTTTATAACAGACTATTTTGATTGTTATTTTAACTGCATATTGTGTGTTATGCTTGAGATAATTTTGCACCAAACTGTTAGAAATGTATGACGCTGCAGTTTTTCATAACAGTGCAGAACAGAGGCACTCGAGTCAAATCAGTACTGCAGAGGAGGGACATTTTTCACCGTGCCTAAGCAGAACCAATAATGAATCTCAAACACTTCTAATGAGATTCAGCTGGATACAGAATACAATAGCAGCCATAGTATATTAAACGCTTTATTACACCACAGAGGGTTGTTATATTGCTGAATCTTCATTTGTGTCCATTTTTCTTAATGGGTGGTCGAGAATCTAAATCTTTTTGCTGTTTGCATAGTAGAAGTATACTGGTTTAAGATTAACTAAATCCTTGGCATTTTACAAGCTAATTTGTTGAAACAAATAGAGGGAAGTATGATAAGATGTGCCTTAAATATAATATTAAATTGACCTTTAGTCAAGTGAAGTTAAAACATACAACTCATTATACATAAGGATGTCTGCTTTCAAATAAAATGAGAAGGAAGTATTTGTAATTTGGCTTCTCAAAAATATGGTGCAGTGACGCATCTTACCCCACACTTAGACTGAAGGTTGACCTGAAGATTCAGTTTCTTGTTTTCTATCGCTAGATTACGTGACACATCTTACCCTGAAATCTACAGCCAATCGTCATACTGATACCACAGGACTTTTTTGTGACACATTTTTGCCAAGTGTAATACTGTTACAGAAATATTATTTGCAACCACTTTAATTGAGTTTTCTAGTTTTTGTTTTTGTGCTTTTTAGCTAGTTGGTATGTTTTGTTGACAAGAAAATCTCATTGTCGAGTGCAAGGTTCCAGTTTAGCTGTGTCGACAGCATTTGTGGCATAATTTGATAAGCACAGAAAATAGTTTTGACTCATCACTCAGTTTTTATGCAGAAATCACACTTGCGGTCAAACACTGTCTATGTGAGTCAGTCAGGCTAGTCTAAAAACAGAAATGTGAAACTGGTTTTCTACCTAAATGAACTTTTGATTATGTGTTAGCAATATAATAATGAGTTATAATAATAATAATAATAAGGTCTTTTGGCTATGTTTTTAATCCTCATGTTGTTTTGAGGATTTTTTCCCCCAAAAATGCGAGTTTATGTTATTGCATTGGACTAAATTACTGACTTTGCTCACACAGAGAATAACAACTGCTTTTGGCATTTTTTCCCCCCACCTTGTTTACACTTCTTGTGTTTCTGGTCAAAAATGAACAGCTTTGCTTATTAATTTCTTGCCATGCCAAATTATTACCAAATGTTGCATTAAATCTTTTTATCAAATTGTTTTCTTTCAGTTAGCACAGATTTTGTATTTCATTTTGGACCTGATTGTTTGTAGGCCTCATTGGTTTGAGCTTATGCACCTTAGATTAACAAAAAAGACTGAATCCAAAATTTGGTGATAATATAGCATAATGAGAGATTTACCTAGCAGTTTTTTTAAAGGTTGGGAATTTTTGACTGGGAACACCCAAAAATGAAAATTCTGTCCTTAATTACTCATTCTCATGTCGTTCCAAACTCATAAGACCTTTGTTCATCTTTGGAACACAAATGGAGATTTTTTTTCCTTTTTTTTTTTTTTTTTTGGATGAAATTCAAAAAGCTTTCTGCATACATTGATCAAAATGATTCTGTGGTGTAGTAAATACTACAGAAAAACAAATGTCATTTCTACATGAAAAAATTAGTTCAGACTATAATAATAATAAAAAAACAAACAAAAGTAAATTCTATATTGGTACTTAATTCAAGCTTGTAGAAGTTAGTGTAAATATAAACGTTGTCAAATTATGTGAAGCCAATTCAGCTTTTCTGATACTGGCGTTCCCATCATGGGAAAATGCCACTGGGGCATTTTTTTTTTCTGTTCTTCAGCTGTATTTACACATTTTATCATTGTTTCTGTTGTTAGATTTAGCAACTTGTGATTTTGTGACATCTGGACTTCATTTTCTACTCTGAAATGACATTCATACTCAAAAACGAACCACAGCATGTTACCGTCATTGTGTACCGAGTATTAAACTCCTGTGTTTAGATAACCGCCACTTTACTGATTATGTAGAGATGGTGTCTACATGATATCTAATGTATAATTTACTTAGATGTTTCTAAGAAACATGCATTTTAAAACCATGGTTTAATTAGGTGTTATATTAAGCTTATATGAAGCTTTGACTAAGTAAAAATTACTCGTACTTTTACTGGCCAAGCTAAAGTAAAGTAGATTTTCCTTAATTTCTATAAGTGAAAATATATATAATTATGTAATTTTTCCTTAATTTCTTTATGAACGTTAAGTTCAATAGTAAGTAGATTGCACAGAGCAGTAGCAGTAAAATTTACATAAAATGTGTTAGTGCAAATTGTTACAAAGGGTTTAAGTAAATCCTACCAGTTATTTTTTCAGTGTAGACAGCAATGCAAATGACATGTTCAAGGCCAAGGTAGTAAAGACATTAAAATAGTCGTGTGACACCAGTGGTTCAACCGTAATTTTATGAAGCTGCGAGAATACTTTTTGTGTGCAAAGAAAACAAAAATAACTTTATTCAACAATTTCCTCTCTTCCCTCTCAGTCTTTGACATGCAGTTGAAGTTGATATTGTAATTATTAGAGTTGTCATGGATGAGTGATCTTCACCTAAAACTGATCGTGCAGACCAAACTGTGAGTCATAGAGACTTGAAATTTGGAGAGATGGTAGTACTGACACCGCCTACAACGTGACCAAGGCTCACCCCAATCGGACTGACGGGGGGCGCTACAGCGATCGAAAGTACAAAATCGCTCAGAACTCCAAAGCCCTCAGTCACAGACTCAAGTGTCCTATGTCGTTGGAATCCTTGGCTCATGCCGGACAAAACGCATGTCAGATTCGCAAAATCTGGAGAGCGAATATCAATAATTATCAAAAAAAAAAAGTTTAACTTTTGACACATCGTGGGAAAGGGACACCAAAACGTTTCGAAGGGGGCAGGGCCAATTTTAGTAAAATGGCTTTAACTCCTAAACAGAATGAGAGGTCTTCGCCAAACTTGGCACACTTACGTAGGAGCTCAATCTCAGGAAAACACAGGAACACAGGTCACAGGAAAAAAATTGCACAGATTGTCCACTTGGTGGCGCTATAAAAGAGAAAAAGATAAAAATGGCTATGACTAGGCAACGATTTCGCCTATCAACATGAAAATTGCTGTGCATGGTCTTGGTCCAAAGTGCCACAAGCGTCTATAAGGACATTTGCATATCACAAACAAAACATGGCTGCCATTGGCCGATGAAGTTTGAGCACCTATTAGATTAAAGGAGGGTGATCGGAAAGAAACTCGGTGGGCCTGTTTGACTCACAGCCTCAAAGGTCTGTGAGAATTTTGAAAGGAAATTGGCCACTGGGGGGCAGTATCACATTTTTTGAGGGTGTAAATGATTTATATCGATATTTATATCGTATTATCAGAGGTCTCAAACTCAATTCCTGGAGGGCCGCAGCTCTGCAGAGTTTAGCTGTCCAAATATACCCAAAAGCCTAAATGAAAACTCAAAACCCACTGAGCACATGCGACAGGTGATTCTAAACAAGCTTGCAAAGTTTTAGGGAGATCGGACCACTACTGGCACTATAGCAGTTAAAAAGGATTCAAAAACACTGTATTTTTATAGGAAATGACCTAAAATTGCAAAACAAGCATCCATACATTCACACATACACCAGATCTTCCCATCATGCAATCGATCTCCTCATTCTGAACAACTTTGCCTCTAGGACCACTGCTGTCAATCAAATTGTTCTTTAAATAAATGGCATTATTTTAGCAAAAAAATTGGACCACAGCTTATAACAGCCATGCTAGCTTATAACAGGTGCTATAACAGCCATGAATGTTATAAAAACATATTTCTATGTTAAACCACCTGGATTTGACAAAACTGCTTTTTAATAATTGATTTAGGTGGTTACAGACTTGCTAAATAATGTTATGTCTTTTTCCTCATGTGCTTAAATAACTAAAGCGCTTGAACTCCTGATAATCGCTGCTTGCAGCAATATTTTTGTTTTCTTTGTGCATAAAGAGTCTTTTCGTAGCTTCATAAGATTACGGTTAAACCACTAATGTCACATTAACTATGTTAACGATGTCCATACTACCTTTTTGGGCCTTGAACGTGGTAGTTACGTTGCTGTCTATGCAGGATCAGAAAGCTCTTGGATTTCATTGAAAATATCTTAATTTGTGCTTAGATGAATGAAGGTCTTATGGGTTTGGAACGACATGAGGGTGAATAATTAATGACAGATTTTTAATTTTTGGTTGAACTGTCCCTTTAATGTTTACCATCTGTGTATTTCTACTGCGGGTAACTATAACCATTTTTTCTCTTTCTTATTAATAACCGAGGAATGAATTAAAATTATTCCACAAATGCTGCTGATAGAGTAATAAACCCTGTATATTCTTTCATTTTGTTTCATTAGTGCAATGCAAATGGATTCTTACAGTGTTTAATGACGTGTACAGCTGTAACTCATTTCCACATGTCCCTTCCCTTTCTTTCTCTCTTTTTTTTCAGGTGGATGCACGTAGCATACCAATTCTAGCAAAATGGCAAAACTCATATAGCATTAAAGTCGTTCTTCAAGAGCTAAGGCGTCTTATGATGTCCAAAGAGAATATGAAGCTTCCTCAACCACCGGAAGGACAGACATACAGCAATTAATTGTAAATGATTGTTATGACCCTCTGTCTTAAACCTTACTCTCTTAGAAATGTCTTGTAAATCATCAGAAAAAAAAACAAAACAAATATCGCTCACTCCACACTCAAAACAGTCTCCGCCGCGGGAGCACGATTGGACATTTCTAATAGTTTAGCTTGAGAAACAAAGAAAGGAAAACGCCTATATTGTGTGGCACCATGTTCAATTCTGTTTTAAAGTTACGAGTGCACAAATCTCTCTCTTCCAGTAACATTTTCATCGACCACGAGCTTTATGATGATGAACTGAGTCCAGGCAGCGTAGAGGCAGAAAGAAGGCATGCTAGGTGAGGTTTATACAGATCTGTTCATTTTAAGTTAAAGTAACGGGACACCAAAACAAAAAAAAAAAAATTAGGATGCATATACAACGGCATGCTTATAAAAAAAAAATGAGGAAAAAAAAAAAAAGAAACGTAAAAGCAGCTGAGTAAATTGTAAGTTAACTGAACTTTTTTTTGTGTGTGTGTCTGAACCCCTCACTGACAATAACGTTAAGGGTCCTAAAAGTGTGCCTGTAGTCTACTAGTCGTATCGCAAAAGGGGTGGGAGCGGTTCTGAACTTTCTTCTGTTTCGTTTTTATTTTTAATGTCTGTATTTGACGCAATCGCAGTGTTTCAGCGCGTTGTAAGCGGATGCTCTGTTCTGTTCTGAAATCAAACCGTGCGCAAGGGTGCATTAAAATATGACTCTCCAACCTGCTGCCAGACTCGGTTTGTATATGAGTCCATCACACGCCGCTGAGATGTTACTGTACAAATAAATAAAAAAAACAGCAAACCCTTGCCATTCAGGGACGGGATTCGGAGCGCGTCCGACTCGCATCGTTTGAATGACGCAGCCTTATTTTTACAGCGATCGATTAATTTTATACATCAGTCCTACCAGTAAAGCTCACATTGATCTCATATCACTGCAGTGTAACTGAACATAAGTGTGTGTTGTGTTCCGTAACATTTAAATCGCTCATTACATAAGTTTATCTGACACATTTTACACACTTCGTAAGGTGATGTACTGTGAAAATCGTTTGAGAGTTTGCAATTCAGTAGGAATCAGCGATTGTGTCAATGGTAAGGATTTGCTGTATACTTGCCCTTGCTTAACCACAGTGCTTTACGACTCCACCTGTAACTGCGACGGCATGCTGTTATGTAGCTTTTCATTACGCCACCGACTAGTACTTCAGTAATTATAACATTAGAACCACTGTTATAATCCTTAGGTACTCTAACGAAGTTAATCATTGAATTAAATTGTAATTCCAGTGAATGGTGGGGGTTTGTTGTGCTGTTCTTCATTTATGCTTCGGTTGGCTATGACCTTTTTATTAAGTCTTCATTAGCGAAAACTAATAGGCAGTTATTGTGCAAATTAATATATGTAGTGGCAGTTTTCTTACGGTCTCGACATTTTCAGAGCCACAGATGAATCACCCTGTAATGCAGAAACAGTTTTTTTTTTTTTTTTTCTCCTCCCTGTTCATTTTTTTTCTTTCTTTTTTAAAGACATATAATCAAATTAAGTTGAATTTGTGACACCGGGGCTATGTTCAGAATAATAAAACAAACATTGTGGAACACAATTGGTTCTTACTCTGGTTATTTTATAAAGGGTTTCTTGGTGTATTTATGCAATACAAAAATACAAAAAAAAAAAAAATACAAAAAAAGTCAACTACATCACATTTAGCTTGTCATTGGGGCAGTGCCCTCAAAAGTATGCATTTGTATCTTATCTACCCCACTAGTATGTACTTTTAAGCTACTAATATACACCCTTTAGGGGTACATGAAGTACACAGATGTATTTACATATATCTCTTATAGTATATTCGTGTGTGTGTTTAGTCTTTTTAGATGTAGATCTAACTACATTTGGGACCTATACTACCAGTCAAAAGTTTTTGAACTTTGAGTAAGATTTTTAATGTTCTTTTAGTCTCTTCTGATCACCAAGCCTGCATTTATTTGATTTAAAGTACAGAAAAAAACTGTAAAATTGTGAAATATTTTTGCTATTTAATATAACTTTTTTTTATTTGAATATATTTTAAAATGTAATTTATTCCTGTGATTTCAAAGCTGAATTTTAAGCATCATTACTCCAGTCACATGATCCTTCAGAAATCGTTCTAATATTCTGATTTGTTGCTCAAAAACATTTCAAATGTTTTAAAGCATCCTTAAAATTTAAATTTAATCCTTTTCCAATTTAAAGCATTCTTGCTAAATAAAAGTTTCTTATATTAGTTTCTATCATTTCTTTCCCAAAAAATAAAAATAAAAGAAAAAACTGACTCCAAGCTTTTGAATGACAGTGTATAATGTTGCTAAAACTTTTTATTTCAGATAAATGCTGATCTTTGCATCTTTCTATTGAAAGAATCCTGAAAAAATGTACTCAACTATTCTAAATATTGATCATAATAATAATAATAAAAAAATCTTTCTTGAACAGCAATTCGGCATATTAGAATGATTTCTGAAGGATCATGTGACACTGAAGACTGGAGTAATGATGCTGAAAATTTAGCTTTGCATCAGAGAAATAAATTACATTTTAAAATAAAATAAGCGGTTATTTTAAATAGTAAAAATATTTCACAATATTACAGTTTTTGCTGTTTTCTGGATCAAAAAAAAAAAATGCAGGCTTGGTGAGTGGAAGAGAATTTTTTTTAAAAAACATTAAAAATCTTACTGTTCAAAAACTTTTGACTGGTAGTTTATTTATAGAAATTCAATCAACCACAATGAAAATGTCTTGTTTGAAGTCAAAATTAACCTTTTTTTTTCTTAAAGGGCTAGTTCACACAAAAATAAAAGTTTATTCATTTACTCAGACTTGTGTTTTTCCAAACCCTTAAGGCTTCGGTTAACCCTTAATTAAATCTGTTCATCATGTTGGATTCGTTTTACAATTAAAATTTTTATTGGAATTTTGTAAGTTTTGGACTTTCAATGGAGGTTTCATTAAAAATATCTCGTGTTTTGAAGAGTATATAAAGTTTTGAACGTCATTAGGGTGAGTAAATGGAGACAGAATGTTCATTTTAGGCTGAATTAACCCTTTAATGCACTTTTCTGGTATATTTGTGATGAATTTATGTTAGCAAGCCCTCATTTTTTAAACTTCTTTGATATAGAGACACTTTTTATGATCCAAACAATATGGATAAATTTAAGTCTTGACCTCCTCATGTCCATGTTTTTCTTGTTGAGGATTGCTCAATGTTTCACTGGGAAATGCATCACATTACGTTAGTAAAATGGGTTGAATGTCTTGGCTGGGGCAATAATGGAGTCATTGTTTTAAATATGAAAGATTGGGAACTGAATGGCTGATAGGATTTATTTTTTGTCCTGCAGTCTGAAAAAGTCTTGTCCTTTTGGGTTTTAGCTTTTGATCCATCACTGGACATGACAGAAGAGACCTGTCCTTCAGTGGAAACATTGTCTCTTGTCCGTTTTATATTCCCTGTCCATTAAACATTGATTCAGTTTCCACCAAGGGGTCTTGTTAGAGCCAAGATACTCTGTTTGAAAGATTTAGCTGGAAAATTGTAAAGTTTGAAATACATTTCATATAGATTCTAATGTATCGAGAAGCTCAGCCACATAGTAGGTTTTATTTCTTTGTCTTAACTAAAATCACAAGCCTGAGCTGCAAGTATTTGGACACTTAAACCACATTAAAAATGGTTGAATGCCACTGCGTTAGATAAATTCCAACTGGTTCAGTAAAAACATGTAATTAAAAGAAGTTGATAAACAGTTCAAAATGAACACATTTAATGAATTTAGACACTTAATGGCTGCCAGAAGTGACTTCTAGAATACAACCACTAAGAATGACCTTGCGACTAATTGCAAAAGCAAAAAGCCTCAAAAAAGGGTAGTTAGTTCTGAGAAAAACTCCTGTGGCCTTTGAACACAGATGTCACTTGCTTTGATATTTTGCAAGGACATTTTTTTTTTTTTTTTCTCTCCAGAGACTTTTAACCCTTGTGCTCTGCTGGAAATCTTTTTGGTGCTGATTGGTCATAGGCATCTCAGTTTTAGAATGAAAAAAAAAAAAAAAGTATTGTTTGTGGATCATTTTGACAATATTCACTCAAAAACTGAGGAGCATAAGCTAAGATCAATGGGGCCTATGATCAGTCAGTTCAAAAAATATAGAAAACCTATGCTAATTGAAAGAAAGCAAGTTTGAATACAATATTTGGTGATAATACTGCATAACAATAAATTTATAAGCTGTTTTTGTAGGTGGTCATTTTTGACCGGGAACGCCCCAAGTGTAACAAGATGGGGGGGGGGGGAACATAAAGAAATAAGGAAAAAATAAAATCTTTGAAGAAAAAAAAAAATTCACCTCCAGTCAAAAGTATTTGAACAGTAAGATTTTTAAAGAGGTCTCTTCTTCTCACCAAGCCTGCATTTATTTGATCCAAAGTACAGCAAAAAGACTAAAATTTTGAAATATTTTTACTATTTAAAATAAGTGTTTTCTATTTGAATATATTTTAAAATGTAAAATATAAAAATGAATTTTCAGCATCATTACTCAGGTCTTCAGTGTCACATGATCCTTCAGAAACCATTCTAATATGCTGATTTGCTGTTTAAGAAACATTTATTATTGTTATTACCAATATTTAAAACAGTTGAGTACTTGGAGTCGGTATAATTTATTTTCTTTTAAAATACTTTTATTTAGCAAGGAAGCTTAAAATTGATCAAAAGAAATGATAAAGCCATTTATAATACTACAAAATATTTCTATTTCAGATAAATGCTGTTCCTCTGAACTTTCTATTCTTCAGAGGAACCTGAAAAAATTCTGCTCAGCTGTTTTCAACATAATGTGACTGGAGTAATGACTCATATAGCAAAAAAAAAAAAAAAAAAAAAAAAAAAAAGCAGCTCTGAAACCACAGGAATAAATTACATTTTAAAATATATTCAAATAGAAAACAGTTTTTTTAATAGTAAAAATATTTCAAAAGTTTACTGTTTTTGCTGTACTTTGGATCAAATAAATGCAGGCTTGGTGAGCAGAAGAAACTTTGTTGAGCACAAAACAAGATATTTCAAAGAATGTTGGGAACCAAACAGTTGGTGGTACCCACTGACTTCCATAGTTTGGAAAAAAAAATACTATGGAAGCCAATGGCTACTGTTAACTGTTTGGTTACCAACATTCTTCAAAATATCATCTTCTGTGTTGTGTGGCACTGTGGTTTATGAGGAACGTCTAATAAAAGCTGCTATAGATGTGCCAGCGTGACCTCAGGACAGAATGACATCTAGAGAGAGTGTAATGCAATGCCTGAGCGTTCTTTCTCTATGGTTAGATTCTCTTTTTAGATGTGTTTTTTGAAGTATGCTGCTGGAAAGCTGTTTGTGTGTTTTAACCTCGAGTTTTATTGATCTGTCTTTCAAGATCAGTGAAACACGTTTGTGTTCTTTCATCCTTTCCTGCACAGACCAAGGATGACAAAAACTGTCATATCATACCCTTGGCTCAATGCAAAACCCTGCAGGAATTATAATGATCAAACCTGAGCTTTTTCTTTTTAAGCATGCCACAAGGAGGCGCTATACGCACAGCTATAATGTGCATTCATCCGCTACTAAGCTTCAGTGCATGCAGTGTCTTCTGCGATCACTAGAGCGCACTGCCACGACTTCGCATCTGCGTCCCAGTGCAACCCAATGCATTATTTTTATGCTTCCAAAAAAGACACGCTTTATTGACCTTGCCAAAGGGAAAGCCGACGACAGAGCGGGAACCAGAGCAGTCCCTCTTGGCCATGGTATGGTGTCTTTGTGTCTCGGGCTGTGTATAATTGGAGCATTATCCTCAACACTTGTAAGCGGTTTGTCTCTGTCCAAGGGGACCTTTCATCCTGAATTAACCGCTACTGAGAGAGGAAAAGTCCCTTATTAAAGAAAGAACCTTATGTCTGTCAGATGTTAACTCAATTGCTCTGTCATTAAGCTTGCATGGCAAGTGTGACCAACAAGTCATGTGTCTGAATAATTCATCTTCATTGGTGCACGCCAGTGTGACAGAATTGCTTTTAAATAGGATAATAACTAATACACTGTACTTAAAAGATTACCATGATGCATGTCTAAAAACATGGTGCTTTTTTGTAATTTATAGTGCATGTTATAGAATACATAATGCATAATTGTTGCATTACATTATTGCATTTCAGCAGATTGTTAAAGCACATTCAAATGTTACATTTAAATTTTAAATTGAAATTTTTCTCCTCCCAAAAATTTGAATCTTTTAAGCATTATATAACGTTCTAATAGCTTAATAAAAGTTGTTATAAAGCGTTGTTAAGTGCCAAACCAACAGCAAGAGGGTTTATACAGTATCAGAGGTTAGCTCAGACTTACTAATATGCATGACTGCTCTTTTGTGAGTGTGAGAACCTCTGGCAGATTGAAATCATGTGTGGTTTTTCTCATCTCCCCCTGTCGCCTGTTCTCACTCCTGACTGATGAGATGCAATTGTAAATATCTGCTGGAGACAGTCTGATGTGTGTTTACTCAATGCTCTGCCGAGCTGCAAAGTAAACCATGACATCAAGACTGTGACGTCACAATGTAATCAATATGATGCTGCAGGCGTGATGCTTATATAAGAACAATAAAGCACTGTGGTCTGAAGTTGGTAGCATTGAAAAACTGATGGATTAGCGAATGTTAAATAATGCGTTGATGTAGTTTGGGACGTAACAATGCTTATAGTAACTTCAGTTAAGTCAGAAAACAAACATTTTGGTATGTGTAAAATATATATTTTTTTTAGCATATATAAATATATATATACACTGCTGTTCAAAAGTTTGCGATCAGAAAATTTTTGTCATGTTTTTGAAGAGATCTTTTCCGCTCATCAAAGCTGCATTTATTTGATTAAAAATACTGAAAAAACTGTAATATTGTGAAATATTATTGCAATTTAAAATAGCGGTTTTCTATTTTAATATACTTTAAAATAGAATTTATTTCTGTGATGCAAAGCTGAATTCTCAGCGTCATTACTCCAGTCTTCTGTGTCACATGATCCTTCAGAAATCATTGTACTATGCTGATGTATAATGAATGTTTTTTTTGGGACCTGTGATACTTTTTTTAGGATTCTCTGATGAATAAAAAGTTAAAAACAACAGCATTTATTCAAAATCTTTACTTAAATCTTCAAGTCTTTACTATCACTTTCCTTGCTGAATAAAAGTATTAATTTCTTTCAAAGAAAAAAGAAAGAATTTACTGACCCAAAGCTTTGAAAGGTAGTGTATATTGTTACAAAAGATCTCTATTAAAAAAAAAAAAAAAATCTGTTCTTTTTATTGTTTTATCCATCAAAGAATCCTGATAAAAAGTATCACAGGTTCCAAAAAAAATATTAAGCAGCACAACTGTTTCCAACATTAATTATAAATCAGCGTATCAGAATGATTTCTGAAGGATCATGTGACACTCAGGACTGGAGTAATGATGCTGAAAATTCAGCTTTGCATCACAGGAATAAATTGCATTTTAAAATGTATTAAAATAGAAAACTGTTATTTTAAATTGCAATAATATTTTACAATATTACAGTTTTTTCTGTATTTTAATCAAATAAATGCAGCCTTGATAAGCAGAAAAGACTATATTTATATGCATTTGTAAATTCAGAATTTACTGACCCCAAACTTTGAATGATAGTGTATATTGTTACAAAAGATTTCTATTTAAAAAAAAAAAATAATGTTCTTTTTAATGTTTTATTCATCAATGAATCCTGATAAAAAGCATCACAGGTTCCAAAACAAATATTAAGCAGCACAGCTGTTTCCAACATTTATAATGAATCAGCATATTAGAATGATTTCTAAAGGATCATGTGACACTCAAGACTGGAGTAATGATGCTGAAAATTCAGCTTTGAATCACAGAAATAAATTCTATTTTAAAGTATATTAAAATAGAAAACCACTATTTTAAATTGCAATAATATTTTGCAATATTGCATTTTTTCTGTATTTATAAATCAAATAAATGCAGAAAAGACCTCTTCAAAAACCATTAAAAATCTTACTGAATTTAGCTTTGCATCTCAGGAATAAATTACATTTTAAAGTATATTAAAATAGAAAGACACTATTTTAAATTGCAATAATATTTCACAACATAACTGTATTTTTAATCAAATAAATGCAACCTTGATAAGCAGAAAAGACTACTTTTATATGCATTTGTAAATTCAAACCGCTGGACCTTAATATTTGCATGTGAATTAATTAGTCTGTTAACATTGTGTGATGTCTTAATAATTAGTTATTATAAAGTTATTATGAAGTGTTGCCCAAAAGTCTTTCAACCTGAAGTTTGTCTTTGTCAGTAAATGCAACAAGGCAAAGAAAACATATATTCATGCTGAGGAGAAAGGAGAAGAACAAATAAGCTGTATACGGATCCCATTCCAAGTTATTTATTCAGAGGGCAAAGCCAGCAGACTTTGTGTCTCTGGCTTGTGAGCGCTATTAAATTACCGCTGGATGTTTTTAATTACCGCCCATAAATGGAGCAACACAGCCGGCTCAGAGCGCTTCAGTGCTGCTGGGGAGGCCGGCTTCGGTCCCTCCTCGTCCCGGTGGTCTTCCTGTGTGTTTGTCGGTGTGTGTTTATGTAACGTAAGCGTTAGAAAGCGTGCTCTTTTTTAGGGAAAAGCGAGCGTTCGCGCCGTTCCTGCAAGGGAGGAAATAGCTAATAAAACAAGGGTGAAAACGGAGCGAGGGAGAGAAAAGGGGGAAGCAAGGAAAGTGGGACGGGGTGGGAACGGGGCTCTGATCCACTTAATTGCTCTTAAATTAAAAGAGTTTTGGCTTCTTGCGCACTGTGTTTAAGGAGACTTAAACGCAATCCCAGATGTACGGCCGCAAAGCGTCACTCTCACTGGCCCTGCAGGCTGTAATCCGTCTCCTGCGCTGGTGCCATCAGTAATAGCACTTGTCGCCAGTAGAATTGCTGTTAACGTCTCTTTTGAAACCTCAAATCTGGTGCCATATATTTTCTGGAGCTGTGTGTGTCGAATCAGACTGGGCTACTTAAAGTTTGTTTGACCTTATTTTACACACAGGGCCTTTTAAAGCGAACAGAGTCAGTAAATCTCTTGTTAATGTTCGCTATTAGTATATGAAACATTTTTGGTGTCGATATCAGCAGTTTGTCTTTTGTGAGGCGTGACAGACAAATGGACCGGCACGTCAAGTCAATTCGAAGCGCTTTTGATAACGCTCAAAGCGAGACTGAGCCATCAAATGACGTTGTGCTCTGCTTTTGTCAAAAGCTGGACTGCAGAAATGTGCTGTCGCAAGTCATAAAAGTCATCAGGATGGCCTGAATGTACTTTCTCTGTCATCATTTAATCAGCATTGTGTTGTTCCAAACCTACGATGGCGCTTTAGTGCCATGTTCTAAAATTACGAGATTAAAGTAGTAATATTTTGAGAATATAGTCAAAATAAAGAGAATAAAGTAAAAATTACGAGAATGAAGTCAAACTGTTTAGAAACTAAAGTCGAAATGTTTCAAGAATAAAGTTGAAACGTTTCAAGAATAACGTCGAAATTACGATAAAGTCGAAATGTTTCAACAATAATGACTAAATGTTTAAAGAATAAAGTCAATGTTTCGAGAACAAAATTTGAAATGTTTTGAGAGTAAAGTCTAAATGTCGAGAATGAAGTTTAAATGTTTCGGGAATTAAGTTTAAATGTTTCAAGAATAAAGTCAAAATTTTAAGAATGAAGTCAATGTTTCCAGAATAAAATCGAAATTACGAGAATAAAGTCGAAATGTTTTGAGAATAAAATTTAAATGTTTCATGAATAAAATCAAAATGTTTGGAGAATAAAGTCAAAATTTTGAAAATAAAGTCGAAATTTCAAGAATAAAGTCAAAGTATTTTGAGAATAAAGTTGAAATGTCGAGAATAAAGTAGAAATTTCAAGAATAAAGTCAAAATGTTTCGAGAAGTTACGAGAATAAAGTCAAAATGTTTCGAGTATAAAAGCGAAATTATGAAAATAAAGCCAAAATGTTTCAAGAAGTCGAAATTACAAGACTACAAGTTAGTGTTTCGAGAATAAAGTCCAAATTTTGAGAATAAAATCGAAATGTTTCGAGAATAAAGTCAAAGTGTTTAAAGAATACAATTCTGAGAATGAAGTCAAAATATTTTGAGAATAAAGTCGAAATGTTTCAAGAATAAAGTTTTGAGAATAAAGTCTAAATGTTTCGAGAATGTAGGCTAGAATATACTCTCAAAATATTATGACTTTAACCTCGTAATTACTACGTATTCTTTTTTTTTTTTTTCGTGGCACTATAACGCCTTTGTACAAACCTGTAGTAGAACACAAAAGAAGACATTCTAAAGAACACTGGGAAGCTAGTTGTAGTTTCAAATTAAAGTTACATATTACACCTGGATGATGGTGGATTGTTGTGTTCCAGTCCAGAATGACATTTTCTGTGCCTCAGTAACAGGCCGTTCTTCACAGGCTCCAGTGGGACAGCCGTAAACCTGCAGAGGTCGGGCTAGCGGACAAATGTTGTGGTGACAGACTGGCTGTAAAGACAGTTGGTCCCTGTTGGTGCTGTTGTGGCACAAGCTGCAGCAGTAGTCCACAGGATGTAGGACAATACTGGGAAGGAAAGAGGAGGCAGTGAGAATAAGGGACATGAACCTGCCAACCCGTGAAGCCCCGATACAGACAATATCCCTTTGCATGACTTGAGCATTAGAGCTTCATTGAATGCATTACACTTCCTTTAAGAGGCTAGAATCTACTTAACTTCAGTCTCATTGTGTTGTTTGCTTGTTACGCCCAAAAAGGCTCAGTGTTGTGCTTTGTTGTGTTCTGGACTGAGTCAGAGCTACATTTGTAGCAACACAGGGTTACGTATTGTATTAAAGTATTGTAACGAGTGCTGGTATCCACCTTATTTTTTGCCGTAAGAGCTATTTTTAGCTGTACAAAACAGCTCGTTTTGCTGCTAGATATTGCAAATTGGTGTGTCATATTTTTTGATGTATTATCTTAATTATGAACACACTGGGTTAGTGTAAACAGTTTACCGTATACTTCACGTTGTTATTCTTGTTATTTTCCTATAGCTGATAACGAGCCGGAGGTCTCGCCCATGTAGGCTGAAGAATAATGTGCATACTGAAAAAAAGTACCTTTGAAACAACTTTTTCTCTAATACATTTCACACACGGCAAGTAACAATTTAAAAAACATCATACTTTTTCCGCTCATTTCAGTTAATGTCATAAAACTAGCAAGCTAATCCAGAAGCAGTACTGACAATTCGGTGAGTAAACGGTAAAATGCTTATGCTGAAGATGTGAAAAGATGAACAGATGAACCAAATCAATTGAGTCATTACGTTAGAACCGCTTCGTTTGATTCAAACTTGTGACTTTGATCTTTTATTTCAAATTAAATATAAAAATATCAAATTCAAATTAAACGAGCCATTCATTTTTGAATTTCGGCATTACTTATAATAATTTTTAAAAGCATTTGACTTAGATTGGGACTTCAAATCATGTATCGCAAATCATTTGATTTAGATAGAAACAGGTTCATGAATCATTTCACAAATTGAATTATTCAAATCAAATGATTTGCGATTTGAAGTCTCAATCTAAATCAAATGATTCGCAATCCCTGCTGCGAGTCCTGATCTGAAATGATGGTTAGCGAATCATTCAGATTGGGACTTTGGAGCGGGTTTGCGAATCATTTGACTTAGATCGGGACTTCAAATCACGTATCGTGAATCATTTGATTTAGATTGGAACTTCGCTTTCGAGAATCATTTGATTTAGATCGGAACAAGTTCATGAACCATTTCGCAAATTGAATGATTCAAATCAAATTATTCATAATATGCAAATTAGAATCCTGATCTACATCAAAGGATTTGCAGTCTGCCCTCCGAGTCCTGATCTGAAATAATGGTTCGTGAATCATTATTCAGATCGGGACTTCAAAGCATGGATCATGACTCATTTGATTTAGCATTTTTGCGAATCTTTTGCTTTAGATCGGAACTTCGGAGCGTGGATCGCAATTCATGAATCATTTGATTCAGATCAGGACTTCAGTGCACGTTCACAAATCATTTGATTCAGTTCGGGACTTCGGAGCGCATATGGCGAATCATTTGTTTCCAGGATTTCAGAGCAGTTTCGTTAATCTTTTTTTCTGATATTTTTTCTTAAACAGTAGAAAACATTAAACAATTAAAGCAATACAGTTATAAAAACAAAACAAAGTATACACAAATACAAATCCCTTAAAAAATGAACCCTGGTTTTACTATTGTAAAAGTGTAGTATACTTTTTAATACTTTAATAGTAATATTTTGCATGTGCTTCACTTTATTTCTGGCATTTTGTTTTATTAGTACATTTTTATTTATTTTCAGAAGTTTAAACTATTAAACTAAAATGCATGAATTGAGTGCAATAGACATGATGAACAAAGCCAAACAGATGTTTTTTTGCAGAGTATCTGTAATGGCACAGTTCTGTTCTGGAAAAGTGGGCGGGGAGCAGCAGCTCATTTGCATTTAAAGAGACATGCACGAAAACAGCACATTTATGCTTCCACTCAAAATAGGCATTATAATAAATGATCTGTGGGGTATTTTGAGCTGAAACTTCACAGACACATTCTGAAGACATCTGAGGCCTGTATTACATCTTGTAAAAAGGGGCATAATCTCGTTTAAATTCAAATTGCATTCCATTTGCTACTTTTGCTCCATAAACATCCACAACAGGTGAATCTTTCTAAAGGAGCTTGATGGAGCGTCATTAAAATTGTGTTTTTTATTGTTGCATATCGGCTGTATGTATCATTAGGCATATTAGGTTTCATTCATCGTTCATCTGTCTGTTTGCTCTCGAAAGGCTAATGAAAGCTTGTCAGTTTTCTGTTTTGAAAAGTAGAAAAGCGGCCGCAGTGGTGTTTCCTTTGAGGTTTTGGATGACGCTCCTCACCGCTGGAGGGGACGAAGCTCGTCGCGGCTCAGACGAGAGACGGAGCGTGAGTGGAGTCAGGATGTTTCAGAGGCTCCTGTGGCCTTGAGACGCAGCATAGCTCTGACATGAGCTCATGTGTGCGGCCGGTTAGGTCTTTCTCAGCACTGTCAGTGTCCAACAACAGCGTCATCCAGACATGTCCGTGCAGATCGTGCTCGCTTTACATCTCGATTTGCTGACTTATTTCATTGAGGGGTGTATATAAGGCGAGTATTTGACAAACACATTGATTGGGCAGTGATTTCAACTGGATTTATGATGGGTGACCCATACAGCACCCATCACCATTCATCAAGAGTGAATTAATTCATATGCATGATTACAATCAGCTTTTATTATTTTTTATGAGATTTTATGAGGGATGTTCACTCTCTGTGCTTTTATAAAGAATTTATTATTATTATTATTATTATTATTATTATTACATTTTATGCATTTAGTAGACACTTTTATCCAAACTGTCTTAAATTGCATTCAGGGCCATATACATTTTCATTAACAAAATTGCTGGCAAAATAATTAAGTCCAGTATTTTATCAGGCCATGCATTGCCTGATAATCGAATCAGAGACACTGTTTATTCGACAGGACCACTGTTTTTAGATTTAATAGTCAAGTGACAATGTCAGCAGTATTAAGATTATTAGTTTATGTATTTTATCATGTAATTTTTACTATCAATTATTATTACAATTATATTTAATAATTTAGCATTTTATTATAAAAAATTTCATTCTAAATTATATTTTTTTTATTATTATAAATATTTTTTTTATTATTTTACATTTATTTTATTCTAAAATGTAATAATAATTATTATTTTTGTTTGTCTTACCTTTTTACCTTTCTAAATCTAAGGACCAGAATATCATAGAGACTTGAGGTCAATGTTATTTTAGTATTGTTTATATACTATTGAATCAACTATTTTGAATTAACTTTAATTTTTAGATTTTCAGTTTCATTTGAATTTAATTAGTTTAATTTTTAATTATTTTGTTATGCTATGTGGTATGGTTTTTGTTGTCATTTTTTATTATTATTATTATTATTATTATTATTATTAACTATTTAGGCTTCATTTATTTGTATAACCATTTAATTATTTTTTTTTTTCAGTTAGTTTCCAGTTTTACACTGTTAGTATTACCAGTTATGATTTTAGTGCTAACATTTATTTATTTATTGTAATTTTAGTGCAACCTGAATGTATTTTAGTAATTGCCAACATTTCTAATTGTTTTGTTTTTTATCTTATATATATATATATATATATTTTTTTTTTACATTATTTAAAAAAAATGTTTAAAAAGCTTTAGTGTTATACTATGTGTTATGATTCATGTTAGCATTTTTATTATTATTATTATTATTTTCTATTTAAGTTTAATTTATTTATATATCTGTTTTAAGTCTTTTTTTCCAGTTAGTATTTCTGTTTATTATTTTAGTGTTAACATTTATTTATTTATTTATTTATTTATTTATAGGGAGTAATTTTAGTACATTATTATTATTATTATTTTTATATTACTATTTAGGTTTAATTGATTTGTATATTTGATTTTAGTGCAACCTAAATGTATTTTATTTAATTGCCAACAATTCATTTTTTTTTTTTTTTTCATTTTATATTTATATTTTACTTTTAACATTATTTCAGTAACAAAAATGTTTTTATATAGTTTTAGTGTTAGTTGAAAATAACAACCCTGCTTGAGGCTGGCTTTTTTGACTTTCGAGTCAAAGCTACATTAATATCTTAGTGATTGCATTTTAGTTTAATTTTTTGTAATTTTGTTACGCTATGTGTCATTTTTATTAGGTTTAATTTATTTGTATATCCATTTTAGTTCTTTTTTTTTTCTTATTTATTTATTTACTGTGAGTAATTTTAGTGCAACCTAAATGTATTTAGTTAATTGCCAACATTTCAATTTCTTTTTGTTTTTTCATCATATATTTATATTTTATTTTTAACATTATTTTAGTAACAAGTGACAATAACAACCCTGTTTGAGAATGTTTTTTTTTTTTTTGTCTTTTGAGTCAAAACTACATAATATATTAGTCACTGCAACACTCAAGCATCGTTTTTTTTTTCTGAAAATGTAAAAATATGCTATGCAAAACCTGTTATTCCACAGTCAACAGCCAGCAGATGACAAAAAGCTGCGCTGATGCTAAATTCGAGCATGTCGAGCAAACGTTTGTACTGTTTCTTTATCCTCACATGGAAGCAAACACGGATGAAAGGCATCAGAAGGTTTCTTGCTCTCCTAACCCAGCTCCGCTCTGACATGAAATGTATCCCTGATAATGCAAACACTGGGAACAGAGGAGCCAGAAATAACTCCTCACGCAAGATGTGGAAGCGATTAGCACCGAGTCTGTGTGTTTGTGTATGTGCGTTAAAGGCAGTTGTCGGTCGGCAGAGGGTTATGAGCGACGCCAGCGAGCGGGAGGTGTGTGTGTGTGTATGTGGGGGGGAAGTAGTGGGGGTGTCTGGTTTTGTGCAAAAGAACTCATAAAAGTCACATTTGTTAGTGATGCATGAGGAAGTGAAGGCAGCTTTGGCACATGTGTCTGTGGTGCTAAATTAACTGTTAACACAAATAATCAAAGTGCAGGGCCCATTGAGTACTGGCGCCAGTCGAACAGGAGGAGGGGCCCCGGGCTCCGAGACTGTACCTAAAGCGAGGGCGTTGTGTGCGTCCGCTCCCCTCCGCCGCTGATCCCGGATCAGAACTTTTGCAGAATGATATCAGTGTCCCTTCCTGGAAAGGTGGTCGGCCCAGAGCGCCTTTGACTTTCATGGCAGGTGGAGGGCCTTCTCTGTTCCGAGGGACTTTCACAGGATGGAAGTGCTTACAAAACAGGGCCGTCTGCACCTCTGTCAGAGGAAAAGCTCCGTCACACTCCTTCTTTCCAGCTATTGTTGCTCCGGGAGCCGCGGCTCGATTTAGACCGTGGCTTTTGTGCTCGCCGGGCTCGGACAGGCACAGGACGTGGCGTTAGGAAGAGGCGCTCGGATCTTTCTAATCAATGGGGTGTAATTGTGACTCTTCTGAATAACAGATTAGCGCCAATGCTGAGTCAGAGCGCCGACTGTCAAAATGTAGGATGATTACGCAACCAGATTACCCGAAAATAAAATGAATAATTCCTCTCTGAATGCTGGATGTTTCTTTTTTGTTTCTAAGTATTTTGACAGTTAAAACGCTTATCTACACTTTTCTTCATCATTTTTGCTCAGTCTTTTAATCAGATGGTGTTTCGGTGATTTAGTGAATGTTTGAGGTCAGTATGAGTATCAGATTTGGAGAAATTTAGCATTACTTGCTCACTAATGGATCCTCTGCAGTGAATGGGTGCCGTCGTAATGAGAGTCCAAACATCTGATAAAAACATCACAATAATCCACAAGTATCCACACCACTCCAGTCCATCAGTTAACATCTTGTGAAGAGAAAAGTTGCGTGTTTGTAAGAAACAAATCCATCATTATGGTGTTTTAACTTTAAACCATCGCTTTTGGCCCAAATAAGAATCCATAATCTATAATAAAAATAATCCTTAATTGAACAAGCCCATCTTCTGTTGTCTTCTCACATCAAAATCCACAAACATATTTGTTTAGATCTGTTTTGAACTCTTTTTGCTTGTAAACGGTGCTTGATCTGCATGTTTCTCTCCTGATTCAGACTGCTTTTCACTGGAGAATGCAATATTATGCATATTTTATTTGTTGATATTAAAAACATCTTTAATGATGGATTTGTTTCTTACAAATGCACAACTTTTCTCTTCACAAGATGTTAATTGATGGACTGGAGTGGTGTGGATTACTTGTGCATTATTGCTATGTTTTTATCAGCTGTTTTGGCTCTCATTCTGACGGCACCCATTCACTGCAAAAGGATCCATTGGTGAGCAAGTGATGTAGTGCTTTTATTTTAAACAGTATATGTTGCTTTATAACTTAAAATGTCTTTTTGTATCTTGTTTTGAGTCAAAAGTTTTTAATGTTTTTTAAAGAAGTCTTTTCTGCTCACCAAGCCTGCAAAGTAAAAAAGCAAAGCAGTAATATTGTGAAATATTTTTACTATTTAAAATAACTGCTTTCTATTTGAATATATTTTAAAATGTAATTTATTCCTGTGATCAAAGCTGAATTTTCAGCATCATTACTCCAGTCTTCAATGTCACATGATCCTTCAGAAATTATTCTAATATGCTATTTTGCTGTTCAAGATTATTTTGTATTACTATTATTATTATAAATGTTTAAAGATCCAAAGATTTTTCAACATTATACACTATACCATTGACTTTTATTTAGCAAAGATGCTTTAAATTGATCAAGACATTTATAATGTTACAAAAGATTTCTATTTCACATAAATGCTGTTCTTCTGAACTTTCCATTCATCAAAGAAACCTGAAAAAAATCTACTCGGCTGTTTTCAACATAATAATAAATGTTTTTTTGAGCAGCAAATCAGAATATTAGAATGATTTCTAAAGGATCATGTCACTGGAGTAATGATGCTAAAAATTCAGCTTTGAAATCACAGGAATAAATTACATTGTTAAATATATTATAATAGAAAACGGTTATTTTAAAAAGTAAAAATATTTCAAAATCGTATTGTTTTTTCAGTATTGTGGATCAAATAAATGCAGCCTTGGTGAGTTTCTTTAAAAAAAAAAAGAGAGAGTTTGTGGCCACTCTATATATTGAAACTCTGGGCAACATCACACACAACCTGCTCTAATAATGTCACATTTTTTAATGTGCTGTATAAATTATGGCCAGGCTAGAATCTCTCCTTGTGGACACAATATTTTTGTTCTTATTTTAAGACTGGAAGAAACTTGCAAGAGGTCAGATTAGGAGGAGCGAGTGCATCAGTCATGTCTGAGGGCAGATTTTGGGTCTGGGTCAGTTTCCTGTGTCTGGACGGCCCCACACCTCATTTGTAAAGAGAGTCAAGTGGCTCCAAACCCAGTTAGGCTGTGACGTTACAGTCTTTCTGTAGTCTGATAGATTAATGGTATTGACCTATATGTTAGTCTGGTATTTTGTATAGTTTCTTTTCATATAGCTAGTACTTACTGGAAAGTTTTCAAATGAATTTCACTCTAGAAGTTCTTAGTTTTGTAATGCAACACATATATAACCTTCATCAGTGAGTCACAACAAAGAGTTTCTTTCACAACATTACACAAGCATATTTAAATGTATTGAAGCATACTTCAATGCTGTTTAGAAAGTAGATCGATCTATCTATCTATCTATCAGGTCTGGGTTCTCATTTTTATGAAACAATATCGATCCAAAGAATCGATTAGTCTAGCCTGTTTTCAGTTAGCCTAACGAACGGAACATTATACCACTCCTCACATCCAATAAATCGCAAAAAGCTTTGTGTTTTGTTACTTTTGATATGAAACAAACTCTCAGATTTCAAATTCTGTCAATTTGATTACAATATTCAAACAACAAATGCCGTTTTGGCGCTGTTTAAACGGATCGCTTTCGCGCCTCAGTTCAAGAGAAGCGGAAGTGGTACGTGAACTGATCGTCTCCTCCACTTCAACAGCGGTTTCAACAAGAAGTAAACATGAATAAACATCGGAAGGTATGTTAAAAGAAAGAATACAACTTACCGAAATCTGTATCCTGTCTCATGTAATCGCTCAATCAATGTTTCAACCGCGGAAAGACGTCAGTATAACAGCTTGTAAACAATAAGTGACGTAAGGTCACATTTACCTCAGAAAAAAAAAAAAACATTCGGTGACCAAACTGTTAGTCAGCTAGAAAAATGAAGGAGGACTTTTCTAAATATATCCACCATATAACATATTCATTTTAATTTTTACTGTTGGATATAAAAAAAAATGTAGTAGAAAAAAACTTAATTGAGTGTAAATTTAAGTATTTAGAAATCAGTTAATTTTAACGTTCAATATTATAGTAATGTAGTAGGCTACCAGCTGACTCTCATGTTTGTTTTACAGCATTAGTTTTTTTTTTACTTTTGGCATGTACTGTACCTGATATATATCCAAAATAATCAAAATCAAATCGAATAGTGAAATTTGTGTCAAAATCTACAGTTAAGGGCCAAAAGTTTACATACACCTTGCAGAATCTGCAAAATGTGAATTATTTTACCAAAATAAGAGGGATCATACAAAAAAAATGCATGTTATTTTTTATTTAGTACTGACCTGAATAAGATATTTCACATAAAAGACGTTTACATATAGTCCATGAGAGAAAAAAATAGCTGAATTTATGAAAATGACCCTTTTCAAAAGTTTACATACACTTGATTCTTAATACAATGTTGTTACCAAAATGATCCAAAGCTGTGTTTTTTTTTTTTTTTTGTTTGTTTTTTTTGTTTGTTTAGTGATAGTTGTTCATGAGTCTCTTGTTTGTCCTAAAAAGTTAAACTCCCTGCTGTTCCTCAGAAAAATCCTTCAGGTCCCACAGATTCTGTTTTTTTTTTTTTTCAGCATTTTTGTGTATTTGAACCCTTTCCAACAATGACTGTATTTTATGTGAAATGTCTTATTTAGGTCAGTGCTAAAAAATAGCATGCATTTTGTATGATCCCTCTTAATTTGTAAAATAATTAACATTTTGCAGATTCTGCAAGGTGTATGTAAACTTTTGACTTCAGCTGTATCTATCCTAAACTAATTAAATATCTTAAAACCTTCAAACCAGACTTTCTCAAGCCAACAAACTTTCATCTAGTTTTAAATAGTGTTTGAATTTGAATTACATATTTGATGTCATAACTTACTCCACCCAGAAAGCCAAAAATACATTTATGTCATGACAGACTTAAAAGAAGCATATGCTTGTGCATAAATTTCAACAATGTTTAGTGAATGATATTATGACATCATATTGGAATTTGTTCAGATCATTTCACCTGTTATTTTGGTATTATTTATATACTATTATAATATTCATTAATATTTGGAATTCACTTTTATTTTAATTTAAATTTTAGTTTAAATTTGAGCAATTTTGCTGTGTCATTTTTATTCGTTGTTTTAATATTTCTATCTAGTTTGAGCTTGTTATTTAAGTTTTCATTTTAGTAATTTCAGTACTTCAACTTGCTTCACTTCATTTTCTTGGGAAGTTTTTAAAGTTTTAATCCAGTACTTATATTTTTGCATTGATTTAGCTGAGCAGGATGTGTGGCATTTCTATCCTCAGATGTTGTGTTCTCTCACGGCAGCTCTGGCCAGTAAAAGCAGGTCTTTCACCGCAGTGCGGTAACAGTGAATTCAGGCACTACATTGATGTAGAAAGTGAGTTTCAGAACAATGTGCTGAAAAAGGCAAATTATGCTGCAGCGCTCTGTGACATCAGTGCAAAAACAGTTTGGCTCCCCCGATACTCCCCGTTTCCCATGAAGCCTCAGAAAGTGGGCAGCAGTCTGCACTTGCCTGGCGCCACAGTCATCATGCATGTCAGTCATTTGCGAAAGTTTCTGTTTTCCTTAGAGGATGAGCTAAGCTCCTCCTTTAGCCCTAACGATTTATTTTAGGCTCTGCCGTCCAAGACTAAATTCTCCCCCCAAAATACACACGCACACACACACTACCTTCCTTCAAATCAGCGTTTACCTTGGCCTTGTTGTTTCAATGCGAACCAATCGGCTGAGCCGCTGTATGGAATGTCCCATGAGACTCTGCCTGCTTTCCCAATAGAGCCATTCATTCTGAGGACACAAGCGCAACATCTGGTTTCCATTAATCCTCATACAATAGTTCTCATCCAGCCTCAACGCTGCTTACTAGGACAAGTGGGCATCCAGTAATGTTTGAAAGTCTCTCCATTATAGTCATCAGCTGCGATAACCAGTTAGAAGTGACTGAGACCTCCTACACCACCTAATGTTTGAGTGTTAACCTGGTTATAATTGAATGTGATATCTGTTTTAAGAACGCTGACCAGAAAAATCGTGCTAGTACTGACAGATGTGAAGGAATACTACAGGTGTTGTACGAGAACCTTGGGATGTATTATAAGAGTATTGACACACTTTCAGAAAGCCAATGATTTCCATCTGCGAAAGCTTTTAAACAAGATCCAGGAATCTGAGATAGCAACTTCTCTCCTGTTATGACTTCACGGGATTTACTGTAATGCAGGATTACAGTGCTTTTTTTTTTAACAGGTTTTGTTTCAGGATTCTGATTACACATTGGACCCATGTTGGAGAGTGGTAATTTTACATTAAAAATGAATATATTGAAATAATAATTACAATTATTAACATAATATTACTTACAGAAACCTATATTTCATGATTATGTAAAATAATTAAAATATTAAATACAATAAAAATAAGTTAATTAATAAGTTACATATAATTCAAAATATTTAACCAATTTTCCATATAGATTTAATTACATTTTAATGTAATATTACATATACATTATTTTTAATACAACGAGTTTAAATATATTTAACTTATTTTTATTTTAATTAATATTTTAATTATTTTCAGTGATATTTATGTCATATATCAGCTTCTGTAAATATTATGTAAACAAAGTGGGACAGTGACAAAATGATTTATTGTACATATATGTAATATATACTAATTTATGTTTTTTTTATTTTGATTTCAACTAACATTTTAATTCTTTTTTAATGTAATATTTATAATATGTAATATCGCAGAAACCTATATTTCATGATTATGCAAAATAATTAAATAAAATAATACGTCATTATGAAGGTACATACAATTCAAAATAACCAATTTTTCATTTAAATAAATGTAATTTTAATGTAATATTACATATATTATTTTCATACTTCTTTTTATTTTAATTAATATTTTAATTATTTTCAATGATATTTATGTCATATATCAGCTTCTGTGAGTAATATGTTAACAAAGTGGGACAGTGGCAAAATAATTTATTGTACATATATAATATATATATATATATATATATATATATATATATATATACTATATATATATATATATATATATAACTTATTTTATTTATTTATTTAATACTTTAATTATTTACAAAATATATTCATTACATGTAGGTTTCTGTAAGTAATATTATATTCATAATTTTAATTATTGTTTTAATACATATTCATATATTTTTTTAGAATTGTAACAAAAATTAATTACAAATATTTTATATACATATATAATATTCATCTCAGAAATTTCCCATACTTAACACATTTGTTTATTTTTCCTTCAAGTAAACTTGCATGTATTCTGAGTTATATTTTCTATTATGTGTAGTTTTATTCATATATTTTGTGAATGAGAGTATGTCATACGACCTGTCTATTTTAGTATCGATATCATTTGTCTAATGATGAATTTGCACCAGATTCCTGTGGAGTTTGATTAGATGCTTGACATCAACAACAAAATATGTAACCTTTAGCTGCATTTTAATTAACTTTCCTTATGATAATGACATTGTCATCTGAAACTTGCCCCAAATAAGTCTCTTAGATAAATTTGGCAGCTATAAACTGACACAGCACATTTTATAACTCATTCTGAGCAGAAATGATAAATTGATGTGTCTCCAACAGCACAATTTAAATGCATTTGACTTTCTACAGTACGTGAACATGATACATTTCAGTTTTTTTACTTAGTGGGAACTTCTGGAGTTAAAGCAGAAACCTTGTAAATATATAAGAGAAAGAAAATTTGTCTCTGCCTCTCTCGGTTTTTCAAAGTCAGATCAAAACAAAGCTTTGGCCCAAGTTCTTGCTGAAGTTGCACCTAAAAATCTAAATAGCCTGTAATTATGAATGAGGACCTGACACCGAGCCGCTGCGAGTTGGATGCCTATAAAAGGAATCGGTCGATTTCAGCTCAGCCTGCATGGTCATTACTTGTTCTTATTCTCTTCATTTTTATGTCACGTTGTGCCCCTTTGCTCTTTCTGTGGCTGAGTCACATTATAATGACTTTTGCTGTGTGCATTTGTGTAAAGGTCAAACAGCCTTGTTATATTACCTGAACGAATCAGATAATCATTAGTATTATATCTTTCGTGTTTAGTATTAATGTGACTCTCATAGATTATTTTGACATGTATGCTTGTTTGTTTACAAACAAAGCATTTAAAGCTATATATATTTATTCATCTATATATATAGATCTAGTGTAAGGCTAAAGCTAGCCTAATGTTAGTGTAACTATAACTATGCACATCATAAACCTGCCTTTGTAGGAGATTATATGAATCTGAAAACAAATAACCCATTCTATAGAGCCTCTAAAGGGACACAGTTAGCTGCTTTCTAGTGGTAGCCTATTACATTACAGTACATAATATTTCACTCGCCATAAACAGAGTAAAGAGAGATGACTGATAGGACGATAGCGAATGATTTGCAGATCCTGAGCACCACTGACAAACATCTAATCTTGTAAAATGTCTGGTAAATACTGGTGGTCCGTAGCATAAATAGAGTATGCGTGATTGCGAATCTTGAAAGTGAAAGTAAAAAGCAAGTGCGCATTCAAAAGCGAATGCCACGCATATTAATAACGGCTCCCTGATGCATGCAATTTATATAAAGTATAATTAACCAACAATATAATTGCAAGAGAAAGCACTGAAATATATTTTTCCCTCCCATTTCGGATGTATTTCCTTTGGTATGGAAGCCCGTTTCTGCCATGAATAAAAAATTAAAAAGGTAATTGCAACTTTTTATCTCACAATTCGGACTTTTTTCTTGCAATTGCAAGTTTACATCTCGCAATTCTGAGAAAAAAGATACAAACTTGCAATTCTGACTTTTTTTTCTCATAATTGTGAGATATAAACTCGCAATTGCATGCTATAAAGTCACAATTGTGAGACATAAACTCGTAATTTTAAAAAATAGTCACAATTCTAAGGAATAAAGTCAGAATTGCAAGATATAAACTCGCAATTGTGACTTTTTTTTCATAATTGCAAGTTTATGTCTTGCAACTGTGACTTTTTTCCTCAGAATTGCATGATACAAACTCGCAATTCTAACTTTTTTCTTATTGTGAGATATAAACACGCAATGGCGTGTTCTTCAACAATTGTGAGAATTGCAATTCTGAGAAATAAAGTCACAATTTATATCTTGTTTATATCTTGTTTATATCTTGCAATTCTCACTTTATTTCTCACAATTGTTAGAAATGAGCTCGTAATTCTAAGAAATAAAGCCAGAATTGCAAGATATAAACAGTTGTGACTTTATTTCTCAGAATTGCATGTTTATATCTCGTAATTGTGACTTTTTTCTCAAATTTGTGTGATACAAATTCTGACATTTTTTCTCATAATTATGAGATATAAACTCACAATTCCGAGAGATAAAGTTGCAGTTCTGAGAAATAGTTGGAATTGCGTATTTATATCTCACAATTGTGACTTTTTTCTCATAATTGTGAAATATAAACTCGCAATTGTGTGTTATAAAGTCACAGCTGTGAGAAATAAACTTGCAATTCTGAAAAATGAAGTCCGAATTGCAAGATATAGACTCACAATTGTGACTTTTTCTTTTCAAAATTGTGAGATTTTAATCTCGCTAAAAAGTCAGACTTGTGAGATAGAAACGCACAATTGCAAGAAAAAAGTTATTGCACTTTTTTTTTTTTTTTTTTGCAATTCCGACTTCTCACAATTGTGAGTTTAATGCAATTCTGAGAAAAAAGACAGAATTGTGACTTTACATCTTGCAATTCTGACTTTATAACACAATTGTGAGTTCATTTTTGAGAGCGAGTTTACATGTCAGAATTCTGACTTTATAACTCGCAATCTCACAATTCTGAGAAAAATAAAAATTTCCGAGTTTGTATCATGCAATTCTGAGAAAAAAAGTCACAATTGCAACATGTAAATTCGCAGAAAAAAAAGTCAGAATTGTGAGATAAAAAGTTGCAATTACCTATTTTTATTTTTTACTCAGTGGCGGAAACGGGCTTCCATACTGTAGTGGTTTCGTAGTACATGTCATTTCCTTACCGAACACGGTATTCGGATTTTGGGCACATTCCTAATTGCTAGGTTGTTTTGGGTGGTTGTTATGTGGGTAGTTACTGGTCCAAGTCAAGAGTCCAGCCCAAGTCTGGTATATTGTTCTGGCCACTCCTTCAGTGATTTTTTTTTTTTTTTTTTTTTTTTGCCATTTTTGTCATCCAACGTCCAAAAGTCATTCCGATGGCTTAAAAAAACTTCTCTGACTCAGTTCTGGGAATGATATTCTTGCAGCTCTTATCTTAAGAAGCAAAACCACAGCCAGAGATTGTAATCCAGAGGCCCGTCTGCTGTAACCTCTTTCATACTTGAACTCTATTGCTATTTGAGTGTTTTCTCTCCCAGTGCTGTTGAAATGAATGTTTCTTAGAAGGACTGTGATTCCAATTTTTGTGTTTCAGTTTCACAACAACTAAAGTACACATTTTAGTAATGTACAACATGCAATTATGTGGCTACTCATCATATCAGCCATCATTTTTGCCCTTTATAGTGCATATTTTATTCTAAAAACTGTTTTTGTATTGTAATTTATGATGTGGATATGTTGTTTCTGTTAGTGGCAGATGATCATATTTCGCAATTGTTATTTATTTAGTGAATGTGTAAAGTGTCTTGGCATGCTGTAAATCATGGGTTAAGAAGATCACCTATTGGAATCTATGTGAGCGCTTAGCATTTGACCTCTGACCCCTGAGAATGCTAGTTTACAGCTGGTGCAAGCACAACATTTCTATATTTATGTACAACAAAACTACAAATCATTTTGGTTATATTTACACTTAAATTCATGCATCTAGCATTTGCAAACTGGGTAATCCATGTGAAAAATTGTAGTTGACATTACATTAAGTATTTTTGGTAATATCATTGGACTACTTTTTGATTACTTTTAGATTACTTTTGACCTTTATTAACAACATGAAGGTTTCCCAGACTGGGGTTGGTGATTTTTAATTGAATTAATTATGAATAATTTATTGTCATAGTGTGATTCTGTGAATCTGATGACGTAATCCAGATCACATGTAATCAGTAGATACACTATCAGTCAAAAGTTTTTGAACCGTAAGCTTTTTAATGTTTTTTTTTAAAGAATTCTCTTCTGCTCACCAAGCCTGCATGTATTTGATCCAAAATACAGCAAAAGCAGTAATATTGTGAAATATTTTTACTATTTAAAATAACTGCTTTCTGTTTGAATATATTTTAAAATGTGATTTATTCCTGTGATCAAAGCTAAATTTTCAGCATCATTACTCCAGTCTTTAGTGTCACATGATCCTTCAGAAATCATTAAAGACTTTCGTAATGTTACAAAAGATTTCTGTTTCAGATAAATGCTGTTATTCTGAACTTTCTATTCATCTTAGAAACCTGAAAAAATTCTACTCAGCTGTTTTCAACATTATAATAATTATACTTTTTTTTTTTTTTTTTTTTTGAGCAGCAAATCAGAATATTAGAATGATTTGTGAAGGAGTAATGATGCTAAAAATTCAGCTTTGAAATCACATAAATTACATTTTAACATATATTTAAATAGAAAGCATTTATTTTAAATAGTAAAAATATTTAAAAATTTTACTGTTTTTGCTGTGCTATGAATCAATTAAATGCAGGTATAGTGAGCAGAAGAGACTTCTGTAAAAAACATTAAAAACTTTTGACTGATAGTGTATATGTATGTGTGTATAGTAGTATAGCTATTCGATAGGTGTATTTTAATTAACGTAATCTCTTACTTTTTGTTTTGCCAGGTATACTCAGCCCACACAAGCACTCAGTAGATCACTACATACGTCACGGTTACATATCCGCAATCCATTAAGCAAAAACGCAATTACACCGACATCCACATACACCCCAGACACCGTGCAAAACACTGGCGCAGTAAATTCCATTTTTACCATTTCACATCCAGCGCAGTGGAAAGAGATACAGGCGGCCAATTAGTCGTCATGATCTAATGGCCGACCATCACAAAAGAGCACATTTAGCTCTCAATGGCACAATTAGAGAGCTCATGGCGAGCTGTTAAGGTCAGGTTGGTGTGAGAGGCAAGTGTTTTATAGGTCATTTGGGAGCAGGGGCTTGGAGACGGGCTCACAGTGGGGGCCGGCGGAGCGGCTTGTAAACGTGACAGAGTCTGCCGCCAGGGCTGTGCCACACAACAGGCCTGCTTTTCACAGCATGCAGTGTGGAATGCGTGTGTGCTGGGGGTGAAGGGGTGAGCAGAAGTCACAGAAAGGGCAGAGGAGATGTGCTTCGAGGGGGGAGAGAACAAGAGAGAGTGCAGCTTTACCATCAAAGCCGCCTTTGAACGACTGCTCTGTGCTGTCAGATGATTCTGAGTCACTATCAGACCCTGCGTAAAGACATTTACCCCCCACAGTCGCTCTGAAAATGGGTCTGTGCGAATAGTCGTGTGTGACAGATTTAAAATACTTATTTGTGAGCTAATCAGCATTTAAAAAAAACTATCATATATTAGTAATGCTCTATGCACATACAATGTTTTTGATGGCTTTTTGATGATATCATGCACAAAAATGGCAAAGCTGGCTGAAATGGTGCTACACTGATTTTAGGTCTAAGAGGTGGAAATTTTTAGTATATAACATGATAAAATAAACATTTTTAAGTAAAGTTTAATAGCTGGAATTGCCAAAGTTGTTCAGGTTAGTGACATCAAATATTTAAATCATATTCAGAATTCACAGCATGCAGTGTAAACTAAATATTCACTATAGTGGAATTGCATTTACTGAAATTGTAATCCCAACAATCAGTAGGTTTTACTTTTGGGTTGATCACAAAGTCTACACATAATCTTTTATTATTTAATAATAAACCTATATTAATTAATTAATTAATTTTTACTATTGTAGTTTTTATCTATTTTACATTTATTTATTTATTTTATAATCATTTATTTAATTTTGATATTATATTATGTTTTATTTTATTTCTATATAATTTTATTATTTCATTTTTATTTATTATATTTAGTTATATTTGTTTATCATTTTGCTAACACTTTACTTAAAGCCTTTATATACAGTTGAGGTCAAAAGTTTACATACACCTTGCAGAATCTGCAAAATGTTAATTATTTTACCAAAATAAGAGTGATCATACATTGCATGTTATTTTTTATTTAGTTCTGGCCTGAATAAGATATTTCACATAAAAGACATTTACATATAGTCCAAAAGAGAAAATAATAGTTGAATTTATAAAAATGACCCCGTTCAAAAGTTTACACACACTTGATTCTTAATACTTTGTTACCTGAATGATCCACAGCGTGTTTTTGTTTTTTTTTAGTGATAGTTGTTCATGAGTCTCTTTTTTGTCCCTTTGTTGTTCTTCAGAAAAATTCTTCAGGTCTTACATATTCTTTGGTTTTTCAACATTTCTGTGTATTTGAACCCTTTCCAACAATGACTGTATGATTTTGAGATCCATCTTTTCACACTGAGGACAGCTGAGGGACTCATATGCAACTATTACAGAAGGTTCAAATGCTCACTGATGCTTCAGAAGGAAACACAATGCATTACAAATCGGGGGTGAAACTTTTGAACTGAATAAGGATGTGTACATTTTTCTTATTTTGCCCAAATATTATATATTTTTTCTCATTTAGTATTGCTTCAGAAGCTACAGAAGATACTTAGATGTTACCCAGAAGTCAAAATAAGCTGAATTTACCATGATCTTCAAATTCAAAATGTTTTTCCTGTGGTTGTCAGATAAACTCGCCAAAATAGTACATGTAAAAACAAAACAAAAATTGTGATTAATCTCTCCAAATGTCAGTCAATTAAACCCTTACTGTATTAGTAGATGGGTTTGGGCCAAAATAAGCACCAAATGGACTTGCCTTGACTAGCCTATCATGGCGGTATTACCAGTTGAGATTATTGGAGTATAATGATATATGAATATAATCATCTAGTAGCATAATATCACTAAACTGACTCCTTCACTGTATCACCACAGTGAATTTGTAATGGCACCACAAATAATGCAACACGTTCCTGTTCATCAGCGGCTGTATGCATGACTTACTTTATTGCCAGCGTTAAACAGCGCTAAGGATCATGTATGGAAGTAAAAATTCTTGGGATTGTCATGGCCAAGGGATAATAACCGGGAGAGGTGTACAATTTGTACGAGCAACAGGGAGTCGGGTTTATGACAGTGCTGCTTTCCTCAAGCCATTACAGTCTGGTTTTATAAGCATCTTAATGGAGCATAACTGGATCCTTAGCTGGAGGTAATTGCTATTATTCATGTTGAATAGTTTATTGTTAGGGACTGTTGGTCAGGACGGTGGTAACAATGCGACATTGTGAGGTGATACATCTCCTAGATGGGTAAAGAGATTAGATTTACATTGCAGTGTTCAGTACGATCACAATAATAATCAGAGCCTGTAGAGATATTCTTTAATATTGTTTTTTGAAAGTCTGAATTCAAGAAAATGAAAAGAAATTCAAGAAATTCAAGAAAATAAACATTTCTAAATGTAAAGAGATGATTTAAAAAGAAATGTTGCACTAGTCACTTACGCAAATCGTAAGGTGAGAAGTTTCATCCATCCTACTAAGAATGGTTGAATGTAACTTTCTACTAATTGTTTCAAACTGAAATTAATATGTTTAATAGATCTGATGCCAAAAACCAAATTCAGCGATTTCCAAAAATGTGCATCCTTGAATCCTGGAAAAGGTCAATGAGATTGTTGGATTTGACCAGCATTAGTCATCTTACTGTAAAATATGCATCACATGGTCGAGTCTGGACCACAACCAGATCCAGGCCAGATCATCTCTGACTGCTTAGACACATAGTATGATTTGTTACATCCACATTCTTAAAAAATTCAAGTTCCAAAAGGGGTTTTCACAGCGAATGTCTTAGAAGAATCATTTTTGGTTCCCCAAAGAACATCTAAATAATCTAAAGAACTTTTTTCAAATCTTAAAAAAGGTTCTTCATGGAATCATAGATGCTAAGTAGATAAGTAAAGTTTGTGAACAAGCTTTGAAATTGGATTGAGTAAGCCTAGCCTGAAAGTTTAAAGCAGTTGTAAAAGCTTGTGGTTTGAAAGTTTAGATAATGTTGATTGCATGTTGTTAGCATGATTTACCACATTGTTAACGTGATTTAAAGTCTTGCTAGCTTGTTTTTAGCATGACGAGCATGTATGTTATTAGCATGATTAGCATATTGTTAACATGTTAGCATGTTTCTACCATGATTACCATGTTGTTAGCATGTTTCTAGCATGATTAGCAAGTTGGTAAAGTGATTTTAACATGTTGGTAGCATTTTGCTAGCATGATTAGCATGTTGCTAGTGTGATTTTAACATGTTATCATGATTGGCATGTTTTAAGCATGATTGGCATTATGTTCACGTTTTTAATATGATTCAGATGTTGGTAACGTTGTTAGCATGTTTCTAACATGATTAGCATGTTGCTAGCATAATTTTAGAACAATTAGCATTCTGTTAGCATGACAGGTTAAACATGTTGTTAGCATATTGCTAACATGATTAGCATGTTGCTAGCATAATTTTAGCATTATTAGCATGTTGCTAGAGTTATTTCAACATGTTTACCATTTTGTTAGCATTTTGTTAGCATGATTAGCATGTTTTCAACATGATTAACATGTTTCCAACATGATTAAGAATTGGTAGCATGTTTCTAAATGATTAGCATGTTGCTAGAATGATTTTAACATGTTTATCATTTTGTTAGCATGTTGTTAACATAATTTTTAACATGATTAGCATGTTGTTAGCCTGTTTCTAGCATGATTAGCATGTTGGTAGGATGTTTTTAACAAAATTAGCATATTGCAAGCATGATAGGTTAAACATGTTGTTAGCATTTTGCTAACATGATTTACATGTTGCTAGCATCATTTTAGCATTATTAGCATGTTGCTAGAGTGATTTCAACATGTTTCGCATTTTGTTAACATGTTGCTAGCATGATCAGCATGTTTCTGACATGATTAACAACTGGTAGCATGCTTCTACATGATTAGCATGTTGCTAGAGTGATTTCAACATGTTTAGCAAATTTGTTAGCATGTTGCTTAGCATGCTTTAGCATGATTAACATGTTGTTAACATGTTTTTTAACATGATTGGCATGTTGATAGCATGATAAATATGTTGCTAGCATGATTTTAACATGTTCAGCATGTTAACATGATTAGCATGTTGGTAGCATGTTTCCACCTTGATTAGCATGTTGCTAAAATGAGTTTAACATGTTTAACATTTTGTTATCATGTTGTTAACATAATTAACATGTTTTAACACGATTAGCATGTTGTTAGGCTGTTTCTAGCATGATTAGCATGTTGGTAGCATGTTTCTAACAAGATTAGCATATTGCTAGCATGATAGGTTAAACATGTTGTTAGTATATTGGTAACATGACTAGCATGTTGGTAGCATGATTTTAACACATTTAGTATGTTGTTGGCATGTTGCTAGCATGATTAGCATGTTAACATATTTTTTAACATGATTAACATGTTGTTAGCATGTTGCTGGTATGTTTTTAACATGTTGTTAGCATGATTAGCACATTGCTAACATTTAGCATGTTGTCCTAGGATAGTCATTAAGATTTGCTAGCGATAGACAGCTTAAACACTCTACAAGTTGTAATGTACAAACGTTTTGAACCCCTCAATGAAAGTTTATGGGGCTTTTCGTAGTTTTGACCGTCTGTTTAACGAAAATCATAAGTCTGCTCAGTTAGAAAAGATATAGCAGCCAAGTCGGACCAGTCTAAAGGTCTAACCCGAGTTTGGTGGTTTTAGTTTGAAAGCTCTAGTAGGAGATGCATTTTAAAATTTAGTCTCATAAGAAGCAGCTTAAATAGTAGATCAGCAAGTTGGCTTTTTCAACTGAAAGGTTCTTTGAGGAACCAAAAATGGTTCTTCTACACCATCACTGTGAAAACACATGTTTTCGCATGCAGGTGCAGCATCAGCCATCTGTAGGAAGTAGATCTGGCAGTGGAGGAGTTTGTTTCGGTGCTGATATCTGCTTTTTATCTCTCTCTCAGTTCCTAATGCTTTGATCGGGTTGCCAGCATCAAGAAATCATTCAGAGGTTGGCGATCAGTTTCTTCCACATTCTTCATGTAGTACACCTGCTTCATTCACCGCTTGCATATAGCAGAACATATGATTTATTCATGAAAATCATCAAATGTAGCAGCTTCAGGCATCACTGCTGCTTCAGACACACTTTTCCAGTATTTACCAAACACTCAATCACATGCTGCAACCACACACACACTGCTGAAGAACATTCCTCTCCGAGCAGTGTGTGAGATTTGTGGTGTGGCCGAATGTGTGTGTGTGTTATATATAGAGGGGAAGAACAGGAAGAATCAGTGTGTTTGTGTGAGTTACGAGGGCCGGGGTGTTGAGATATGCTCCTGAGAGTCTCAGGATAGACACACGGTGTTTGTGGATTGGAGGGAGAGGGGAGGAGGGCTGTGTGTGTATGGGATGGTTTGGGAGCAGAGGGAAGGCTGGTGGTTTGGTCCAGGAGACTGTAAGTCATTGTGGCCGGCCCTCACGAGCTCTGGGTGGCAACGATGCTTGAGCCCGAGACATTCATCAACCTGCCCGAGTCGCCCGCCGTACTGGAGCCACATCGGCCGCTCGCGCTTTCAGACACCCCACCCCACCCCACAGCCCCCCCCAGAAAACTTTTCTACTCTTACACTCGCTTTTGCACTTATGTTATTAAAAGTTTCTTTCTTTTCCTTACTTTCCAGAAAAAAAGGACAAGGACAAATGAATGTGTTGTGGTTATACTTTCTTTTCTTAGTTTTTTCTGGCACCTTTTCTTTCTTTTTCACTTCCACTTCTTATTGTTTTCTATTGCTTTCCTTTCCTGTTCCATTCCAGTTCCTTTCATTTCCTTTTTCTGTCATGCCCCATTCCTTTTCTTTTTCTGTACCTTTTATTTCATTTTAAGACACTTTCTGAACATTATTTTTCATCTTTTCTTCCTTCCCTTTAACTTTCCTTTACTCTTCTTTCACGTCGACACTCTCTGTTTTCATTCTTTTCTACATTCCTTTTTCCAGTTTTATTTTATTTTTCACCTCAACACTTCATTGACCTTTATCCCTTTAGATCTTCCTTTTTTCCCTTTTATTTCCATTTTCTTTTCCTATTAATTTTCCTTTTTTCATTTTCTTATACATTTTAAACTTTTCTTCTTCTTCTTCTTTATTTAAATTTCCCTTTTCTATTAATTTTCTTTTCTGTTTCTTTCACATCTACATTTTCTGGATCTTCATCCATTTCCATCTTCATTTTTTTTTTCCATTTCCTATTAAACTTCCTTTTTCATTTTCTTATACATTTTTAACTTTTCTTTTTTTCCTTTTTATTTCCATTTTCTTTTCCTATTCTTTTTTTTTCCTATTTTTTCTCTTATCATTTCTTTTCAATTCCCTTTTCAATTCCCTTTTTTTTATTTTACTATAAATTTTTTACTTTTTTCTTTCTTTTTTTTCTATTTTTTTCTTTTTTTGATTTCTGTTTCCTTTTCCTATTCATTTTCTTTTCGGTTTCTTTCACATCTACACTTTCTAGATCTTCATCCTTTTCCATCTTCATTTATTTCCTTTTCCTATTCATTTTTTCCTTTCTCATTTTTTTTTCCAGTTCCTATTAAATGTCCTTTTTTTATTTTTCCTATACATTTTTAACTTTACTTTTCTTTGTTTTTAATTATTTTTTTCCTTTTTCTATATTATATTTTATATTATATATTTTTTTCTATATTATATTTTACTATTTTCTTTTCTGTTTCTTTCACATCTACACTTTCTGGATCTGCATCTTTTTCCTATTCATTTTTTTCTTTTCTCATTTTCTAATAAACTTTCTTTTTCATTTTCAACCCCCCACCCCCCTTTCCTGGTTTGTTTGTTTTGCTTTTCTTTCACTTCTACACTTTCTGGATCTTCATCCTTTTCCATCTTCCTTTTTTTTATTTCTTTTCTCTCTTTTTTTTTTTTTTTTTTTTTAATTTTCTCAGTTTGTTTTTTAATTTCTTTTCTACCCTCCTTTTCCTTTTTATTTCCATTTCCTTTCAATTTCCATTTTTTTTCACCACTACAGTTTCTGGCTTTTTTTCTTTTTATTTCCATTCCCTTTTCCTATTTATTTTCCTTTCTTTCCTTTCAACTTTGCATTTCCTTGATCATCATCCTTTTCTTTGCTCACACCATCTGTCTCTCCCTCTCTCTGCCTGTCTGCCTTTCTTTCTCACTCTCACTCACACAGGCCGTCGGAGGCCCCGCAGGAGACAGACTCGGGTCAGTGAAAATAATCAGCTTGCTGACGCCTGGGTCGGTTGCTCACATACTCACACAGCCCCAAATATGTACGATGGAGAACAGGGATCCCACAGGAAGTTGGCGACACAGTTCTCCAACCACGCTCTGAGGACGGGGTTTGAGCTGCGGCAGTCCACACGCGCCATCGCTGTATTCATTTATAGCACATTCACGGGTACAAAAACATGAATTTCCATGCATGAATATTCAGAGGGAGACTTTGCATGTACAGTAGACTAAGTAGACTGTATACATGGGCAAGTGTGTGTGTGCGTGAGCACACAGATGCTGTTTCTTCATACATTCCAGCCCACTCATTTTCCCAGGCTTTGAGTCAATCCGAGTAAGTACTCTTATCGCAGAGCCAGACGCACGCAAACTCTCTCACACACTCGCACCGTCGCGCACACACAAAATCCCCAATTCTGCAGCTCTGACTCAACTCCCATAATTGCATCTGACGTGCTTTCGAATTCGACAGGTTCTGAGCGTCCACTGCTCCGCGGACGTCACTGGCCCAATGAGTAAGGTCTAGCTTAACCTTCTCCTCGAAAAGTTTATCTAACATCAGCAGAATTCTTTCTCAACCTTTCCAGCTCTCCCCGCCATTGACGCATTGCCCAATTCTTGGTCAATTCGAAGTCTCTAGTGTGTTTATAGATGTGTTGAAACATCCGAGCGCTCTCATTCCCTCTGTTTATTGTCTTGTTTGAAAGAGAACATTTGTTTTTTCTCCGTCTCTCGCTCTTTCACCCTGATCTGTCCCTGAGGTTTGTCTCGTTTCGTCTGGACTGGAGGAGTTAACAGAATTTGGATCTCGCACGAGCGTGAGGTTACCAAATGAACGATGCGGATGCTAAATTTTCATGCGCTGATGAGCGATTTACATCTGGAAGTGGGTGTTGAAGGCCCTAAGAATTGACTGGTTACACTTGAAGTATTTTTCTATACACGAGTAAAGGTGTAAATTTTGTATGAAGTAAATCGGGAATATAAATATTCATGATTCAAAGTATTAAAGCATCCTTACATATAGTCCACAAGAGAAAATAATAGTTGAATTTATAAAAATGACCCTGTTCAAAAGTTTACATACACTTGATTCTAAATACTGTGTTGTTACCTGAATGATTCACAGCTGTGTTTTTTGTTTAGTGATAGTTGTTCATGAATCCCTTGTTTATCCTGAACACTTAAACTGCCTGCTGTTCCTCAGAAAAATCCTCAGGTCCCACAAATATTTTGTTTTTTCATCATTTTTGTGTATTTCGACCCTTTCCAACAATGACTGTAATTTTTGAGATCCATCTTTTCACACTAAGGACAACTGAGGGACTCATATGCAACTATTACAGAGAGTTCAAATGCTCACTGATGCTCTAGAAGGAAACACGATGCATTAAGATCCGGGGGGTGAAAACTTTTGAACAAAATGAAGATGTGTACATTTCACTCATTTTGCCTGAATATATTTTCATTTCATTTTGTAATAACTTTCAGAAGCTACAGATACTTACATGTTTCCCAGAAGACAAAATAAGTGAAATTTACCCTGATCTTCAAATTCCAAAAGTTTTCACCCCCCGGCTCTTAATGCATCGTGTTTCCTTCTGAAGCATCAGTGAGCGTTTGAACCTTCTGTAATAGTTGCATATAAGTCCCTCAGTTGTCCTCAGTGTAAAAAGATGGATCTCAAAATCATACAGTCATTGTTGGAAAGGGTTCAAATACCCAAAAATGCTGAGAAACCACAGAATTTGTGGGACCTGAAGGATTTTTCTGAAGAACAGCAGGCAGTTGAACTGTTCAGGCCAAATAAGGGACTCATAAACAAATATCACTAAACTAAACATGGAATTACTATGTTAATGGTATGGTAAAACCATGGTAGACTACAATAATTTAAAGTATGTTTCCAGAAAAAGCCTGTATTACAAAGTGTCGAAATTACCATTGTAGTACCATGGTATGTTTTCTTTAACGCAGAAGTAAGTCTATGGGTGATTTCCGGTTCATTATCTGCTATAGGGAAATAACGAGAAGAATAACAACATTCAGCAAATGGTAAAACTGTTTGCACTACAAACCAATGTGCTCATAATTAAGATAAAATGGTAAAATAATATGGTAAAACGCACCAATTTGCAATATCAAGCAGCAATGGCCACACCCACTCTTACGGGAGGAAAAAGGTGGATAAACATATTAATACCATTGTGCATTAGCATATATTGTTTTTTTAAATTAGGTAACTAAGGTACTTTTTGTAAAGACCTATAAGCAGCACATTTTATGCATGCTTGCGCTAACACAAATGCCACGATGACGTGCGCAAATACTACAGTAAACCATGGTGATTTTGTGAGTGATTTCTGCTGCTTTGTGGTACAAACTTTTCCCTCAGACATACTTCTGAAAATGTTCCCTGGCTCCTGGTTTTTGATTCCGCCTCCGCGTCAGCGCCGTCCACAAAGCCTCTCGGGATCTCCATCGTCCAAACTTCCCGCAGCGGCCGCGGGATCGGCGGTGAGGAGGGGGGCGGGTTCGCGACGCTGGGCTCGCGTTCGCTGAGCCGGGGGCGCGCTCGATCAGTGCCTCGCAGATTGACGAGCCCTCAGATGCCGATTTACTGTATATGTCAGCCACACTGGAGCCACGGCACATCTGGAGTCTACTAGAGCGGGAGAGAGAGAGAGGGTGAGTGAGAGAAGGAGATTTAAGGTGGAAGTAAGGAGGGGGAGCCTTGGCTAAAACAAGTGTAGCACACCACAGTCGATGAAAGGAGCTCCCCAAACCTCTTTCCATTTCCATTCCTCCATCGGAGTTTGTGGAAACGGGGCCGTGTGGAAGGATACTGCTCGTCGACAATCTGCTTCCCTTGATAAAAATCTCACCTTTCAAAGTCTGAAGCGTATTCCTTCAGCCGCGTCAGGCGTCCAGACGTGCGTGACATTAAAGTAAAAAGCCTCGGCCGTGACGGAATAGTCTGGATGAACTGGTGACAGATTCGAGTGTCAGCACAATGTTATGATGTGATTCTCATGCCATATGATACCTTATGGTATATATGAGCTTAGCAATGAATCGCTACTTAAAAAAGATGTTATATCACACTTTAAGACGGCCACATCTGCTTATCTATCTATCACCCACCCATCATTTATATTATCATCTATCTGTTATCATCCATATAGATAGATAGATATGTTTCTTTAATTCATTCTGGATAAAATAAATTTCATAATTAAGTAAACAGCATGCATTAAAGTAAATTCTGACACTGTTGTACATTAGCATGACTTAAAACATTGTAGAATTTACCTTAAGTTATGCTATTTATTTATTTATTAATTTTTTTATGCTGATTCATTTTGATTAGCTTTTTTATAGTGATTGAGAAAGTTGTTTCTTAAACAAGGAAAGCATATGCATATTGTAGTTTATATAATGTTGTGAAGAAAGGCAATCAAATTTGCTTTTTAAAAAGCTGCACTTCTTTAGCCCATTAATGCATTGAGTTTTACCCAAGATATTTTATTTGCAGTTTTCATGGCTGAAAATGTTGCAGAATTTACCTGAAGTCATGCTATTTATTTAATCATTCTTTTTTTTTTTAATGTTGATTTATTTTGATTAGCTCTTTTATAGTGTTTTAAGAAGTTGTTTCTTGAGCAAGCAAACCAGATGCATGCATATGCATATTGTCATTTATTTAAATGTTAAGTAATGCAATCAAATTTGCTGTTTAAAAAGTTCCACTTCTTTAGCCCATTATTGCATTGAGTTTTACCCAAAATATTTTATTTGCAGTTTTTCATGACTGATAACGTTGCAGAATTTACCTGAGGTCATGCTATTTATTTAATTAATCCTTTATTTTTTTATGCTGATTCATTTTGATTAATTATTTTATAGTCATTCGAGAAAGTAAGTTTCTTGAGCAAGCAAAGCAAATGCATGCATATGCATATTGTCATTTATTTAAATGTTGTGAAGTAACTCAATCAAATTTGCTTTTTAAAAAGTTGCACTTCTTTAACCCATTAATGCTTAAGTTTTACTCAAGATATTTTATTTGCAGTTTTCATGACTAGAAACGTTGCAGAATTTACCTGAGGTCATGCTATTTATTTAAATATTCATTTATTTTTATGCTGATTCATTTTGTTTAGCTCTTTTATAGTGATTCGAGAAAGTTGTTTCTCGAGCAAGCAAAGCATATGCATATTGTTGTTTATTTAAATGTTGTGAAGGCAATCAGATTTGCTTTGTCTAAATTTTGAGCATTGAGTTTTACCCAAGATATGAAACGTTGCAGAATTTACCTGAAGTCATGCTATTTATTCAGTTATTCATTTATATTTTTTTATGCTGATTTATTTTCATTAGCTATTTAATAGTGATTCAAGAAAGTTGCTTCTTGAACAAGCAGAGCACATGCATGCATATGCATATTGTCGTTTATTTAAATATTGTGAAGTAACTCATAGCTTTTTAAAAAGTTGCACTTCTTTAACCCATTAATGCATTGAGTTTTACCCAAGATATTTTATTAGATATAAAATTAGATATTTTCATGCCTAAAAACATTGCAGAATTTACCTGAAGTCATGCTATTCATTTAAATATTAATTTATTTTTATGCTGATTCATTTTGATTAGTTCTTTTATAGTAATTTGAGAAAGTTGTTTCTTAAACAAGCAAAGCATATGCATATACACAGTTGAGTTTTACCCAAGATATTCTATTTGCACAGTTTTTCATTAATGAAAACAGAATTTACTTGAGGTCATGCTATTTATTTAATTTATTCTTTTTTTATGCTGATTAACTTTGATTAGCTCTTTTATAGTGATTTGAGAGAGTTGTTTCTTGAGCAAGCAAAGCAAATGCATATTGTATTTTATTTAAATGTGAAGTAACGCAATCTTTACTTTTAAAAAACTGCTCTTCTTTAACCCATTAATGCATTAAGTTACCCAAGATATTTTTTTTTCAGATGAACAGTGCATCTCTATATAGAAACCCCTATAGAAACCTATGTAAAGATTAAGATAATAAGGGGTTTTGCCCATCGGTCACTCAAGCTGCCAGGTGCACTTCTCAGTAAACGCCCAGAAATGGCAGTGCAAATTAAACGTGACACTTTATCCAGCAAAACTGTCAAAATCTCCTTCTAAAGTCTCCTTTAGGGCTTAAAGACATTAAGGCACAATTTCTGAAACAGCATGTTTTGTTAAAAACGCTGTGCAAATAAAAATGACTCGACCTGACCTAAAGTTGCGTAATTGTACGCTAGATGTTTTTAAATCATTTACAGTCACCCAGAAAGCACATATGGAAAAAAGTGGTGGAGAAATTGGCAACTTTAATTGCCCGCAGGCTTAAATGAGTTCTTTTTTTTAATTTGGTGACGAAGGTTTGATTTTTTTTTTTTTTTCTGTATTAATTTTCCTTTAACATTTAAAAATAAAGTTTCCAGAACAGTTGCATAAACAATTTTTGATTCTATTATCCATGCTTTAAGGACATGAAATCCAATATGCATATCTAAAAAGCCTAATAAATCATTTAAATCTTTTTGAAAACTAAAAAGATTCTTTGCTAAGTTTGAATTTGACTAATGCTCATTTTTAGTAGTGCACACCAGCTACGAAATCCGTAGCATTAAATAATGCATGAATAACGTATTGATGCATTCGCAATTTATGAAGTAACTTTAAAAGTTGAGTCGTTAGAGGAAGGTTAAAGGAAATCCGAAAATCTCCATGCGCCAAACGGCATGCTGAGAAGCGCTGGAGGCTTCTAATGGTTATTTCTAAAACGACTTCTAAAAACTGCTGGTGAGTGTGTGAGCAAGAGAGAGAGCGAGAGGTCTAAAGTGTCAAGGAATTCATTGTCTGTTCTCCACCTGCTATTATTCTGCACCCAATCAACCTGCTAGCCAGGCTGGAGCCGCTGGCCATCTGGAAACGTTGCTGTGTTTATAAACTTGGCAGGGCCGCGCACTGTGGGGCTTGACCTCCCACACAAATCTGGAAACAATTAGAGCAAGACAGACCGACCGATTGCTGCGAATGGAGCCGAGAATACATCTCGCTGACTGCGGCGGGGACATTAGTGCCTTGTTAAAGAAATCACAGACTTGCACAGAGCCAGAAATGTACATGTACACAAATGCAATCACATATGTACTTATGTTCAATGTTAAATATGGAAGGAATTTATTTGAACAGAACATAGGTTGGCCAAAAAAGTATTTGCAAAGGATTTGGGAGTGTTTTTGAATTATATAACAAATGTCAAAGCAATATAACTCACTGTTCAAATTATGTAACAAAAGATATACTGTTCAAAATAATGAGAAATTAATTTTTTTAAATGTTAGTGCAACATGTTTATACACTGTAAAAACTATTAGTTGAGTCAGCTTAAAATAATTTGTTACTTGGCTGCCTTTAAAATGTTAAGTTTTTGGTCAACTTGAAATGTTAAGTTGTACTAAGTGACAACTTATATATTTGAGTTGATTTAACTTAAAATTTAAAGACAGCTGGGTAACAAGCCCATTTTTAGTTTAGTCAACTCAAATATTTAAGTTGTGACTTAGTACAACTTAACATTTCAAGTTGACAAGCAGGGTGACAAATTATTTTAAGTTGACTCAACAAATTGCGTTTTTTACAGTGCAGTTAATGTGGCTGCTCTGCTAAGACACCTGTTTGGAGAACTGACTTTATACGTCCACTAAAAATCACTAAAACACCAGCTGATTTAAAGTCATTGGTTTGATTTTTTTGTATTAAATGTGACTAAAGAAATAGTTCACCCAAAACTGTGCTGAAACAATTGCTGAAAATTTACTGTAGATGCGTTTGTTTTTGATCAGAATAGATTTGGAGAAATTTAGCATTACATCAGTGCTCACCAATGGATCCTCTGCAGTGAATGGGTGCCGTCAGAATGAAAGTCCAAACTTCTGATAAAAACATCACAATAATCCACAAGTAATCCACAGCACTCCAGTCCATCATTTAACATCTTTTGACACAAAAAGCTGCATGTTTGAAAGAAACAGACTGTCCATTAAGGCATTTTCAACTGTAAACCATCATTTCTGGCCAAAATACAAGTCCATAATCCATAATAACATTTCCTCTAGTGAAAAAGTCCATTTCCTGTTGTCCTCTCACATCAAAATATTTGTTTGGAACTGTTTTGTACTGCTTTTGCTTGTAAAGGGTGCTTAATCTGTGCATATGTCTCTCCTGATTCAGACGAGATTAGTTTTTTGGCTTGAGAAAGCAATATTATGGATGGCGGGCTCATATTTTAGCCATGAAGTTAAAAACACCTTCATGATGGATTTGATTCTTGGAAATATGGAGCTTTTCACTTCACAAGATGTTAATTGATGGACTGGAGTGATGTGGATTACTTGTGGATTATTGTGATGTTTTAATCAGTTGTTTGGACTCTCATTCTGACGGCACCCATTCACTGCAAGGAGCCATTAGTGAGCAAGTAAACTGTAAAATTTCTCCAAATCTGCTCCCATGAAGAAACAAACTCATCTACATCTTGGATGCCCTGAGGGCGAGTAAAGTTTCATCAAATTTTCATTTTTGGGTGAACTGTTCCTTTAAGTGTTCAAACGCTTTCTAAGGCTGCTGTATATCTTAAGATGTGTATCTCTCTCTGTCTCGTACACTCTCACAGCTGGATTGTTCCAGTATTGGCAAGGCTGATTGCAGACTCAGTAACTTCCCACTTTCTGATATCATGCCAAACAGGAAGTGCACAGACACACCATTCAGAAAACCCCATCAGTCTTCCTGGCGACTGCTCCCGCGGGCTGCATCTTTCACTTGTGAGGGAATCTACCATCTCGTAATCGGCTGTAAATAAGGATTCGCTCCAAAATAGGGCAAAGAAATGTAACATTTTAAAAATAGGGTTTAGTTAATAGATCAGATCAGGGCTGCGTAGCAAATATTCACAATGCATTTGCAGTGATTTTAATGTTTTAAAAGGACTGTATGATTACACTAGATTTGTAGCACTGTCTCTTATTTTAATGCAACTACCAAAATAGTCTTGATTAAAAACTCTTATAAACACTAGTGTGTTAAACTTTGTGGTCAACTTTAAAAGAAGTCTCTTATGTTCACCAAGGCTTCATTTATTTAACTAAAAATACGGTAAAAACTGTAATAATGTGAAAAAATATTAGAATTTAAAATAACCATTTTTCTATTCGAATATATTATAAAATGAAATTTATTTCTGTGATACAAAGCTGAATTTTCAGCATCATTACTCCAGTCTTCAATGTCATATGATCCTTCAGAAATCATTCTGATATACTGAATTGATTTTATTCTTGCAATATTTCGAAATATATCTTGTAATTTCGATTTTATTCTCGAAATATTTCAACTTTATTCTTGTCATTTTGACTTTATTCTCAAAATATTTTGACTTTATTCTCGTAATTTTTTTATTTTATTCTTGAAATATTTCAACTTTATTCTCGAAACATTTATACTAGTAATTTTGACTTTACTCTTGTAATTTTAATTTTATTCTTGAAAAATTGTAACTTTATTCTCGTAATTTTGACTTCATTCTCAAAATATTTTGACTTTATTCTCATAATTTTAATTTTATTCTCAAAACATTTCAGCTTTATTCTTGCCATTTTAATTTTATTCTTGAAATATTTTGACTTTATTCTTGTAATTTCGATTTTATGCTCAAAATATTTCTACTATATTCTTGTAATTTTGATTTTAATTTTATTTTTTAAATATTTCGACTTCATTCTCAAAAAATTTTGACTTTATTCTCGCAATTTCGATTTTATTCTTGAAATATTTGACTTTATTCTCGTGATTTTGATATTATTCTCAAAATATTTCTAATTTATTCTTGCAATTTAGATTTCGTTCTCAAAATATTTAGACTTTATTCTTGAAATATTTCGACTGTAATCTCATAATTTTAGGTTTTTTTTTTAATATTTTTTATATTTAATGCAATACTAGTACTAAAAAAAAGAAAACATTTTTTGTGAAATAAAAATATCAATACTTAGTAAATTTATTACAGTTTAAAAATTGATTCCACATAGAAATGTTCATGTATTTCAGTGTGTCTATATATAAAATACCTAAAAATATAACTGTATTTACAGTAATAAATACTCTTGTAATTTATTTTTTTTTAAATTTGAATTAAACTAAAAGTTAAATTATGAGGGGGTTTTTTACATTTAATGAGATTGTTGCAGGCCATTTGCATTCAATATTTAGATTCTGATTTATTTGATCTGTTTTTCTGTTTAATTCTCCAGAAAACATTTGCTAGAAACAATAAAATGGTCAGGAAAAGGTTACACACTAAATCTCAACCCATTGTCTCAATACATGTGATTCAGGCGCCGATATCACTGCGATTTGATTCGGAGCCTGACTGCAGGACAAATAGGTAATAGGAAACACTCTGTCTTTTGTTCAGACAGGACAGTTACTCTAAAGGTCACTGCGACCGTCATCAAACCCCAGCAACAAACCAAAACACACATCTAAAATCCTGATGATGTCGTTTCATCATCTTTGTCACGTGAAATGGCGAGGTGTGTTTTAACGGAAGCGTCGGTCCGGTGTTTGTGTGTGTGTTTCAGTGGTGACAGGCCGAGTCCGGCCCCGTCTGTCCAGGGCGCCGCAGGTTAACGTGTGTGTGAAATGGCAGAGGAAGTGTGACGGCCGTGTCCGTTCCTGCTTCCTCCCAGCAGCCCTGATGGAATGTCATTCGGAGTCTTCCACTAAAACTCAAACGCCGTCAGGTCGTGCTATTGTCTGAAAAAGCTATTGATCGTAGATTTCTCTTCAGCTCGTCTTTATGAGACACTGTGTCCTCTACGAGTGGCTCCATTTGTCAGTCCCGTCCCTCTGTGCCCTGGATAATGTGGTCTGTACTTGTGTTTTTTTTTTTGCTAAGGGAGCATCACTATTATTATTACTTATATTTAATGTTAGTGATACAAACAAACCTTAAAGGGATAGTTCAGCCAAAAATGAAAATTCTGTCATTTATAACTAAGACCTTCATTCATCTTTGGAACACAAATTAACATATTTCTGATAAAATCCAGGAGCTTTCAGACCCTGCATAGACAGCAATGCAACTGACACGTTCAAGGCCCAGAAAGGTAGTAAGGACATCATTAAAATAGTCCATGTGACATCAGTGGTTCAACTGTAATGTTACGATGCTACAAGAATACTTTTTGTGCACAGAGAAAACAAAATTAACAACATTATTCAACTATTTCTTTTCTTCCGTGTCAGTCGACACAGGTTCACGAGAGCAGCATGACACACATGGACTATTTTACTGATGTCCTTACTACCTTTCTGGGCGTTGAAATGTTATGTTGCTGTCTATGCAGGGTCAGAAAGCTCTTGGATTTCATCAAAAATATCTTAATTTGTGTTCTGAAGGTTTGGAATGACATGAAGGTGAGTAATCAATGATTTCATTTTTGGGTAAACTATCCCTTTAGATATTAAACCCTGAGAGACATGAATTATTTCTTAAATCATTTGTTGCAGGCCCGAATCATCAGTTGATGCATTTCTGACTTGGAATTATTAGTTTTACCTAGCAGACAAAATAAATAAATAAAAATGGAAAAAAAAAAAAACATCTTATAGACTTACAGTCGTGTTGCTCTTTTGTTTTTCTGACTTTGACTTACTATTGTAGTCTCACAGGCAAAAAAAATGTTTGTAGAAACCATAAAACAGTCAGGAAAAGGTTACACACTAAATCTTCGCCTGTTGTCTCAATACATGTGATTCAGGCACCGATAGTCTCGCAGACCAAAAAAAAAAATAAATAAATAAATAAAAAAAGAAGAAATAATACACAACAAAAAATTGACAAAAAACTTCGAAAAAAAAGGTTTTTCTTTTTTTTTCTATTTTACAGGCTTACAATGAAAGAGGCCCATTTTCATTGCATTAATTTATAAATATATATGGGTGAATATAATGAATCAAATATTTTAGAAAGTATTAAATAAGACACAAATGTTGTTTCCTCTGATATGTGTAAACATGTTAAACATGTTATTCAGTATTATAATGAATTTTATAGATTTTTACAATTTACATAAAAATTATCATTACAATTTAATTTTAATTAATGTAATATATTTTTGCTTATTTTTAAACTATTTTAATATATATATATATATATATATATATATATATATATGAAACTTAATAGTTATAATTTCATAATAAATTAATCATTTATGAACAATATGTATAGAATTAGGTTTTAATATTTACATAACTGATTTTTGTTATATTGTACATATGTGACCCTGGACCACAAAACCAGTCATAAAGGTCATTTTTTTTTAATTGATGTATGTTTTATTCGGATATGACAATATTTGGCCAAGATACAACTATTTGGATATATCTAAAATCCGAGGGTGCAAAAAATCTAAATATTGAGAAAATCGCCTTTAAAGTTGTCCAAATGAAGTTCTTAGCAATGCATATATTACTAATCAAAAATTAAGTTTTGATATATTCATGGTAGGAAATTTACAAAATATCTTCATGGAACATGCTAATTTTGACAGGAAATGAACTGAGTTCTTAAAACTGCATATCTATCTACTAATCTATCTACTAATTATTATTATTATTTTTTGGTCATGTACAGTTCTTGCACTGACCAGGTTTATTATCTCACAGGTGCACCACATCACTACACCAGGTGGTGGCAACAAGACACAGTGTCTCACACACCTGTGCACATCACACACACACAGATCACACAATTTAACTCATGCATTCTCCAGTTTACACCCAGAAACACACACATACTAGTGCAAATCTGATTTTAAGTGTTTGACTTTGTATGCATAACATTATAATGTTGAAATTCATCTGGTTAGAATTTATAACTAGAGATCTGTTTATGCATCAGCATTTATCTTTGTGACTGGTTTCCACTTCTTATTGGTTGTCACAGAGAGTCTTAAACTTAACTTTCATGCGTTCATGTAAATACTTACATTTGGCTATAATATGACAAATCTTGCGACTAAAGCAATTAGTAGCTGAATTAACTTCTTTGGTAGTATATAAACAGAATGTGCAGCTGCCAAAGTCTATCAAGATTGTCGGTTTCAGATGTCGCTTAGATATTAAGGGGAGGAATGTTTTTTGTAAAGATAAGCAAACCACAATGATTTCACTCGGCTGGAATCGGCTCAGTCATTTCTCAGTAGATGCTCACAGATAGAATCTTGGCCCGAGGCTATAAGGAACATCTCTAGGAGCTGAGGAATGCATACAGCTCCTTACATTCAAGTGTAAGGTGACTGGCTAGGGTGTGTTCCCGCTCTCTAGCGCTCTGTCTCTGCTCTCTTTTTCATCTTTCTCACGTCATGCGCCGTGTGAGGGAGTGTTTCTGGAGAGCTTGAAAGAGCAGGTGGTTTGGATTGTCTGGACAGGTGTTATCTCCTGTCTGTAATGCCGTGAGTCGGGCCGACTGAGTTATCTGAGGCGTTTGGATCACAGCTGGTCACGAGTCGACCCGTAGTTGCAGTATAGAAAGCATAGATGCATTTAATGTATATGGCCATTTGGGTAAGCGTAATAAATAAAAAAAAATCATTTTTAACATAAACTTAATATGCAGTGCTACTATAAATCAGACATTTCTATGCTGATTCACTGAATACATGTATACATTTCATATTATCATTCAGTGTTATAATTGTATGGATTTTTAAAATATGCATACAATTAATAATTGTTTACATTTTTATGTAATAGTTGTATATTTATTAATAAAACTATTTCACTTTTTTTTTTAGATTTTTATGTAATACATTTTAAAATACACATATACTATATATGAAATGCATTCACAAATGTGACATTTGTGTTTTATATTTATATAGAAAATTAATTATCTATGAATATTTAGTAATATAATTATTAAAATTAAATGATATCACAAATAAATATAATTGTGTTGTTTTATTGTTATTTATATGCTAATATTGTATTTATTCATATTTTCAATTAGGTTTTATATGTTTTGTTTACATTTTATTAAGTTGCAGAATTTAATGTTTTTGTCATTGTTATTATTTTTAAATATTAAATAGAAATATTAACATTTTTTAATATTTCTATCTAAATAGAAAGTTGCATTTTTCTATTTAACATTCTGTTTAATTCATTTTATTTTAGTTTTAGTGTAACTTTAGTATTTCAACTTATTTTGTTTTTTACTTTCTGTTTTTTTAATATTATAGTATTAAGCTTTATTTTTATAATGATTTTAATTTGTTTTAATTGTATTAATTAAAACATATTTTTTGAAATGTCAAAAGTATTTAATAAAACACAAATGTTGTTTCCTCTGATGTGCAAACACATTATTCAATGCTACAATGAATTTTATGCATAAAGTTTGTGTATGCATGTATATATATTAGGGGTGTCAACAATAATCGATTCGGCAATGCATCGCGATGCGGGGCATGAACGATTCAGCATCGATGCGGCAAAGTGCCATAATCGATTATGTCACTGTTTATTTTCTGGCGGAAAATAAAGTTGTGAAGTTTCAAATACTTCCGGTTCCGGGGGAATAACAACAACAACGAGCAAGATGGCTGAGGCGGAGGGAGATGACCGCGATAGACGGGTTATTATTGCCTCATGACTGATAAAAAATTTGCCTTGTGTGCAGTAGAATTTTGATGGATCGCAATGCATCATAGAATCGAATTGAATCGAATCGTTACCTGGTGAATCATAATCGAATCGAATCGTGAGGGCAGTGCCAATGCACACCCCTAATATATATATATATATATATATATATATATATATATATATATATATAATCTTAAATAATATTAATATATATATATTTTTTTATTTAAAATAAATAAAAAAAAAAATTGTTTTTAATTTGTTTTAATTTTAATTTTAGTTAACAATAACCCATTAGGTTTGGATATAGGTTCTCTAATATCTTCTTATAGCCAAGAAATAAACAAAACAGTAAGTTTGTGGCCACACGTACGATAATCATTTTCTGCAAAGTAAATAAGTAGCTTTTATCAGTGTTAGACGACAGCCTTGACATGCATGCGCACAGCATTTGACATTCTCCTTTCTATCACCCTCTCATTCATTCACACACACACTCTCTCTCTCTCTCTCAGCTATCTAACAGGTGCATGTCTTCATGTGTCGTGAATCCCTGCCTGGAACAGAGAAGTGTTTTGTAGCCTGCAGGCCCGAACAGCCCATTCGCTGTGTCCTGGCCTTGGTGAAATGGCACTGCCCCAGTGGCTTGTGGGAGTGTTTTTTGGCCAGGAGAGACAGATATGACTCTGATGAGCGTGTTTTAACTTGCGGTGGGTATGGTGCTCTGCACTGAGGAATGCAGGGGCTTGTGTGTGTGTGTGTGTGTGTGTGTGTGTGTGTCCTCACTCTTATCCTGGCCTCGCCTTGCTCTGTCATTAGAGACGAGCTCTAACGCTGAGGTGCGAGAGAAACACATGGCAGATAGTTTGAAGAGACACTTGAGCCGCAGCCAATCGCCTTTCAACACCCCAGATTTGCTGCGAGGGTGTGGCTTTAATATGTAGCTGTAGCATTTCTAACTGTTTCTAATTATTACTCCTTTGTGTTTATTATGTTCCATCTGTGTTCCATTCAGTGCTCACAAAAAGTGTTTGGTCATTTAAAACACACTTGAAAAAGTATGAATGTCATTGCATCAGAAAACAAAACAGCAAACCAAGTGGCATTAATTTGACAATAGCATACTTTTCAAGCAAAGCATTACACAATGCATTTTTAATTATGAAGCAATAGATGTAGCATTCAAAATAAAAATTTTGTTTGTGAAACATTAAATGTTCATAATTAATCTGATAAACTACATGCATATATGTTGTACTATTCATATTTTGACTATTTTTAATGAAGCTTTTGTCATTTAAAAAAAATAAATGATTTTTAAAAAAAATATATATATATATAAAAAAAACATAATTTTAAATAAAACATACAAATTTATTTTAGTTTAGAAACTACAACTAAACAAACTAAAGATAAAAAATAAAACAAAAAAAAAATAAAATAAAAATAAAATTCTATATAGCAATATATTTACGATAAATTTAATATTACAACAACAATAAATAAATAAATAAATAAAAATAAATAACATTTTAAAAATTGTAGTAATTTACTGCTTTTGTTTTGACTGCTTTTTTAAAAATATTTTTATTTAACTTTAATTTTTTCTTTTATTTAAAATCTCATTAAAAATAAACATTATTACTGTTTAGTTTAAGTTAAAGAACTAAAATAACTAAAAAAAAAACTGCTAAAATGGCCAAAAAAATATAATTGTATATAGCAATATATTTACGATAAATTCAATATTACAAGACCCAGCAAAAATAAATAAATAATACTACTACTACTACTAATAATAAATATAAATTTATTATAAATTTATTATTAAACATTTTTTTTTTCAAAATATGAAAAAATACAACACTATATATACTGTGTATATATATAATATTGTATTTATTCAGATTTTGAATTAGATTATAGCCTATGTTTTCAAGATTAATAAATACTGTAATAAATGTATTGCTCATTGTTCATTCATTTTAGTTAATACTAATGTTCAATTATGCCTATTCTCAAAAAAAAAAACCTAGGTTTAACAAACAGGGTCTTTTGATTGATTTGAGGAGTGGGGCGTCTTAGAAAGTGATGATTATCTCGGTGAAAATGGGTGGCTTGATTGTTAAAACATCCCCTACAGGTATAACAATTGCTACACCCTTGCTTTCACAATCTCAAATGATACATGATTAGTTCACTGAGTCTAGTCCTGGTCACCACAGCAGGCGATGTTGGCTTGTTCTCATAGACTGATGCTGAGATGTCTTAGTCAGCAGCGTTTCACACCCAGGGATCTGTAGCAGTTTGTATAGCTTAAAGGTAAAGGTACCTAAAGTTAATTGCTATTGACAAGAACAGTCCCTCAAGGTAAAATGCCTTATTCGTGGGAACAATGGCCAGGAAAAGCCTTCAGTGTGTTTAGTTTGACCTACTGACAAAAATGTCTAGCTCAGGCAAAACACAATAGATAAAATGTCATGTGTTCCTTCACATTTTGCTTGAAGAATGCCATATATTTTATTTATTTGATTGCGTCCTTGTGTTTATCCGTATCTTAAAGTCAGGTGTTAGCAGGAGAATTAATGCCCTTTAAACTCATAAAGGTCTGAATTGACTTACAAATTTGTTAGACACGTCTACAGTCTATAGCAGTGTGTTTGCATGCAGAAAAACACATGCATCTGAATTTTAAATGTCATTTTCTGTAAAACTGACACTTTAATATCTTTGAAAAACCAGACTATTTAATAATATTACATTTTAGTACATTTTACAGTAAAAATGTTCATTTTTCCTCAGTGTTTTACTTGTTTTGTCAGTGTTTTACTAATAATTTGTGTAAAAAAGAAAATCTTTCCCTGAAACAAATTTGTAGAAAGTAAAAAAAAAAGTAAAAGTAAATTTACTTCAGTGCTCTTTATTTGCAACTTCAAAAAAGTTTTTACATCAAAACTTCAAACTAAAAGCATTAAAAAAAAATCATTAATTTAAATAAAATAAACATTAACTAAAATAAACTATAAAAGAAAATAATAAAAGAAAATAAAACATATAATAACATAAAATAAATTAAATTAAAGAAATTAAACGAATGTATTTCTCATTTTAAAACATTTATGTTTAGTTTAAGTACTAAAATAAAAGAAAAAAAGAGTAAAACTTAAAATCTATACAGACATAAATAGCAAAAAAAGAAAAAAAAAAAAAGAAAAAAGCTAAATGTCTATTAACATTAACTATTAAAAAAGTAGGGTTATTGTCTTTAACCAAAACTAAAACTAAAAGCATTAAAAAAATATTTTTTTATAATTTAAAATCAAATCAAATAAAAAAAATTTTTTCTAATTTTTACAACATTTCTCATTTATGATTAGATTAAGCACTAAAATAAAGTAAATCAAGTAAAGCTAAAAATAAATAAATAAAATAATAATAATAATAATAATATCTATTAACATTAAAAAAAATATATATAGGGTTATTATCTTTAATCAAAACTAAAACTAAAAGCATGAAAAAATGATTACTTTAAATGAAATAAGCACTAACAAAAATAATAAAATACAATAAAATACAAAAAAAACAATACAGTGAACACATTTGTATTTCTCTTTTTTTTTTTTTACAAAATTTCTTATTTATGTTTAGTACTAAAATAACTATAAATAAATAAAATAAAAATAAAGTAAAGCTAAAAAGTAAGTAAACAAAAATGGCCAAAAAAAAAACCAAAAAAACAAAAAAAATAAATAAATCCAATTCAAAATATTAACGAAACCTATAATAGGATGATAAAATAACATTAATATCTCTGTGAAAAAATTAATCAAAGATGGCTTAAGTGAATATATTTACTGCAACATATTGATAAAAATACCGTAAAACTGAATAAAAACTATATAGACATAAATAGTTAAAAAAATACTAAAACGACCATAAAATCCAATTCAAAATATTAACGAAAACTATAATATGATGACATTAAAATAACATTGAAATCTTAATGGAAAAAAAAATCAAAGATGGTTTGAGTACATATATTTACTGCAACATATTGGTTAAAAATACTTAAATTTATTTTTAAATAGACTATTTCACCCAATAGTTGTGAGAAAACGTAATGCAAAAGTTTGGTCGATGCAGCCTTAGAAGCAGGCATCAAGGCAGCTGCCTTGGTTTTAGCATGTCAGCATATATTTAGCAGATTTGAAATGTTAGAAAACAGTAAACAAACATTTCCTGCCACCGCAGGTTAAACTTTAAGCCATAATTCCTGTGTGTCCTATATGGAGGATGAATCGGATAAACAAAGCTTTTGTGGTTTCAGTTTTGGCCATACATGTTATGACTCCCGTTAAATAGCGCTTGATACACGCCCTGTGTTCAGATCCCTCAGAAGAGACGCCGAAGCATTACTCTATAGCGGTGATTCATTGCACGCTTGTGGCATCATGCTTTCTTACAATGGGAAATTCCGCTGGCACAAGTTATTCACGCGCTTACTCAACAATTCACCTGATCTTATTATTACTGCGTAGGAGAGGGACTTAAGACAGGTTTTAGGGGGATATAAGATGCTTCTGTTCCCATATACCACTTGGGGTTTAGGTTTACATTAAAGGAACAGTTCATCCTGTACATTTCAAACCTGCATGCTGTTATTTTTGGTGCTACACAGAATGTTTTAAATGCTCACCAAGGCTGCATTTATTGGATTAAAAATACAGTAAAAACTGTAATATTATGAAATATTATTGTAATTTCAAATAACTGTTTTCTATGTGAATATATTTTAAAATGGAATTTATTTCAGTGATGCAAAGTTGAATTTTTAGCATCATTACTACAGTCTTCAGTGTCACATGATCCCTCAGAAATCATTCTGATATGTTGATTTGCTGCTCAAGTAACATTTCTGATTATTACAGTGTTGAAAACTGTTGTGCTGGTTAATATTTTTGTGGAAAAAGTAAGAAATTAATATACATTATCCAATATACATTTTCCATACTATTTTAGTTTAAACATTAAATGTGCATTAAATACATTAGCAATTTTTAAGTAAACATGGTTTTAAAGTAAACCCTATACACCATTTTTTCTCAGTCTATTTTGATGAATTTTTTATGTTTTTTGTTTTTTTTTGGTGGAGCCTGACAGATGTGGTCACCATGAACTGTCATCGTATGGAAAAGAGCCGGATCACTGCTCTACAGGAACACTGTGAGGCTTAGAGAAGTTATGAATACTTCAGGAAAACTTTCTTTTGGCTAGAGTAGGCAGTGGGAAGTGCACAGTCATGTCAGCATGCATTAGACTCATATTAAGTGTGTATATATATGTGTTTGTGTGTGTGTGTGTGTGTGTGTGTGTGTGTGTGTGTGTGTGTGTGTGTGTGTGTGTGTGTGTGTGCGCACACCTTGGCTGTGAGGTCACAGCCTCAGGGACTGGAGGTGCTGGGGTCAGAGCACAGGAAGTGTTTTCTGCTGCCGTCACTACAGTGTGGAGAGAGACAGCCAGAGATGCGGAAAATACACTTATCTGTACATCGATTTTATTTGAGTGCAAATGTGGAATGTTGCAGCTAAACATTCCAGAGAGCACAACTCCAAAATAATGTATATCTATATCTGTCTAGAGAGGGAGAGAGAGATCATACTTTAATTTTTATAACATTTTTTGAATTAACTAAATGTATTTACTTGAATATGTATTTATTTATTTATTGGTGGGGTGATATTTTATTTTTATATTTAAATATTTATTTATTTTTCACTTAGGTCAGTCTGATGATAATTATTTATTTTGTATAATTTTTGGGGGAGGGTGATTTTTTTTTTGTTGTTGTTGTTTTTTTTGTTTTGTTTTTTTTTTTTGCACAGTGAACTTAGTGCACTTACATTAGTCTAATACATAGAGAGACAAAGAGAGCAACTTCTCTTTTTATTCTATTTTTAGTTATGTTTTTTATTATTAATTTATCTATGTATTTATTGGAGGGGTGATCTTTTATTTTTATTTTATTTTAACTTTTTATTTAATTTTTATTTACTTTTTTTTTACATTTAACTTATCAGACAAAGATAGAGCAACTTTTTTATATATTTAAATTATTATTTACTTATACTTTTACTGAACTCTTCATTTGTAGCAATAACCAAAAATACATTGTATGGGTCAAAATGATCGATTTTTGTTTTATGCCAAAAATCATTAGGATATTAAGTAAAGATCATGTTCCATGAAGATATTTTGTAAAATTATTTCTGTAAATATATAAAAACTTAATTTTTGATTAGTAATATACATTGTTAAGAACTTTATTTGGACAACTTTAAAGGTGATTTTTTTTTTCAATATTTTGATTTTTTGCACCCTCAGTTTCCAGATTTCCAAATAGTTGTATCTCAGCAAAATATTGTTCTATCATAGTAAACCATACATCAATGGAAAGCTTATTTATTTAGCTTTCAAATGATGTATAAATCTCAATTTGGAAAAACTGACGCTTATGGCTGGTTTTGTGGACCAGAGTCACATATCTATGTGCATATTTTACTATTTTATTCTATTTTTATTTTTTATAATGTTTTATAATATTTTGTGGGGGGTGATGTATGATATTTTACACATCTTTTTTTTAATTTTTTTAAAACAGTCAACTAAGTGCACTTAGATCAGTTTAATATATGTAGATAGAAAGAGAGAGCGACTTTTTATTTTTCATTTTATTTTTTGTTATGTTTTTTAATTGCTTTGTTAAAGTATTTATTTATTCATTCATTTATTTATTTATTGGTGGGGTGATCTTTTATTGTTATTTTATGGTGTTTTTAATTTTTAATGTTTAATTGTCATTTATTTATTTATTTATTTTTACAGTTAACTTAGCAAACAAAGATAGAGCAACTTTTTTAAACTGTTTTTAGCTATGTTTTTTTTATTATTTAATTTTGTTTTATTTTATGGTGTTTTTAATTTTTAATGTTTTATTGTCATTTTTTATTTTTATTTATTTTCTTTACAGTTAACTTAGAAAACAAAGATAGAGCAGCTTTTTATATATTAATATTATTATTTATAATTAACTTAGTACACTCAGGTCAGTCTAATGTATGTATGTATGTGTATGTATTATTATTATGTTATTCTATTTGTATTTTATTTGTATTTTTTTATATTTTTTGTAGTGGGCTGATGTATAATATTCTACACATTTTTTTACACAGTCAACTTAGTGCACTTATATCAGTCTTATATATATAGAGAAAGAGAGAGCAACTTTTTTAAATTCCATTTTTAGTTATGTTTTTTATTGTTTTGTATTGTTTTTAATTTTTAACTTTTTATTTATTTTTTTACAGTTAACTTAGCAAAGATAGAGTAACTTTTTTAATATATTTATATTATTAATTACTTTTATATTTATTATTATTATTATTATTATTATTATTATTTATAGTAAACTGCACATTTAGGTCAGTCTAATGTATGTGTGTGTATTATTATTATTATTTAATTCCACTTTTATTTTATTTTTTATAACTTTTGTGTGTGGGGGTGATGTATGATATTCTACACATCTTTTTTACACAGTCAACTTAGATTAGTCTATATATATATATATATATATATATATATATATATATATATGGAAATAGAGAGCAACTTTTTTTAATTCTGTTTGTATGTATGATATTCTACACATAATTTTTCTATTTCTTTTTTCTTTCTTTCCTTTCTTTTTTATAGTTAACTTAGGTGCACTTAGCTCAGTTCATTACATCCTGTCAAATTACAAGAATGCGAACGTGCATAGTTGAAATATCCGTGCAACATTTCCATTACCTGCATATACATAAATCCATGCTAACACTGTTTATTTTAGCGTTATGCATTGCACTCATAAAGGTATTTTAATGATGCATGTTGTACAGTAAAAGCAGCTGGAATTTTGTTGGAGGCCCATGTCTGCTGTTTGTATCTCAGTGTGCTGTGGAATTGGATTATCCCCATGATCCCTTGTTTTCAGGTTGAGGGACTTAAGTGATTCTGGACAAAACAAGCCACCTCTTTCACTCCCAGCGAGTGACATTTTCTCTGATAGCTCCAGGTGATCTGCTGATGCTGGAGAGATAAGTACGGTTTTTAAACCTGTCTCCTCTAGTATTACTCACACTGCAATGACCAAACCAGAACCTGTCAGTTAAGACTATGACTAGTGTCACTTGCAGAATTTCAGATAGAGGGACTGAAAGTCAGCTTCATTTCAAAATATTCTTTAGATTTTGGTGCTATTCTTGATTGCTTACTTCTTTTGGCATTTACAATCATGCATTGTTAGTGTAGCTAATTATACCACCATGGACATTGTAGGATGTTTCAATATAGGTGTTTCAATAACGAGTCCAATATCCAATATTTAGTTACTTCCTTGCTCTAATATGAGGAGTTGCCTTATGTTTACAGGTGAATAAACATTGGTAAAAGACTGTCATTTAAATCATTCATTTAAAGAGAGATAAAAACAGGTGGTCAGCATATTTACTTAAGCTTCTTTAAAAATAAGCTGTTTACTTGGGGTTTGTTTAATTACACATATTCACTAACTGCTCTTTACAGAAGGTGTCATGAATAAATAAACCCTACATTATAAGCATTGCTGCAAAACATGTAAATATTAGTCTTCAGTGACATATGTCATTCAGAAATCATGCTAATATGTGTAAATTTTTGATGAAAAAACATTTAAAATATAAATCATTTGTAACATTATTCTGTACATGCATCTACTGTCACTTTTAATTAAAAGTATTAATTTCTTACTTTTCTTACAAAAATATTAACCAGCACAACAGTTTTCAACACTGTAATAATCAGAAATGTTTCTTGAGTAGCAGATCAGCATATTAGAATGATTTCTGAAGGACCATGTGACACTGAAAACTGGAGTAAAGATGCTGAAAATGCAGCTAGAATTTTTTTTACTGTTTTACTGTATTTTTAATCAAATAAATGCAGCCTTAATAAATGTAAAAAAAAAAAAAAAATTATTCCAAACTTTTGGCCAGTAGTGCATTTATGTATTTATATTTATTTATTTATTTGTTAGATAGATAGATAGATAGATAGATAGATAGATAGATGATAGTAGGTTTTAAGGTCTTAAGTCTATATAAGGCCCTTCCTCTTTCACATCAGAAAAGTTTTTTAGTTTCCTTTCTTTAAGTTCCACCTTCGTTTGTTTGCACAAGTTGTTTCCAGCTGTCAGTTCTCCCGTGCAGGTACATGTCCTCAGGATTCACTGACGTCCATTTCTTTCAGCGTGTCTTTGTTTTTAAAAAACCAGGCGATAGACCGTGTCTCATTTGTCCTGACACCAAGAGGATTGCTGGGAAATCTGAAATTGACTGCCAAAAATCAACAGATTAGCAACTTCAAAGAGTCCAGCTGATATTTAATGCATTGAATGAACCTTCCACATATAGTCAGTGCAAAGATTTGTGTCATCTATCTCAGCTGTAGCTAGTGTATATATAGTTGTGCTCTGGGTGTTTGTAAACTGGCAACTGGTGAGGCTCAGCATCTTTTTCACACTGTGTTTTTCTTTTGAATGCAGCCCTCTTGTGATGAAGGCACTGATAGACCTTCACACAGGTGATTCTGATGAAGGTGTAATTACAGGGGTCTGTCTGGACACGACAAGACTTGCTTATTTACATAGCTGTGAGGTTTAGGGATTTGTGTCAGTGCTCACATACAGCCTTCATTCCATTAAACATAGTTTGTCATAAAACTTAGCTTTGATGGGATTTAAAAAAAAAAAACCCAGTGTTAAATGTGTTCGTAATCTCTATGAGCATTCAAAAAAAAAAAAAAAAAAAAAAAAAAAACCTTAAAAGGACTATTTCATTATTTGTCAAACTATAAATGAATCATTATATAATTATGTATGGTTACATCTCATAAATATACTGATATATTGTACACATAATTTTGAAAGCAATAATAATTACTGTCAATACTCTGAAATAATCACTGTTTTATGATTATATAGCAACATTAAAAACTTTTATGTTGGCTTGAGGTTTTCAGTAAACAGTAAAGAAGATTTTAGCTGAAACCGTGGTCCTTTGTGACGCATAAAATGCAAGTCAGCCGCTGCCCGTTTTTGTTAATTTAAAAAAAAAAGGATATCAAGGAACACAAAATGAATTCCCATGGCTCCTGATGATATATAGAGGTCTTATAAAGCAAACGATCGGTCTGTGTACGAAGCTGAACATTATTTACAACATTATTACTTGTAAGCAGGAAAACGACTCGGCTCACGAATGAATCTTTAGAATCGGTTCTTTTTGGTGAACTAGCTGAAGCAGTTCAACGAATCGGAATCGTCTGAACCTGTTCGCAGCTCAGGCGCCTCAGATGTACAAGTTAGTTAATAAAAACTCAATTTCTGACATTTAACGTTCTCCCCGACTCGAAATGAGACAAAAATAACGGCGTATATGATCCTCTGATGCTGTTTTTTTGCCAACTCATTCAGTGCTCCAACGGTCACTGAACTGAGGAAACAAATCGACTGGGATTTGAATGAAGGGAAGAATTTTTTTTTTTTTTTCTTACAGTGTCTCGTTATTTATGTAAAGAGGTGAGCTGATTAAGACTATTTTATTCACTTTATATGTTTTAGACATGTAAAATATATGCATTTCACATTATTATTTGGTCCTTTCATAATTTGCACCGACGTCAGTTAAGTTACCCGGATGCGTGGCCATTGCGGCGATACTCATATGTAAACAGCAGCGTGGACTGTACCGTTAATGTACGATTGAAGACGTTGTTCTACAAATTTATACTGTCTAAACCACGGAAGAAATGTGTGGAAGCGGCTAAATCATATAGAGAAGGACTTAGTAAACAGGAAAGTGTGTTATGTTTTGACAAAAGTTAATATAGTGTTCAACGGTAAGCAGCAGAACTGTTTCCTTGGTTACTGCTGTACAGAAAGCTGCGCTATGCTTATTAGCACTGCTTTGTAATGTTTTATACAAACGCTAGATAAAAAGAAAACGCCATGTAAACTTATTTGAGAACAGACAGTTCCCCTCAGAGGTACATTCATATAAACTCCTATCCCAAATTCATTTTAGGAATTTCTTCCAATATTTTGTGCATCGTGAATAGTGAGATTGCTCTGTCTGTATCCATCTTCAACGTTTCTAGCCTCTGTTAACAGCCTTTTACAGATTAAATATAAAAATAACATAATATTTTCACACAAATGACATTTTGCAAGATAAATGCAGTGCAGGAAATGGCCACAATGGCCGACTTCCGGATTGATGACGTAACGTGAAAACACTCTGTTGTGTGATTAGTAAACTGAACCAGTTAGTTAAAATAAACTGTCTGAAAATAATCTTATTTCTGTTTGCCTGAGGCTCTGGATTACAGGTAATATTTTGTAAATAATGTTCAGTTTCTTGTATAAATTGGTCGTTTCGCTTCGCACAATATAATGTCAAAATTTATGGCTCATGGGTATTAATTTTGTGCTCTTTGATGTTTTTTTTATTCTCAAAAAGGCAGCTGCTGACATGCATTTTATGAGTCACCAAGATCCACAGTTTCACCTAAAATCTTCTTCACTGTTCTGCTGATGAAAAAAGGCCACCTACATTTTGGATGACCCGAGGGTAAGTAAATGAATAGCAAATTTTCATTTTTGGGTGAACTGTCCATTTTACTGTACATTATCCCACACATTCACAGCTATGTAGGAAACATAAACGACCAGTTATACAGCACTGATGTTTTTAATCTGAAATATATGGTTGAATGCTGCGGCTGACCAATCAGAATCAAGTATTCCAGACAGGTGTGAAATAATAACACTCTATTCATGAGTGTCCTAATGACTTTTTCCTATTTAACTTGAGATAAAACATTGGCTGAGGTATTTGTGTGCATCTAAGAGGGTGTGCATATGTGTGTGTGTGGAGAGCACAGCTCTGACTTGCCCTCACAGATTTCAGCAGGTTTAAAATCCCTTTATCTGCCTCCTCTGTGCACCTGCCACAGGCCGCACACACACACACACTCACACAGGCCTCAGCATGTCAGCAATCTCTTCTCGTCAAAACCAGGTTGCTTCAACCTACATGTTAACTTTATGACAATTGATTTTGTGATGTAAAATCCTCTTTGTGCTCTCAAAAATGTTTTACAGACCGGAAAAAAAGACGTCCATGTCGCCCCCGTGGAACTATGGGTACATTCTTGGATGTGAATGTGAATTGTATGGCTCATGAGAAGAGGCAGCCTACAGGTACGTGAAGCAAGCGGAGGTGGAGCTCAGAAGAATTCCATCTGAAAGTGTCTCGCTGTCCACATGTGCAAACAAGAAGCTCTGGACAACACTGCCGTATGACTGGTGTCATAGCGGTGACGCTCACGAACCTGTTAGGAACATGTTCAAGTCACATAACCACAAAATCAGAAGGAAAGAAATAAAGAAAACAGTTTTTTTGTCATGACATTTTGACATTATTATTAATATAATGCAACAAAAAATGAAAAAATAAATACAAATAAATAATAATAGTAATATTTCAATATATATATATATATAGAGAGAGAGAGGTTTAATTTTTTTATATTGATATAAATAAATAATTTTAAATATATATCAATAAAAATAAATAAATAATATTAGTAATATCTAATATTATATATATATATATATACTACCGTTCAAAAGTTTGGGGTCAGTACATTTTTATTCATTTTTTTATTTTTTTTTTTAAGAAATTAATACTTTTATTCACCAAGGATGTATTAAGTTAATAATTAAAAGTTTATTAAAAGTTAATAATAAATAATTTACATTGTTATAAAATATTTATATTTTGAATAAACACTGTACTTTTTAAACTTGTTATTCATGAAAGAATCCTGAAAAAAAAAATTACAGGTTCCAAAAAATATTTGGCAGCACAACTGTTGATATTATCCAACATTGATCATTCTAATAATAAATCCGCATATTAGAATGATTTCTGAAGGATCATGTGACACTTAAGACTGGAGTAACAGCTGATAAAAATTCAGCTTTTCATCACAGGAATAAATTCTATTTTAAAGTATGTTAAAATAAAAAACATTATTTTATATTGTAAAAACATTTTGCAATATTACTGTTTTTTTTTCTAGATTTTTAATCAAATAAATGCAGCCTTGATGAGCATAAGAGACTACTTTAAAGACTATTACAAGTCTTACTGACCCCAAACTTTTGAACAGTAGTATATATATATATATATATATATATATATATAATATATATATATATATATATATATGAATGTAAATATATAGATTTTTTATATTGATATAAATAATTAAAATGTAAAATTAAGTATGTATTATAACAGTTTCATTTTAGTGTTGTTTATATACTATAATGTATTTCTCAATATTTTGAATTAGTTTTTTAAATATCAACTATTTATTATTTTTTAATGCATGATGACATTATTGTCATGATGACATTTTAACATTGTTAATAATATAATGCGACAAAAAGAAATAAATACAAATAAAGATAAATAAATAATAATAGTAATATTTAACAATATAAATATATAAATAGATTTCAATTTCTATATAATATAAATAAATAATAAAAAAATTACTTAATAAATACAAATAAATAAATAATAATAGTAATATTTAACAATATAAACATAAATGTGATTTAAATAAATAATTTAAATGTAAATTTAAATATGTATTTATAGCAGTGTTATTTTAGTGTTATTTATTTAATTGTATTTATTCATATTTTGAATGAGCTTTTTAAAATATTTTCTATTTATTAATTTTTAATGCATGATGACATTATTGTCATGATGTTTTAACATTGTTATTAATATAATGCAACAAAAATAAATAAATAAAAAATATATATTAATAATAGTAATATTTCAATATATAAATATATATATATGAAATATATAGATTATTTTTTACATAAATATAAAAAAGTTAATTAAATATTAATTTAAATATCTATTATTATATACTTATTCACATTTTGAATTTTTCTCAATACAATCTTTAGTTATTTTTAGAATTTTAAAATAAAGTTTTAATGTGAAGTTTATTCCAGCTTTATTTCAGTTATGGAAAAATTGTAAACATTTTATTTTTATTTTAAGTTTTATTTAACAGTAGCAACAGATTTAAAAATCTTTATTTCTTAAAAAAAACTTTAGTTTTACTGTAACAGCATCCAAAATTACTGTAGTTAAATACTGTAGTTATGCTAATTAAATCAAGAATAATGAGAATTACACAAAAAGTTAAAGTTCTTATTTGTGATCTATATAATTTCATATGTTTGTCTTTTTTGTCATTTTGAGCTAAAAATACTTGTTCTTGACAGGTTTAACTAAATTTCTTTATCTATACTTTTTAAATACAAGCTGTTTGGATAATTGGATACCAATTATCACTATTAACTATGACATTTTCCTCAATAATTTGCTGCGTCTTAATAGATAATAAGGTAGTTGTTAAGTTTAGGTATTGAGTAGGATGAAGAGATCTGAAATATGGTCTTAATATACTAGTAATATGCATGCCCATAGGTAACTAGTTAACAGTGAGAATTGGTCCCTAAAACTAAAGTGTTACCAGCTAACCCTGCACTACATCCTTCATGTGGTAACTCCCCATTAATAACCTTAGTTTAATTTGATACTGAGTCTGGAAACTGGCTAACATGCTGTTTGGCAGTTAGAGCTAGTAATCAGAGTCAATCAGAGAGCACTTTCACATAATCTTTCCATTGAGTAAAACACTGCACTATTATCCGGCATCCCCACACGGCCCTCGTCTTTGAACGTGACAGTTACCGCGAGGCCTCCGTCTTAAATATGCAACAGACAGAGAAGTACTTCGCATTGTATATTTTCATTTTTGGAGCGACTGGAAGTCGGTGTGCCGTTACATATGCGACGGACTTCAATGCATTCACGTGCCTTGAACCGTGCTCGAGGGAAAATCCACAAAGCGATCGACTTCACACGGAGCGAAAAGCTTAATTCTTTCAAATAAACAGTCGTTTGGATTCCTCATCCCACTTTTTGTGGCTCCAAACATCAAATTACCCTCACCTCCTCCTTAAAAGCCAGGCACATAGTTTATGCGGCTCACCTACAAGCCTGGAGCTGCAGTATTACATGCGATTTGAGCTACACCTGCAGCCACCGAACAAGTGTACGAGTGTCTGGGCGCTCGTGTTCGAACCTGCCCCGTTCTTTCTGTCTCTCAGGTGAGGAATGTTGCGTTAAGACTATCAGGTGCAGCAGGGCGCGTGGCAGCATGCTACGAACAGATAACCTGCTCCACAGCGGCCGTACGCGACCGATTGCCAAACTTCCTCTAGTTTGATCGGAAACAAACACTGACGAATGGATTGTCATGAATCGGGGAGGATGTTGCTTCATGATGGAGTCAAAAGAACAGATTTTCAGAAGAAAAGACAAAGCATGCATCGCTTTTAGCGCAAGCGCAGCGCTTGAGTCAGTGTCGAACTGGGTGGAGGTTGATAACCGTAGCCTGGGGTGATGAAAATCTGGCCCTCTCGCTCTTTCCTACCTCCTTCACTCCACCCTTTTCTGGTAAAAGGGTGTATGAGGCCAAGCGAAGGCACAGTTTTTGTCTTTTCTGAATGTTATGCTCCTTTTCATATTTTAATTGTTTAATTATTGTGAGTTTTAGAACAGCTTTAGCAACTGCATAGCAACAACCTGGAAAAAAATCCACAACACAGAGTTATTTGTTATGAATATATTTGTAATTGTATATTTGTAAATTTGTAAAATATATTTGGAATATATAAATATGAAAAAATAAAATAACATAATGAAATAATAAATAAAATATTACGTATAAAAATATTTCTTAAGCTTAATAAATCATATATAATTATTAATATAATTATACATATATTAATTATAAAAATATTTATAAATAATAATTTATAATAATAGTTATTAATATTTAATAATTAATTTAATAAATATTTTATTTTAATTCTAAAAGTTTATTGTATATGTATGCATATATAAATAAGTATAAATATTTATATAAATTATATGTATATATGTGTATAATATATATAATAATATATAATATATGGGTGGGTGGGTGGTTGTGAAGAGTTTATTTGCAAAAACAGATAACTCTTTTTTTGTTGTTGTTGTTTAATTTTTAAAAAATCATGTTTTTTGTTATCAGCTTTTATTGTGTTAGTTAGCTCTGCTTTTTTTTTTAACCTAATAAAAATAACCCTATAACTGCAGTTTGATTGAGATTAATTTGAATGCACAAAGAAAAAACATGATTTTTGAAAATTGTTGAAAACAGAGTTATCTGTTTTTGCAAATGAACTCTTCATATATATATATATATATATATATATATATATATATATATATATATATATATAATATTACTGAAATGAATTATTAAATAATAATATTTATTATTTATATTTAATAAATAATTATTTGTGTATATATATAATTTTTTACATAGGTTTTATTTTATAATTTATACTTTTTTTTTTTAATCTATATGTGTATACGAAATAATTTTTTCATATTGTTTTCATATTTTACCTGTGTTTTGAAAGTTCAGAAATGAACCATAAAATTAATTACCAGTAGTTTTTTTATGTGTGTGTATAACTGTTCTATCTGGTCCTTAAATCTGATTGGCTAATAAGAATGTGATATTAGAGTCCAACGGAACTGCAGTTTGCTAATAAAGATAACGTCCATTTGAAAATGTGAGCTCCACGGAGTCATTATATTTTACCTGTATTTTGAATTTTGCTTGTTTGCATGTTTTATAGTTCACAGAAATGTTCGTAAAATTTATTAACAGTACATTTTTTTACAGTGTATACAAACGTATGAATGTAACATTTCATCATTTTTGCTGAAGCATTATTACTAGAAATTTCTAGAGAAAGAGGAGTTGTGAAATTGTATGTCATTTGGATTGGAACTTGCTCATTGTGTTGCACACAGATGCTGTAACCCCTGCACCATGACACTTTCTCATGCTTTAATACCTACCTAGCATCTGTGACTGTTATAATTATAGTTGTACATTCAATCATCACTCCATATGCCTCTGCTATAATGTAACCAAAGCAGTCAAACTCCAAATAAACTATAATCAAATGCATGATGGTGTATTGCAAAACAGACGTTCTATTCCGTTCACCCCCTCCTGTCAACAGGACATGTAACGCTTATGAGTTAGTGTGACAAGCCATAAAAAGTCTTCTAGTGTTTTGTTTTCCCTAACCAAGGCCTTCTGTTCTTAACACAATAAATCAAACCCAATTGGATATCATTCATCGTTGAGTTACGAGTCATTATGTTCCACTCAGATTCATTCATTAGCCGCAGTTTTCACTTTTGGACACTTTCCCCCGGTTCTGTTATTGTTGCCCCTTTGGAGGCGAGGGAGATAGTATTTATCATTGAACGCCAAGCGAACGATTTCGAAAAAAGAGGAGGAGGAAAAGAAAAGGTTGAGGGGGCCCTTCTCAAGTTTTCATTTTTCCAGAATGTGTGTGTTTTTGTTGTCTTAAGTTTTCCTTGGTGGCGGTGAACAAAGTGTTCCTCTGTGGAGCGGGCGCTGGGGCTCGCAGACACTCTGTCTGTACTGGGAGTTCCTGTTCCCAAGTCCAAAACCCACAGACCCACAGCAAAGAGGACAAGGTCAGCTTTTGCTCTCCAACATAAGAGGCGCATTACTGCAGACGAGTTGCAGCCCTTGGCAGGCGCAGATAAGTGCGTGTGTGTTTTGATGGTGGATGGTTAAATGGTGCTTTTAACTATCCAAATACTCACGTTGCACTTGTAAGTGCCTGCAATGGACAGTTTCAATCAACCCGTTTGCACATGTGAATGTAATTTCCACCTGTCCTCTGTGTTTCCACCAGATTTTACAAAGAAGTGCTAGGCTATTATTTTTGGACATAACCATATCATGTTATTCTTTGAACTAACTCATAATACTATTTGAATACCATGTTATCAGGGCAGCATTCAAAATTTGCCTTCCTGAATTTAAAATGAGCTAATTAATAATAATTAATCCAGAACAGGAATAGCAAGGTTTATCAAGAGAAAATTAGAGTTTTGCCTTTATAAGGTCTTAAGGACCTTTATGGAGATAGATAGATAGATAGATATAACAATAGAACTAAAAATATACCGGTAGATATAACTATAGAACAAAAGATATAACAATAGGATGATATAACGGAATATATATCAATAGATATAATGATAGAACAAATATATAACAATAGATATATACTCATAGAATGATAGATATGATAGAATGAAAGTTATAACAAAAGAACGAAAGATATATAACCATAGGACGTTTGAATGCAAGATATACCGATAAATATAACAGTGGAACGAAAAATATAAAAATAGGCATACTGATAAAACGTTAGATATAATTGTTGAACAAAACGTTATAACTGAAGATATAATGATTAATATAACAATAGATGTAATGAGAGAATAAACAATATAACTATAGGATGATAAAATGAAAGAAATGCAGATAGACAGAACGATAGTATAAAGAAAAATATAACAATAGATATAGATAGAATGATAGAAAGAGAAGTTATAACGAAAGATATAGTGATAGAATGAAACATATCGATAGATAAAATAATCAAACTAAACATATAATGATAGATAAACTGATAGAATGATAGATATAACGATAGAATGAAAAATATAACAATAGAACAAAAGATATATAACAATAGGATTGTTGAAAAAAAGATATATCTATAGATATAACAATAGAACGAGAAATATAACAATAGGTATACTGATAGAACGCGAAATAACGTTTGATATAGCAATAGAATAAAAGATATAACCATTAATATAACAATAGAACGAAAGATATACCGATAGATAAAACGATACATATAGCGATAGATATACTGATAGAATGATAAATAACGATAGAACCAAAGTTATAACAAAAGATATAACGATAGAACAAAAAATATAATGATAAATAATTTAAGATATAACAATAGAATGAAAGACATAACATTAAAATGAAACGATATGTATAATGACGGAACAATAGATATAACGATATAATGAAAGATATAACGATAGAATGAAAAATATAACAATAGAACGAAAGATATACAGATAGATAAAACGAAACATATAACGATAGATATACTGATAGAATGATAAATGATAGAACGAAAGTTGTAACAAAAGATATAACGACAGAACAAAAAATAAAATGACAGATCGAAAAATATAACAATAGAACAAAAGATATATAATGATAGGACGTTTGCATGAAAAATATACCGATAGATATAACAATAGAACAAACAATATAACAATAGGTAAACTGATAGAACGTTAGATATAATGATAGAATGAAATGTAACGATTGATACAACAATAGAACGAAAGATATAACCATTAATATAACAACTGAATGAAAGATATACAGATAGATGATAAAATAGGATGATAAAACGAAAGATATGCTGGTATATATAACATTAGAACAAAAGATATAACGATAGTTAAAATGATAGAACGATAGAATAAAAATATATAACTATAGAAAGGTAAGAGAAAAGATACATAGATGGAATGAAAGATGTGATAGAATGAAAGATATAACAATACATACCGATAGATATAACAATTGAATGAAAAATATAACGATAGAACGAAAGCTACACTTATAGAATGATAGATATAATGATAGAACGAAAGGTATTACGAAAGATATATCTATAAAAAGAAAGATATAACGATAGAACAAAAGATATAATGATAGGTATAATAACGGAACGAAAGATATACTGATAGATAGATAGATAGATACATAGAGAAGGGTGAAAGAACACTTAATTTCCCAAATCTTCAATTCGGAATTTTTCACCACACGTCAAAAAGTACTATGGTATTCATATGTTTAAATAGAAAAGAGGTTTAATATTTAAGGTAAGTTTTTGTTCAAATTTTAAGTCAATATGAATAGCAAAGATCGCCTTAGCGCCACTAAGCACTTGTTAAGCTCATCTTGTGTCTATCCATGCCTGCTTTCTTTTTTCTCCACACACATTCCTAGGGTTCGGTCAGGATTATCAGGTCTGGATTCCAGCCGTGTTCAGACATCATAAAAGAGGTTGAAGAGCATCAGTGTAAGAGATTAAGAGAAAGACACAGAGGGCCTGTTATCAGATGAGAGCGTCACAGGTCCACGCCACGGCTCTTTGATGTTCAGCGTCCTCGTAAGACACTGTAACTCTCCATCCGTCCGTCTGCTGTGATGTGCTACAGCCCCGCTGAGGTTTCACGATGCTCAGCTCAACTGCAGAATGTTTAAACAGTAAGAATTTGGAGTTTTATTGGATTTGGCTCTAGAGCCAAAACAAGCCAATTTATCTCTTCATTGATGTCTCGATTTACGTCATCTGGCTGATGTAGATCCCTCTAACAAACCCCTCCTTAGATTGGGATGTAATGGAGATAAGAAACTTATTGATGTATTAGATATTCGTACACAAGCTGATCTACTTCCACACCAGAGGAAAGAAACATCACAACTTATGGAATTTTTCTACTACACACCATATAGTTTAAACAGAGACTTTGCTGAAGTACTCTGCTTCTCAGATATTTGTCACCTATGGTTTAAAAAAACATCCCAGCAGTGTCTCAAACTCAATCTTAGATTTACCATAATCAAAGATCTCAATGTTAACTCAAAATATTTCTCATAAAATTCTTCCAAAACCAGATTGATCTGAGTGGTTACTAGGGTTTCTTGTTGGTTGCTAGGGTTTTGGTAGATAGTTACCTTAAAGTGTGAATATTAGTACCTTAAAAGTACATACTGATACCTGAAGTCTACATACTAGTGTGTAAAGTGTACATATTAGTATCTAAAGTGTACATACTAGTACAAAAGTGTGCATACTAGTAACTAAAGTGTATATATTAGTCCCCAAAGTGTACATATTAGTACCCAAAGTGTACATACTAGTACCTAAAGTGTACATATTAGTACCCAAAGTGTACATACTAGAGCCTAAAGTGTTCATACTGGTGCCTAAAGTGTGTATATTAGTACCCAAAGTGTACATACTAGTGCTTAAAGTGTACATATTAATACTTAAAGTGTACATACTAGTAACTAAAGTGTATATATTAGTCCCCAAAGTGTACATACTAGTGCCTAAAGTGTATATATTAGTACCCAAAGTGTACATACTAGTGCTTAAAGTGTACATATTAATACTTAAAGTGTACATACTAGTAACTAAAGTGTATATATTAGTACCTAAAGTGTACATACTAGTAACTAAAGTGTATATATTAGTCCCCAAAGTGTACATATTAGTACCCAAAGTGTACATACTAGTACCTAAAGTGTACATATTAGAAGGTACGCCTAAGTAGCCAAAGTGTACATACTAGAGCCTAAAGTGTACATACTAGTGCCTAAAGTGTGTATATTAGTACCCAAAGTGTACATACTAGTGCTTAAAGTGTACATATTAATACTTAAAGTGTACATACTAGTAACTAAAGTGTATATATTAGTCCCCAAAGTGTACATACTAGTGCCTAAAGTGTATATATTAGTACCTAAAGTGTACATACTAGTAACTAAAGTGTATATATTAGTCCCCAAAGTGTACATACTACTGCCTAAAGTGTACATATTAGTACCCAAAGTGTACATACTAGTGCCTAAAGTGTACATATTAGTATCTAAAGTGTACATACTGGTGCCTAAAGTGTATATATTAGTCCCCAAAGTGTACATACTAGTACCTTACATATTACTGCCTAAAGTGTACATACTTGTACTTAAGTGTACATACTAGTAACTAAAGTGTATATATTGGTCCCCAAAGCGTACATACTACTGCCTAAAATGTACATATTAGTACCCAAAGTGTACATACTAGTGCCTAAAGTGTACATATTAGTATCTAAAGTGTACATACTGGTGCCTAAAGTGTATATATTAGTCCCCAAAGTGTACATACTACTGCCTAAAATGTACGTATTAGTACCTAAAGTGTGCATACTAGTGCAAAAGTGTACATATTAGTACCTAGTGTATATATCAGTCCCCAAAGTGTACATACTAGTACCTTACATATTACTGCCTAAAGTGTACATACTTGTACTTAATTGTACATACTAGTAACTATAGTGTATATATTGGTCCCCAAAGCGTACATACTACTGCCTAAAATGTACAAATTAGTCCCCAAAGTGTACATACTAGTGCCTAACATATTCGTACCTAAAGTGTACATACTGGTGCCTAAAGTGTACTTTCTAGTGCAAAGGTGTACATATTAGTGCTTAATAGTACCTAAGGTACCTTAATAGTACAAATTAGTCCCCAAAGTGTACAAACTAGTGCCTAACATATTCGTACCTGAAGTGTACTTACTGGTGCAAAAGTGTACATACTAGTGCCTAAAATATTAGTGCCTAAAGTGTACATTCTAATGCCTAAAGTGTATTAGTGCCTAAATGTACATTTTAGTACTTGAAGTGTACATATTATTGCCTAAAGTGTACATACTAGTGCTTATCTGGAACATACTGTGCTTAAAGTGTACATACTAGTGACTAATTTTACATATTAGTGCCTAAAGTGTGCATACTAATACCTAAACTGTACAGACTAGTCCCTAAATGTACATTTTAGTAGCTAAAGTGCACATAGTAGTGCTTAAAGTGTACATATTAGTACCTTTTGAAAAGGTGCTACCTTTTTCTGAGAGTGTGCTCTGCATCTTAGCATCACTCTGAAGTGTCCATTGTGGTCTGTCTGTAGTTTTGGCAGCGACCTGCACTAAACCTCTCCAGTTCACCAGACCTCTGAACTGATCCAGAGCAGATAACTCACACATATATCAGCAGAAGGCAGAGACTAGTGGAGTGCAGGTTGACGTTATCTCACCATGAGTGTGTCTGGCATCTTATCCGCCTCAACGGCCAAGATCTCACATCCCAGAGATGCTTTCAGGCAACAAATTCAGAAATTCACCATTCGAGTGCCTATTGCTGTAATCACACACGACCCTGTTGATTTCACAATAGAGTTGATTTAATTCAAACAAATTGCGTGAAGCACTGGCACAAGTGAATCAGGTGTTGTGCAGAGTTTTCCCATATTAAGGAAAAATCATCTGTAGCGGATGCTTGCCAAGTGATGCGAGATCAGAAATGACCCCCGCAGGCATGAAGAGAGTGAGGGAAAAAAAAGTGAGTCAAATGGAAAAAACAGAGCTGTAGAAGAATGAAATGCTTGGCTCATTCATTCTGACTGTTCAAAAGTCCCCGAAGTGCACTATAATGTTACTATTATCATCACCTTCCACCAGATATCATTCCTTTCTCGGGGCTGTTGAAACACTCCCAAAACTTGTGCAGTGACTCACGATGCAGTTTCCATTTTACACACGACGGCGCCTGGATGCTGATGAGCAACACTTGCACAGATGGAAAATTCGTACACTTTTATTTTCGCTTGTAAAATTAAATGTAAAAGTAGGATTTTCTTTTTTACTGACGGTAAAGGGAAAGTAAAGCACTGTAATATTGAGAAAAATTGTTTGTGTTTAAATTTTGGAAGAACCCCATCTTAAACTTTTTTGCATATATCTTTTGCATATTTTAAAATCTGTATAGACTTAATTATTTCATACAAAAATATATATTTTTTATTTTAATAATACATAATAATTTAAAATGTTTTTTTTTAATATTTATAGTTTTAATATTATTAGTAGTAATTTTACATTGTTAAATTACATTTTAATAGTATTGAAATTAAAGTTAAAGTTAGTTTTAGAAGAACCCCATCTTAAACTTTTTTTGCATTTCTGTTTTGCATATTTTAAAATCTGTATAGACTTTATTTATTTATGTATTTGTTTACTTTGTATTTATTTATAATTTTATTAAAAATTATTTTAATAATACATAATTATTAAAATTAAAAATTAAATAGTTTTAATATTATTAGTAGTAATTTTAAATTACTGAATAACATGTTAATTGAATTTAAACAATATTAATTAACTATTTAACTGAAAGTAAAACAAAGAATTGTATAACAATTGTATAATTATATATGTATGTATGTATGTATATATATATATATATATATATATATATATATAAACAATATTTGTAACCAATTTTTTTTTAATCGTATATCATTATTAAAATGAAAAAAACATTGAAATGCCATTTTTATTTGCAAAAATATTGACATTAATGTGAGACAAAAGAGTGAGAGATTATGATATAGATATTTTATAATATAATTAAATTTTTATATATTATATACAATTTTATATACAGTTGTTTATATATATATATAAAATAATTTATATATATATATATATATATATATATATATATATATATATATATAAAATAATTGAATTGCATATTGAAAAATATTGACTTACATTTTAATAATATTGAAGTTAAAGTTAAAAAATCATTATTATTAATCATAATTATTAACAAATTGTTATATATATATATATAAATTATTTTATTTCTTTATTTTATATTTATTTATTTATATAAAGTAAAATATTTTTGCATAAAATATACAATTATAATATACAATTATGTAAAATATTTTAAATAATTATATTTTATTAATTATTGAAATTAAATTAGCCTAAATATTATAATTTTTTAAAAAATATATAGAATCCCATTTTAATAATTCTAGAAATTCAAGTAAAATATTTCTATTATTATTAATAATAATGTAATTATATAATGTAATTATTAACATTCATAAAATTAATTCTTGGGGACTGTATGCCTGTTAAAGGCTTGTGTTTAATGATAGGTAAATACATTTATATTGACAGCTAAAGCCATTTTTTCTATCATTGTTTTACGTGTTTAATAATTTTGTTTTGCTTTTCCTTGCAAATATTGACATGTGATTAATTAATCAGCACATGTTGTACTTGACCCAAATAAAATCTTTAATCAACTGGCACAGTCCCATAAAACTTTGTAGGAATTCTTTCAAGGTGTTCCCTAGAGAGACCAATAAATCCCAAGCTAAAGATGGACTCTCCAGGCTTTTCCCTTTTGATTGTTGACTTAGACAATGCTCAGGACCTGAGCAGGCGCGGGTGGTGTTTCCTCAAGGCACACATTGCAGAGCTCGTCGTGAGGGAGCGGGGGAGATGAGCGTCTGCGCCACATCCTCCTGAGTCAGAGATCTTACAGCTGGACCCGACAGGCCCTTGTTACTCAGCAGACACGACGGTACAAACACACAACAACACCAAACATTACATCACACACAAACACACAATCTGGGGCACATCTAAACTGTGTATTTTTAGCTTTTCCACCAGCTAAAATGACTATGGCTACAGTTACTAATCCAGTCAGCAACATTAGTCATGCTTTACTCAAGTAATCCACCATTAAGTGAACATTAGAGTTGATTAGCATTAATTAGTAGGTTTTGGAAAAAATCAACGTTTCATCACAGGAATAAATTACATTTTAAAACATGTTCAAATAGAAAACAGCTGTTTTAAATTATATTAAATAATTAAATAATAATATTTTTACTTTTTTGCTGTATTTTATATCAAATAAATCCTTTTGTGGATTTTAGATTAAAGTGATTTCATTTTGGGCGAAGCTACCAATTTAAACACACCTAACAAAACATTTGTTGCTCTGTGCTATACTTGCTGTTAGACAGAGAACTAACTTTGATGGAATAGATAGCTTTTTCGCTTATCACTTTATCACATCGAATCTGGTTTCACAAAAACAGACTAAGCTGAAGATGTGACCTTCTTACCCTCAGTATATATTGATGCACTTCTGATCTACTGCATTGATTCAGAGTGACATTCACTTGTGAAAGTGAAATGACAAAAGCCGGCACTGACCTGGTCAAGCAATCACAGTGACAGGTACATATTTTGTCTCTCACTGAGCTTCGCTTGACAAGGCCATATGTGGATTTTACATTTATATATTGATTTCACATTTTACCGGCATCGCGTTGGAAATCAGAATGCATGAATGCGTTTTAAGAGCTTATATAAATGGTCCTCGGAAAGGGCACATCTGATATCCAGCAGTGTTTATTTGAGCCTTATGTGCTGGTGGGTTGGTGCTGTTCGGGCATGTTTTTTGACTACAATACCATCATGCGGTGAATGTTTTCTAAGGCTTGTTTGTTCCAGATTCTTTTGTCTCCATGGATAAAGCCTGTGCAGCTAAATGCAGGTACTGGCTTGATTGTGAAATGTAAATCGATCACTTCCCATTTCTGTTTTGTTTTGGGATAGGCCTTGATATCGGGATAGATTTGGCAACAGACACGATTCATTCTGAAGGGGATTTTAAGCATTACTTGAGCCTATTTGATCTGCAGTTGACGGGTCCAGTCAGTTTGCTCGGTTTTGAATCTGCTGAGTGGTGACGCCGTTTAGGATTTGATTCAAACTTTAGGTGTGGCTAATGGTTTTTGCGCCAAAATTATTCATAACGAGTGCTGTATTAAATTTTGGTCATTTTCACAAATAAATCTAACATCCTAACAATTAAAGACCCATTACATCGATATTTTGCCATGCATGAGTATACTGTACATATGCAGATGAAGTTGAACATACTTTTATATCCAACTTTATATAAAGAGCTGTGCAATGACATATCTACCTTTTGCGACAATAAAAATCAGGCAGTTGAGATTTACTATAGAGTATATGTTGCTAAAAAAAAAAAAAATAATGTAAATAGACTTCACGGAAAAACGCAAACCTGTTTAGTTTGGTGTCTGCAGTGGAGAGGCCTTGTCATGTGAATGCATTACAAGTAATGTGAGTAACTAATAAAGAAAAGCATTATTATTACATTTACAACTAAATGTCTGAGTTACTTTTTCAAATAAGTAAGATACTTGTAATGCATTACAAGTAATGTGAGCTGTGTAATCAGATTACTTTTTTAAGTAGCTAGTAAAGTAATGCATTACTATTAAGTTGACAACTAAATGTCTGAGTTCTTTTCAAAGAAGTAACACAAGATACTTGTAAGGCATTACAAGTTTTGTGAGTTGTAAATTCAGATTACTTTTTCAATAACTAGTAAAGCAACTCATTACTGTTTAATTTACGACTAAATGCCTGAGTTACGCAAGATACTTGTAACACATTACAAGTAACGTAAGTTATGTAATCAGATAGCTTTTTCAAGTAACTAGTAATGTAATGCATTACTAATAAATTTACAACTGAATGTCTTAGTTACTTTTTCAAATAAGCAATGCAAGATGCATGTAATGCATTACAAGTAGCATGAGTTATGTAATCAGATTACTTTATTCAAGTAACTAAAGTAATGCATTCTTATTAAATTTCCAACTAAATATCTGAGTTACTTTTTCAAACAAGTAACGCAAGATACTCGTAACACATTACAAGTAACGTGAGTTATGTAATCAGATTACTTTTTCAAGTAGCTAGTAAAGTAATGCATTATTATTAAGTTTACAACTAATTGTCTGAGTTCTTTTCAAAGAAGTAACACAAGATACTTGTAACGCATTACAAATATTGTGAGTTGTGAAATCAGATTACTTTTTTAAATATCTAGTAAAGTAACTCATTGCTATTTAATTTGCTATTACTATTTATCTAAATATCTATGTTACTTTTTCAGATAAGTAGCACAATACTTGTATCGCACTACAAGTAACGCAAGTGGTAAATTCAGATTACTTTTTTTAATAACTAGTAAAGTAACTCATTACTGTTTAATTTACAACTAAATATCTGAGTTACGCAAGATACTTGTAACTAGTAAAGTAATGCATTACTAATAAATTTACAACTGAATGTCTTAGTTACTTTTTCAAATAAGCAATTCAAGATACATGTAATGCATTACAAGTAGCATGAGTTATGTAATCAGATTTTATTCAAGTAACTAGTAAAGTATCGCATTCTTATTAAATTTCCAACTTAATATCTGAGTTGTTTTTTTTTCAAATAAGTAATGCAAGATACTTGTAACACATTAGAAGTAACGTGTTATGTAACCAGATTACTTTTTCAGGTAACTAGTAAAATAACACATTACTATTAAATTTACAACTGAATGTCTGAGTTACTTTTTCGAGTATGTAACAGTTGTAACGCATTACAAGTAATCAGATTACTTTTTAAGTAACTAGTAAAGTAACACATTACTATTAAATTTACAACCAAATGCCTGAGTTACTTTTTCAAATAAGTAATGCAAGATACTTGTAACACATTACAAGTAACATGAGTTATGTAACCAGATTACTTTTTCAGGTAACTAGTAAAATAACACATTACTATTAAATTTACAACTGAATGTCTGAGTTACTTTTTCGAGTATGTAACAGTTGTAACGCATTACAAGTAATCAGATTACTTTTTAAGTAACTAGTAAAGTAACACATTACTATTAAATTTACAACCAAATGCCTGAGTTACTTTTTCAAATAAGTAATGCAAGATACTTGTAACACATTACAAGTAACATGAGTTATGTAACCAGATTACTTTTTCAGGTAACTAGTAAAATAACACATTACTATTAAATTTACAACTGAATGTCTGAGTTACTTTTTCGAGTATGTAGCAGTTGTAATGCATTACAAGTAATCAGATTACTTTTTAAGTAACTAGTAAAGTAACATATTACTATTAAATTTACAACCAAATGTCTGAGTTTCTTTTTCAAGAAACGCAAGATACTTGTAACACATTATAAGTAACATGAGTTATGTAATCAGATTACGTTTTTCAAGTAACTAGTAAAGTAATCTATTACTATTAAATTTACAGCTAAATATCCAAGTTACTCTTTCAAATAAGTAACACAACTTACTTGTAATGCATTACAAGTAGTGAGAGATATGTAATCAGATTTCTTTTAAAAGTAACTTTTCCCAACACTGCATGTGACTCAACCAAAGCATAACGCTACTCTTATGCCTATCAATGATATTGTTCTTTGCAATTTTGCAAACCAGCAAATCTATAAATGTTGCTATGCATCAATGATTTTTGGTTTTATGTAGACAGTTCATATCTAACATTGACTTGCTAGCGCCACCCTGAGTCCTGGAGGTATGTTAACGGAAGCTAACCAAAGCACTAGTGATGTAAGTTGAGAGAATCATTCTCCAGTATGATTTGTAAGCAATGTAAAACAGATTTAGTGTAATAGAAGTGAAAACATTATAACAATCATCAGCTTGCTAGAAGGTAGGAAATTAAAATAATTCATCCTGGTGGACCAACTTCATTAGCAGGCTAAAAATATTTTTTTTTCTTTAGATTGTGTTTCATTAGACTTAACAAACAATCAGCCACTCGCTTGGTGGAAGAAAATCAATCATTTTCTAACAAACTGATTAGCTTCAACTGCAAAATGAAAAATG